>CM034156.1:41509171-42109171 GCA_019776745.2 Taxus chinensis | reverse complement strand
GACAGAGTCATGGACTACGGGAGTCGAAACCCCAGGAAAATATAACTTCTTCAGCCGACTGCATTTACCAAGCCCCTCAGAACAAGCAACATAAATGTCTGAAGTAAACCACATCAACACTGTGTTCCTGGAAGAGAGTTCGGCTATCACTCTCTTCGCTTCCTCCATGGCTAGCCCTAAGGGAACAATGTCAAGCAGTGATTAACTACTCCCAAAATCCTCTAACACTTCAACCAAGTTAACCCATTGGTGGGGCTTAATGAAGGGGAGGGAAATATATTTTAAAATTGATATATAATATGGGGGAGCATTCAAAGTTCCCCACTATGTTTTTGTTGGTCCATATGGATAAGTTCAACTCCAACCTCAAGGTGTCCCCATGGCCACTTATTGAAATCATCCAATGAACTCAATGGGAATGGAACTTGGGTTGATGATTATAAACTACTTGTAAATTTTGGATGGTAAACACTTCCATTATACTAGAGCTATGAACTAGAGTTGTGGAGGGGCACTTTCTCTAAGTGGGACATGAGGGTGGGATTGGGTCCTTAATGTCCGCTAAGTGATCCATATTCGAAGTGCCTCACTATGTTCCGCTTGGTCCATATGGAGAAGTTTGACCCCTACCTCAAGGTGTCCTCATGGCCACTAATTGAAAGCATCCAATGAACTCAATGGGAAAGGAACTTGGGTTAATGATTATGAACTACATGTAATCCACCAATAGCCCAAGAACTTGAGTTCATCCTGTCTTCGAATATTTTTTGTCTAGTCATGTATTTGAATATCCGTCAAGTCATTACTAATTGTCATATATGCAAGACAATAACTGTCCCAGTGGCCGCCAACCTCAAGCCTCTGTGATGTTACAACAATGCTGATTCGAATAACATTTTGAACCCAGTGGCCACTAGGCTTAAAATTGAACACAACAGCCGCTAGAATTAAATTTTTGTTTGGAATTCATGCGATAGACTTCAAGAATTCTATTGAGCTCAGCAGCCGATAGGCTTAAATTTTAGTTTGGAATCATGAGTACTCATGAAAGAAATGTAGTGATCAACCACCCTAGCATTCGCCAATTGTTAAAAATAGTCTTATAAAATTTAAATATAATTACGGGAGGATTCTAAGCACCCCATTATGTTTTGATTGTAAATTTTTGATGGTAAAAGCTTCTATTATACTAGAGCTATGAACTGGAGTTTTGTATTTGGATATTTGTCAAGTCATTACTAATTGTCCTATATGCAAGTCAACAACTATCATGGCAACCACTAACCTCAAGCCTCTGTGATGTTGCAACCATATTGAACCCAACGACTGTTAGGATTATATTTTCATTTGGCATTCATGCGATAGACTACGAATATACTATTAAGCTCAGCGGCCTCTAGGCCTAAATTTTCTATTGCAATCACGATTATCCAAGAAATAAATGTAGTGACCAAACACCCTAGTGGTCGCTAGTAATTTTAAAAAGTCTTTTAAAATTGAAATATAATTTTGGGGGGCATAGTTAGATTTTCAATCGAGTCGTTATACATTATCCTAAATGCTTGAATGTAAGACAACAAATATCTTCGGGGATGCTATGAACATCATGTAATAAACTATGAATATCATGTTGTACCCAGAGTACTCCTTGCTAAACAATTAGTATGTGAGTTTAGTTCAGTTTTAAGTTTTTAGTCTGGTCATTAATCAATATATTGAATGCAAAGACAAGAATTACCATTGTAGCCACTAATATTGAGTCTTTATTATGTTACACAGAAAATAAACATCCACCCTAACATTCACTAGTCTTAGAAGGTAAAAATGTAACATCCAAATATAATAAAGGAGCTAGTTAAGTTTTCAGTTGGGTCGTTATTAATTATCTTGTATGCAAGGAAACAAATATCCTAACAACCGCTAATCTCATGTTTTGGTTATGTTGCCCTTATGCTATTTACTAATCTTCAAAGCCTAGTGACTGCTAGGCTTCGAATATCATGACAGAATTATGATAAATTAATACTTAAATATAAATATATTAATTGTGCTTAGCTCAGTTTTTAGGCAAGTTGTCCTATTTATATCATATGTCAGTCAACCAGAATCTTAACAACCGCTACTCTTCATTCTTGTTTGAAAAATGTATTCAGGAAAATATTTAATTTTGTTCTTGTCTTCAAATATTTTTTGCCTTGTGTTGCCTTGTAATAGCTAGGAAATTTTGTAAACATCTAGCTTAACGACCTCTAGTCTTGGAATATGTTAATTTAGAATTTAAAAATTATTACTTTATATTGGCTCGTTTATCAAGTAAATCATTTTTAGTGCAAAATCAAAACACCCCTGAATGTCTGCAACTCGATGGGTTGAGACTCTCAGTGTGATAGCATAACATGGAGCATCTCTCAAAGTGTGGGACCTTGCGAGTTGAGAGAGCTCTTCAGATTAAGGCCAGTTCCTATTCCTCTGTTCAAGTGCGCACAAGTAAATTGCATAGGATCTACTCTAAACCTACTCTATCTTACCAAGGAGATAGGGGTAAGAATATATGAGAAAATAAATCTAAGATAATGAGGTGATGCACCAAAGGAATGTTAGACACCCATTTTTCAATTTAACACAAACCATAGAAATACAATACAACTACAATGCACAGATAACCAAACTATAATGAGAGATCAGAAGACAAAAATGAACACATGAAAAGGTTGAGAATCATCCACAAACATATATTATTGCTCCAGAGTTGATACAGTACATTACAGTAGCTAAGAGGAAAAAAAAATTTTGTTACAACTTGAATGGGAGGTTCGAAAGCTCCACAAATTCTCTTGCAGACAAGGGAAGAAGGGAGGGTGTAAAACACAACTGTCCAACCCTTTACAATGAGCCCAACTCCTTCTTTTATAGATGCAACGAAGGGAGAAGAAGGAAATAGGTGGAAAACTTGATTTGAAGCTCAACTACTGGCCATCAATGCCCCTATAAATCTACCCAAAATCTGTCGAGTCCACCACTTTATGTCTGTTCGGTGTGTTGAAGAAGGAAGAACGACGGATCAAATCAAATCTGATCTGGTTGTTGGAGCAATCAGATCACATATTAATGGCATGAAGAATTTTTCCCATTTTCCAATCACCTAACCTTGTCAAAATTAAATTTTCAGGTAACCATGATGTAGACGAGGTCGAGACCTTTCCAATGGTGCCAAAGTTGTTGGGTTTCAGGCACTAGATCGAAAGATATGTCCATTTGAATGTTTGAGTCGAGTCCGTACAATAATGGAGAAAACCAGTTAGATGAATGGGTCCGCGGGCCCGAAATTCACTTGGTGCCTTTCGGCACCAAAAATACAAAATGCAAAAACGCCCCGTAGCCCCGCAATTCACCTTTTGCCAAAAAACCATTTTTGGGTCTGCCGGTCCGTATTTTCCATTTGGGTGAAAATTCCTACCCATACCCATTGGCCCGCATGTAATTTAGACCAGACATGTGGCTCCTCTAGACGTTGGTGGAGGTGCAGCTCATTTTTATACTTTACACCTTTTGGACACATCCAAAATGTTAAAATTACCCCTTGCGATTTGCCTTCCCGTTTTGACTTGGAACATGGTCACGTGTAGAGCTGGTGCTCGTTTGGGGACTGATTTTGGATTTTGCTTTTGAATTTGTGCCGAAGAGACACGTGGCTATTTTCACGGCTTTTCTCTGTTCCTTTATGTTTTGGCTAAGTCCTTTTGTTTGGCAGGGGCCATATATCTTACCTGGGACATGTGGAGACTTGGCGCTTGTTCGAGAGACCCGCTTTTAGATTTACCTTTGAAGATGCACCAGAAAAACATGTGGATCCTTTCACAAGTCTGCGATACTTAGCTGATTCAAGCTGATGCCTTTCTCGAACCCTAGACACATGGAATCCTTGTGCTTATTTGAGTCTCCGCTTTGGGCCGCGCCTTTGAATGTGCGTCGTTGAGACACTTGGTTCCTTCCGCCGATACTCTTATACTTAACTGATTATGGCCCGTTGCTCTTTGACTTCTGTTGGACCCTGACCACATGGAGAGCTAGCACTAGTTTGAGTTTCCTCCTTGGGCTCTTACTTTTGAAACTATGCCGAGCTGACACGTGGTTCTTTACGCTCGTTTGGACTTTTTAACAGTCGGCTCTGTCCCTTTTCAGGCCTGGGACACATGGAAGCTCCATGCTTGTTTGGGGAATGCTTTTTGGGTTTAACCTTTAGAGAAGCACCAATGAGGCATGTGGAAGCTTCCACTGATTCTTCCATACTTAGTCAATTTGGGCTCATTCTAAATCATTTGTAAATCTCGAAGACTTTGAGCCTTTCTCCGTTTCTCTACTTTGAGCCTCTAGTTTTCTATGACACTGTTTGGCCCTTCCCCGACCTTGCTCCTCCATTTTACATCCCATCTATAACCTATTTGTTGGATTTTAAATGTGGGATTGTACGATGGAATCACCCCTTGGATTTCTTCCTGCCAGGGTCATGCTTGATCAATTTTTCCGAGGGAAAAATTGAGATAACAATTTGGTGACTCACGGGGAAGTCTGCCTGCTAGATGAATAGACCAGTTAGTTACGTTGTTATATCCATTGGGCACAGAGTCATGGGTGGTGGCCTGATACTTGTCTTTCTTTTGAAATGGACCCTTCGAGACCCGATTTTAGTTTCTCTGTATTTGTTCTATTTTAAAATGAGCAACTATTCGGAAACTATGGGTCTCCCTACTGTAAATGCTAAAGGGCTTGTCACATTCACCTGGAGGCGCATCGAACTGTATAACAACGTAAACCTGGAGCAACAAAACCTGTGCTAGAGCACTTAGGGAAATTAAAATCATATGCTAATATTTACAAGGGTAGGTCCTTCCTTTTAGTAGTAGTGTTTGAGATGGATCTTGTTGACCGGAATCTGTAATTCTTCGCCATCCAACTTAGCCAACTAGAAGTCATTGCTACTTATACACCTTATGATCATGTAGGGGCCACTCCAAATGGCATCAAAATTGGAATGTTTTCCTGGTTTTTCCCTATATGCATTCCACTTCAAAACCATGTGCCCCTCTTGAAAGGTCCTTGTTCTTTCTTTCTTATCAAAGGCCTTCTTGATCAATGCTTGATACTTCTCCATGACCTCCATTGCATGCTCTCTTGCCTCTCCTAACTCCATTAGCTCTACATACCTGATTGCCATAGGTTCAAACTTGGCCAGTTCCAACTGTTTCATGAGCTCCAAAGTGGGAAAATCCAATGATATGGGAAATACTACCTCTTTTCCATATACAAGCTTGTATGGGGAGCTGCTTGTGGACCTTTTGGATGTGATCCTATCAGCCCATAGAGCTGATTTGAGCTTTGTATGCCAAGTTCTCTAATTTTCATCAAGAGTCCTTCTGATAATCCTTAGTAGGTTCTTGTTTGTGGAATCTACTTGGCCATTACCTTGAGGGTAATAGTTTGATGAAGTGTTGAGGCACACACCATTCTTGACATCCCATTCATTGATCCTTTTACCCAGGAATGCCAATGCATTATTTGATATAATAGTGGTAGGGACTCCAAACCTGGTGGCTATCCCTTCATAGAAATCCAAGATGTTGGATTCATTTGCTTCCTTAAGTGCCATTGCTTCAATCCACTTGGTGAAATAGTTTGTTGCTGTAAGTATCCACTTGTGGCCCTAGATTGAGTTTGGGTTAATCACTCCAATGAAACCTAATCCCCATTGCATGAATGGATGATTTATTGAAATTGGGCAAAGGGGTAGGGTTGCTAACTTTTCCTTCCCTGTGAAGAATGCACACTTCTTGCACTTCTTGATCCATGAGTAGCAGTCCCTAAACACCGTAGGCCAGTAATAGCTGGATTTCATGATTTTGAGAGATGTTACTCGAGGGGAAAGTGGCCTCCTATTTCTCCATCATGGAACTCATGCAACACCCTCTCAATTTTTCCTGTCCTAATGCACCTCAATAGGAAACTATTGATATCCGTCTTAAACAAGACACCACCAACAAGAACATATGGGATGGCTTGTAGTTTGAAGTATCTCCTTTTTTCTTTGTTCCATTATGAAGGATAAAAACCTATTTGGAGATAATGTACCAAGGTTTGAGTCCAACATAGAATAGGTGAATCATTAGTTGGATGCTCTTGATCATTTTGTAGTAGCAGGACAACCTCTTCTTCCTCCAATGACTCAGTTTGTTTCTTGGAAGCCAACTACTCACACCGACCTTTTCCACGAACCAGTTTGGTCACTTTGATCTTAATTTCATACTCCATTACATGAGTGATGCAACCAACTCTCTTCTCATTCAAGTCCTTGTTTAGGAGAAAATCCTTCACACCAACATGAGACACTAGCAGTTGAATTTTATTGTTCGAGACTAAGTGTTTGAACTTCTTCCAACTCCTAATGACAAGAAGGACATGATTCTTAATGAAAGAATAATTTACCTTGTAATATTCCAAGCTATGACTGAAGAAGGCTATGTTCTGTTTTGAACCTTCCTTGTTAGGTTGAACCAAGGTGGCTAAGATGGTGTCTGACCCTCCAAAATCATATAGCATGAAGTCCTTTGAGAAGTCTGGGTTAACAAGAGTTGGGGCTTGTGATATTGCGAGATTGATGGCCTCAAAAATTTCATTTCCCTTTGTTGTCCATTTAAATGCAAGACTATTCTTTAACATCATTATTAAAGGCTTCACAAGAGTGGAAAAATCAGGCACAAACCTACGAACAAAGTTTATTCTCCCTAAGAATCTTTGGAGAGAATTTTTGTGTTCCGGCAATGGAAGTGTTTGGATGGCTTTAACCCTTTCAAGATCAATTGTTAACCCTTCTCTTGAGACAATGTGACCCAAAAATTTTCCCTCATGTGTTAAGAACACACACTTCTTTGGATTAAGTGATACTCCAAATCTTCTACACCTTTTAAACACCTGCCTAAGGTGGAACAGATGGTCTGCAACATTCTTTGGGAAGACGGTGATATCATCTAGATATACTAGGACTATATTGTTGATTAATCCTTTGAATGCCATGTCCATAGCTCACTAAAATGTTTCTCTGGCATTTGATAGTCCAAATGACATCTTCTTATAAACATAAGCTATCTTGAACTGATCTTCATCTTTCACCATTATCTGGTTATAGCCTGAGTATCCATTTGGAAATGAAAACCTCTCAGAGCTAGTTACAACATATAATATCTGTTCCATTGATGGAAGTGGATAATGATCCTTGAGTGATGCTCTGTTCAGATCCCGAAAGTCCAAGCACAGTCTGATTTATCCACTTATTTTCCTCACGGGCACCAAGTTTGCAACCCAACTTGAATGCTTGATAGGGAAAATGATGTTGGCCTTGATAAGCTTGTTCAACTCTTTTCTCATGAGAGGCTCTATGTGAGGGTTTACTGGCCTTTTCTTATGTCTGAAAGGATTAGATCCATGATCCAACTCGATTGTGTGTTGTGCCAGCTTTGGGTTGAAACCTCTTAAATATTTGTAAGTCCAGGAAAATACATCTGGGAATTCTTGAAAAAGTTGAATGAATTCAGATTTTTCTTGTTGAGTACTTACCTTGTCGATTCGCAATGTCTTTCCTTATTCTATGGAAATGGGCTCTGAATCTTCACCCTTTACCTGAACATTTTCCTTCTCCTTCCGGAATTGATCATTTGGGTTGAAGATTGACTCCAAAGTTACGAGAGCCTTTGGTAATTTGTTGGTTCTTAGCTGCACCACTTGGTCACCATACTGCTGCTCCAATTTTTTAGTCGTTCTTGAAGACTTGCCAACCTGTGTTGTTATCAGGGACAACTGGTCTTACAACCACTTTGATATGGGGCTGAGACTTATCACTCTTGATATTATATACAACATCAAATGCTGCCCCAATTGCTGCCATTCTGTCTTCTGCTTCATTCTTCTTCCTTGGGATGGAATTGATGTTGAATGCCTTGAAATATTGTCCCATACCTGGTTCTTGTAGTTCTTTAATAACTCTTTCTTGGCAGCATTTTGTCCTCATACTTGGTTTCCAACTAGATCAATGTTGCCAAAAACTTACAAGTTTTTAATCCCTCTTTTCCTTTCCCAATGCAGTCCATGGATTAGGGATTCATACTCTGTTATGTTGTTTGAGAAATCAAATTGGAAATGGAAGGATGAGTAATATCTCATACCTTGAGGTGAAATGAGAATTTTCCCTCCTCCGGCTCCTTGCTTACTCCTTGAGCCATCAAAGAACAACTACCATACCTCATTACCATCTTTGTGGTCTGGCTTAATGATGTCAGGAAGAGGATGATTCTCCTCATGCAAACAGTAGACTCCTAGCTCAGGTTCCTCCATTTCCTTACAGGGGTCAAAATCATGCCTCTTGTTCACCCACTCATCGAGGGTTAAGTCTAGAATACACCCAACCTTGGTATCTACCTCATAAGTGCTTGGAAGGTTTTCCTGATCAAATGTTGAACAATTCACATTGATTGGGCTGGGTACATGAGGTTCAATATAGTAATCAGAAATGGGCTCAGATATAATCGTAGCCTTGACTCCATACCTTGATCTAAAAATCATGTGTGACCAATCAACAAACAAATAGCCTCAAATTTTAGTAGTGAAGTCCCTCGACAAACACAATGCAAAATGTGGTGGCAAGTCTATGACTGATACGTTCTGCAATACGGTCACATTGGGGTAGGTGTGCAGTGTGAGGCTCAAATCCTTGATGACTCTAACCGTTGTTACCATTGTCCCATCCAATTGTACTACCCCCTTGGAGTTAACTTCGTATTGAAGACCCAGCTGATCAGCTATTTGCTTTGGCATTACAGAGCTAGTTTCCCCTGAATCGATCATGCAATTATGTACCAATTTGTCCCCAATAATTAATGAAACATATAATGGAGGGGGCTTCAGATTCTTACCTTGTTGTCATCCATGGTTTCCTTCGGGCCGAGCCACATTGGTAAGCACTTTCTCTTGCTAGTTAGAGGGCTGAGTTGAGGTTGATCAATTGGCCATATTAGCTTGTAACAGGTATGTCTGTCCTGGGATAGCCAATGAATCCCACATTGAAATATTCACATTTGTTTTCTTCATTTGTTCAATAATGTTAAATGGGGATGAGCTATCTTTTTTCTGCCCATTCCTTGCACATTTTTCTCTTGCACATTGGTCATTACAACAGGTGTTTGAGTGGGTCTGGAAAGTGGCTTGGGCTTACTCTACATATTGGGAGTTGCTCTTTGAGTGCCAATACCTTGAGGATTAAAAGAGGGTTGAGGATTAACTGAGTTTGATGATTGCCCCTCTACAATATTCCTTTTCTTGGACCATGTATTGGTAGATACACTTTAAGGAGTTTGGTTGATTCCACAAAAGTCTTCAGCCTACCAATTAACAAACATAGTTTCACTTGGAGGTGCCTCTTTCTAAGCTCCTTGCTGCTGATTTTCCTATTGGCTAGAATCTTGTGACACACCAATGGTCTGTACCATCAAGGCCTGGTTTAGTGCACCATTAAAACACATTGATTGGTTATGGGGTTGATTGCATGGGAAACACCAATCATATTCTTGTGCCATGTTGTTTTTTGTTAGAACCAAGGCCCTTGATGTGGAAGCTGTGTTTGGATCATATGTCCGAAAAGGCCTAGTAGCTTGAGGTTGTCCTTGGTTTTGATTTTGATTTACAACCTGAGCGAGTGGTCTATTTTGCTTATATGGGGGTCTAGCTTGATACTGAGTTTGAGGCTAGTATGGCCTAGAACTATGAGCTTGCTGCCTTTTGATAGTCACTGGCTCATTCCCAAGGCTCTGCAACTATTTCATAACCTCTTTAGCTATGTTGAAGTCCTAGAGGATGAGGTTGAGGCTTCAGTTGAACTCTGATTCCTTGGAGTAGGTATGGGAGATAATGTGGGTGTTTAACTAGTGCTTGGAGATCCTAGTTCCAGATACAGAGGCATAGGTGGCCTAGGGAAAAGTTTACTAGCATGAATTAAACAATTTTAAGATCTAATGGAAATGTTATAGGCTGCAAGTAAGGTTTTTCCTCCCATTGATTCAATCATTAAGGAAATATCATAATTTAAAGCTCTAAAAAAGTACAAGAAAACACCTTCATCTGTGGGCCTCATGGCCAATGGAATCTTGTCCCATGTCCTTTGAAATATGAGGTTGAAATCTGTCAACTTCTCATTAAGATCCCTCTTGATGGTTGTCAAATGTTCCTGTTAGTGCAGAATCACAGTACCCCTAAATGTCTGCAACCAGATGGGTTGAGGATTTCAGTGTGATTGCACAACATGGAGCATCTCTCAAAGTATGGGACCTTATGAGTTGAGAGAGCTCTCCAGATTGAGGTCGGTTCCTATTCCTCTGTTCAAGTGCACACAAATAAATCATAGATGATCTATTCTAAATCTACTCTATTTTACTAAGGAGACAGGATTGAGAAGATGCATGAAAATAAACCTAAGCTAATGAGGTGATACACCAAAGGAATGTTAGACACGCGTTCTATAACTTAACACAGACCACAAGAATGCAATACAACACCATGCACAGTTAACAAAAATGCAATGAGAGATCAAAGAGACAAAAATGAACACATGAAAAGGCTGGAAATCACCCACAAACATATATTATTACTCCATAGTCGATAGAATACATTAGAGCGGCCAAGAGGCAAGAAACTGTTAATTACAACTCGAATGGGAGGTTTGGAAGCTCCACAAATTCACTTGTGAACAAAAGAAGAAGGGAGGGCACAAAACAAAAATGTCCAACCTTTTCCAATGATCCCTGAACCTTCTTTTATAGATTCAGCACATAGAGAAGAAGGAGAGAGAGGTGGGAAAACTAATTCGAAGCTCAGATTCCAGCCATCAATGCCTCCTGCAAATCCACCCACAATCTATCAAATCTACCTCGATTACTTGTTTGGCATGTTGAAGAATGAAGAACGGTGGATCAGAACAAATATAATCTGGTTGTTAGAGAAAATAGATCTTATATTAATGGCACAAAGATGGTTTTTCATTTTTTCCCCACCTAACTTCTTCAAAATTGAAGTTTCAGATCTCCATGGTTTAGAGGAGGTCGAGATCTCTCTAATGGTGCCAAATTTGTCAGATTTCAAGCACTGGATCAGAAGATATGATCATTTGAATATTTGAATCGGGCCCATAAAAATAATGGTGGAAACCAGTTATCAAAACGGGTCTGTGGGCCCGAAGTTCACTTTGTGCCCTTCTTGCAAAAAATAAAAAAAAAATGCAAAAATTGCCCCACAGCCCAGCAATACCTTTTGGTCAAAAAACCATCCCTGGGCCCATCGTTCCATATTTTCCATATGAGTAAAAAATCACCCCAAGGCGCGCACTAGCCCGCATGTAATTTAGGTTTGACACCTGTCTTTTTGGGCATCAACAGAGGCACGACTCATTTTTATACTTTATGCCTTTTGGAAATGGAGCCAAAAAGTAAAAATTACTCCCAGAGACCCGCCTCCCCGCTTTGACTTGGAATATGGCCACGTGGAGGGATGGCGTGCATTTAGGGACTGATTTTGGATTTTGCTTTGGAATTTACGCTGGGATGACACGTGGAACCTTTCGCAGCTTTTTTTATGTCCCTTTATGTTTTTGACTAAGTTTTTTTTTCTTGGCGAGGGACACGTGGAGGTTCGACTTTCCTTAAAAAGGTCTCTCATTATGTCATCTTGGGAGGACTCCTCTATAAGCATGGCTTTGATGGTATTCTCTTACGATGCCTCACAAGTTCTGATATTCCTTATACCGTTAAAGAGGTTCATGATGGCATATGTGGAGGTCACTTTAGTGGCCTTGCTGTTGCTAAGTGTATTCTTCACCTAGGCTATTATTTGCTCACCTTTAACCATGATAGTTGCGACTATGTAAAACGTTGTGTAAAATTCCCACAACATTCCAACCTTCACCAAAAACCAAATCATGCCTTACAAGTCACTCGTGAACTTTGGCCCTTCTCTCAATGGGGTTTGGATCTTATCGGAGAAATCAATCCCCATTCTTCTCAACACCATCAATGGATCCTAACTGCTCCCGAATACTACACAAAATGGGTGAAATCCATACCACTCATCTCCACGAAAGCTGAGAAAATATGTGATTTCATTAAGCATCACATCATTTTTCGCTTTAGTGTTCCTCATCGCCTCATCAATGACAATGGAAAACAATTCAAAAACAAAACATTGCAAAAACTTTGTGACACCTTCAACATTCAGCTTAGTTTCTCATCACCTTATTACCCACAAACCAACGGCCAAGCCAAATCCACTAACAAAACCCTCAAAAAAATTCTCATGAAAGTGGTTGACGATACTGGGAAGGATTGACATACGCACATTCCTTTTTCCCTGTGGGCATACTGCACTACTATTCGCACTTCCACTACAGCCACACCCTATTCTCTGGCCTACGGTAAAGAGGTTGTTCTGCCTCTCGAATTCTAGATCCCCTCGCTCTGTATTTCTCTCCATGAAATGCTCACTAATGATGACTTTCGTCAGGACCGCTTAGCACAACTAGAGTTATTAGACGAACATCGTCTTAACGCTCTGGATCACCTTCAAGTTTACCAACAACGTATCAAACATTCTTATGACAAACATGTTCATGAACAAACCTTCCAAGTTGGTGACCTTGTCTTGAAAGAAAATCAACACGTAACTAAAACAGAAAAAAGTAAACGGGGAAAATTTTCTCCTAATTGGCTTGGACCATACATCATAACTCATACCTATGGATCAGGTGCCTATCGTTTATCTTCACTTGAGGGTAAACCCAAACCTGAGCCCATTAATGCATTGCATCTTCGACCATTCTATTGTTGACTCGTCATCCTAACTCACCCATTGTCTCTTTCCAGGTTCATCCCTTGAGTGCTACCCACTCCATGCACCTCCCCAACGATTAAACAAGAATCATGTGAGTACCCATCACTTGTTATCTTCTCTTGAATATGTGTACCACGGCACTGCACATAGCATGATTCTCATGGATACTTTTCCTCCACCTTGGTCTTGTTCATGATTTCAAAGACCTCACATGGGACCAAACTCCTTCATTCAAACTTCTAATGAATAAAAAGATGACTCCCTCAAAAGGACATCTTCCTCTCGACAAAACTGCTGCTATAAATAGACTACTCCCTCGAAGGACAACTATGTGAAGCTTTTAAAAATGAAAAAAAACAAAACAAAACGAGAGAAACCAAAGCTTCCCGCATCGATCAACTTCACGAAGACCTCAAGGAGTACCATATTATTTATCCCATATAGACTTCCTGCATCGATTAGTCTATCAAAATAAAAAAACTTTTTAGTCATGGACTTGCCCACTGTGACCTAGGACCCCTTACCCAAAGGCCCTATCACTCAAAACATATAAAATTAACTACCTTTCACCCTCCTTACCATATCCACTCTCATTGCCTCAATTTCCACAAGGGAAATCTTGGAATTTAGACATTTGGTGATCCTGTGACTACTTTCACCGTAGAACAATCAATCGTGCAATGTCTTTAGGGTCATATGTTCATCACCCCCTCCAAGGTATGATCTACTCGGTATGATCATACCCAATCAGGTGGCTTTATTGCCCCCCCCCCCCTCTTATCTTTTAACCATCTTTTCTTACGTTTTGATTACCTTATACATGACTTGGTCCTCGATGCTTACCTTTGGGGTAATCCTCCCCTTTCGCCATAATCACCTTCACCTATATAATTTTACCTATAATCTACCCACACCTATTAAACCTAAACCCACAACATGCCCAAAAATCTACCAACTCATTTTCGTATTCTTCCCTAGCTCATGGGAGAACTACATCAGCTTGAGGTCCCTTTTCACCAGGACTATGTAGGCAGCACTCTGAGGGCATGGGGCCCTTAGAGGTTAGCTTGGCCATTCTCTACCCTAAAAAAATTCATCAACCATGCCTAACTCACCATTTACATCACATTTCACTTAGTTCCCCTTTTCTAACAAAATTGGAAATTAAGCCACATACATAACAAGTTGCTTACCACAACATACATTTATTACACCTACCATCTCTCTATCATCACTATGCATAGATTATAGGACATTTCACATATGACCCATAGTATCATTTATTGCCAAAATAATGAATCATAACTACACCTACTTTCAACTCGACCATGCCTAACCCAACCTGACTCAACCATGCCTATAACCTAACTCAACCATGCCTATAACCTGACTCAATCCATGCCTAAACCAACCTAATTCCATCATGCCTAACTCACCTAATTTCAATCTACATCAAAGTAACAAATCCATAACTCATCTAACACAAGCCATAAACCAATGTCTCATAAACACATCAACAAATCACAAAATACCATGTATCTCATCATATAAATCAATAAATGTGTATCTCAATATATATATACATGTCTACCTCATCATGTATGTCATCTCAAAAATGTCGGCACGTAGACCGATATATATAATATAAAATGTCATCAGCACGCAAGCCGATCTCATATATAAAAAAAGAATGAATGAATCAAATACAAAATCTCTTCAGCATGCAAGTCGGTATATGCTCAAAAGATACAAAATTACTCATACATCCTCACTGTCTTTGGCACGCAGGCCGGTATGTGACCAAAAATACAACTATCTTTGGCATGCAGGCCGGCATATATATCAAAAAAATCACTAGTATACATAAAAAATCAGGTGACCGCATATCAGGTATCTCGTCGAATGTCCTCCATCTCTGTGTCACCTACACCCTCGACCTCCTGTGTCCCTGCTGACACCTCAACTAGCACTAGTCACTGTGCGCTAGTGTCCTCTCCCTAATCAGGCCTCGGAGCTCGCTGACCTCCTGTGCTCTCCACACTATGAGTGCGGGATCTCGTCCTCTCATTGGATGCCTATTTTTCCCTGTACTCTTCGTAGGATAGGAAGTCTATCCTGACCGCCATGAGCTATTCCTGATAATATCTCACCTCACCTAGGGCATCCCGTAACCTAGATATAGGCACGGTCTGTGGTGATCCCATAGGTCTCGGCCCCTGTACCTACCCTGTATCAACCTGCCCTGCAGTGACTTGCCTTGTAGCAATCTGCCCTGCGCCGGCCTATGAACTGGGACAAGCTCCATGTGCCTATGGTGGTGCCCCCTGCCCCTGTGCATGTATCTAGGCCTATAAGGCCCCAATCTGTGTCTAGGTTGTGGCCAATTGGCCCTATAAACCTGCCACCTAAGCCAGTAATGTTGTCACCTGACCATCTCTATCTCCATCTCCTCCATCCTCTCTCTCCACCATCTAGGCCTACAGAATGGCCATCCAGTTTTCCTGGGCACCAGCATTCTTGGTGCAACTATACCAAGAGTTGTGGGAATATGGGCAGTTGCACATGTTTAGGCTGTGCTATACCTTTATTATTACCAAATAAATAATAGAAACGTAGATTTTTTTTGTTTTTATAGCAAACCCGACCTAACCGATGTTGGTTCCCCTTGACCGGCATCGGTCGCATGCCCTACCTCACTATCGTCAATTTTCCTATACCGACGTCAGTTATACATGACCGCCATTGGTCAACTTCACCTACACATTGCCCTTACTTTTCCCTTTTACCCCACCGTTTACCTTGATCCTTTACCCCACCCCGCCTGTACCCAACCTATTTACCTTACCTTTCCAGACCTCCTCACTTGCCTACCTACTCTTGTCCTCCTTTGGGGACTCGTTATTTTACCCATACCTTGGCCTTACCCATGTCATGACCTAGATATTTGTACCTAGACCATCGCTAGTGACCTTTGACCTCATGTGTTCGTTATACCTTGCGGCACTATTACCTATGTTGATTGACCTAATGACCTTACCTAGCCTATTGCCATGACTGTTTATCCTGACCCTACCTTTGGTGTACCGGAACATACCTAAACATTCCTACACCTAACCTACATTGTGTTTCCTGACCATATCCTATACCTTGGATACCGGATTCACTTCAACCTTGTCTAGATAAACCTATCGACCTTAGACGATGTAGAGTTTGCCTACTCTTCAACCCGGTAGTGTGCTGCAGTTTATACGTGTGTGTGTGTGTGTGTGTGTGTGTGTGTGTGTTTGACTGTTGTTACCTTTGACCCTGACCCATTACCTAGATTTCCCAAGTTTACCTTTCACCCTTTTCCCTCATTCCAACTTGCCTTTTCCTCACATTTTCCTTTTAACAAACCACTCACCACTTCAGCCTACTGCCTCGTTAGTTCTTGGTTTGAGGGGTATCACCTTCACCCACACATGGGGCACCCACATCTTATTTTTGTTAGCACTGCTTACCAATACAAGCTACACAACAAAAAGGGGCAAAATGTAGACACTAAAATTAGGTCACACTCCCCTTTCGTACCTCGACCAATAAGCACCCTTTATTACATTTACCTAGCCATGACCCCCTTCACCCCACTAATATTAACTTAATTAAATTAATTCATTATCCTCACTATATTTATTATTTAAATATCTTAATTTAAATAATATCCACACATACAGTTCACTTAGACACCTCACCAAGCCAACTCAACCTAAGACCTATTCTTAGCAAGTTTCCATAACTAACTAAGACTTACCCAAACCCTAAAAATCAATGCCTACATTCCCTCAACCACATTCCTACATGCTCACAAGAAGCTTCCAGTTTAATCTGTGGGATAAAGACACGAGATCCAAGGAAATCAGGAGGATCTCCCTAGTTTAGTAAACCTAGGAAATCCCACCTTGACCTACGTCAGTTACCCCTAACCATCGCCGGTTAAGCCAGACCACCGTTGGTTACCCTTTTAACCCCTAAACTACCTTATTCTCAAGGTGGGAAAACATTGGGAGAAGGTTGATGAGCAAGAACACATCTCAGAGAGATAACACATCTTTAGAGAGTGAATTCCAGCAAAAACTCGCATGCAAGTAAGGAGATTGAGCATCTTCTCCTACACAGCCATCCCAGCCATGATCTAATCTATCTAAGCAAAGAGGAGTGCACATGCAACCCATGCAGAAGCTTTCCTAAGATTGGTGATCACTTGCAGCCTTCAATCTCTCATCAGCACCTCCATCCCTCACACACAGACATTCATGACCGAAATCCAAGTATAACATCATACTTTCTTGGTTTATTTCATTTCATCATCATATTATTATCCATTGCTTACCTTGTCCCCTATTGACCTTATCCAATATTTTCACCTCCATATACCCATTAAAACCTTGCCAAAGCCTACTCTAGTCACCCAATACATCATCTTGATGAACCAAAGTCCTTTGTGATTGCACAAAGGAGACCAAAAGCTTATTTTGTGACATTTTCAGATCTTACAGTAACCGGCACCGATTACACCTAACCACCGTCGGTCACCCCTGACCGACACCAGTCTCTGTATTTTCCCACACAGCCTAGAACAGAGACCTACCCACCTAATTTCATCTCACCATCATTCACCTGTGATCTACCTGAGACCTCTATCAAACCTGCAGAGACCCAAAACCAATCATTTGACCTTTGGATTCTATTCTAGCTTAGCCTGTTAGATTAGATCTATTTCTTATTGTATTTTAAGTGAGATACCTAAATCATTTTAAATAACAATAGGATTTACTTTGTTTACAACATTAAATTTTTTAAAATAGTGCACTGAAAGCCATCTAGGGAGTATCACACTTCCCGAATCTATCATACACTAGGCAGTTCACTGCCCATATTGTTTAATTCCTTCTGGTGGTCTTGTTTTGCATTACAAGTAGCTCCTCCTAGCTAAAAGGAATCTCTCACGATCAGTTGTGGATCCGGAAGTCATACACGCGTAACAACACATCAACCAACATTTGAATAGGTATTCCTCCTATGCCCGTTACCCTATCTGTTTCATCAACACTTCAAAGAAAAGATCTAAGAATCAGGTGAAACAGTTGGAGGGAGGAGTGTTTTTAATAACTTGTGAGCTAGAAGAAGGAACAAGTGACTTGCTAGATATAACAGCCTAATCTCTAGCAGCCATTTGGCCTGGTTTCATTTTGGCTGAATCCATTGAGGGTGGTAATGGTGAGCCTCTGTTGATGATCTTCTTTTGTGTGGTTGCTGGAGTGGGATCTTCTTTAGTTTTCTTTTCTTTTTGAGCCACAGAGGGTAGAGCATCTTTCTTGGATTGGGCTCAAGTGAAGATAACACATGAGAAGCTTGGGGATTCATCTTCTTCTTCCCCATCTTCAACAAACTCGAACAAGCCATTATGCATATCAGCTTCTTCAATTTCGATGTAGCCTTCATAATCCTCTGCTATTTCTCCTTCAAGTTCATCAATTTCAGTGTCCTCTCTTAATTCTCTAGTGTCACATATAACATTGACAAGAGTTCTTTCACGGGAAAGTTGGCGAGGAGGTGGTGCAATTCTTGGCCTATCAGGGAAGTTTCACCTCCTTAGAGCATTTCTCGTTGTCATTTGGGAAAACTGTTTCTTCAAGGCAACCAGATCATTTGTCATTTTCTGGAACATAGGATCTATAGTTATTGAAGCCGAACTCTAACCCTTCTGCTTCCCATTTGGGCCTTTCACCTTTCTAGAGAGGATTAGGTCATCATCAGTTTCAATGGAAAAGTTTTGAGCTTCCCTCAGTTTGTTTGGTTGGGCTCTTCTGAGGAAGAAACCAACTTATGATGGCAAGGAACTGATGAAGAATCTTCTCAAGTGGCTCTCAGGAGGTAGCACATCTTCAGGGACTCTTCTTGTTAATCTATCAAACCTTGCTACAAAGTCCCTCACGGATTCAGAGATTTCTTTCTTTATTTGGACTAATTGCACCAGCAGCTCTTGACCATCTTCAGTGCTCTTGAATCTTTTTTCAAATGCTTTTCTAATATCTTTCCAACTAGTAATAGATCTTGGAGGAAGCATGTAAAACCATTCAGTAGCTTTCTCTTGGAGTGACTCCACAAAAATTATAACTGACACATATTCATCTTCAACACCTAACACACCTCAAGTAGTGATGAAGGGAGCTACATGTTCTTCAGGGAGTTGGGAGCCATCTCCTTTGAATTTAGGAAAATTATATATTGAACCTCTTGGAAGATCATGGAGTATTCATGAGAGAGAAAGTGGACTAGTATTTCTTCCCCATGGTACATTGGCTGTACGTTCTTCACATTCATTATCAACCATTTTGTTTCTTTTTGTGGCTTCTTCAGTAGCTAGGGCTACTTCTCTTTCCTTTGTTGCAGCTTGGATTCTTGCAATTTCTTCAAGTTGAGCTCTAAACTCTTCCTCTCTATCAAACCAAAATATAACCTCTGCTTCTTCTCTCTCCAACTCCTCAAAATTAGGGTCAATCACTCCTCCTTGCCTCAGTTGGTGAGTATACCTTCTATCAGCCAACTTGAAAGTATATTGTCTTCTCTGGAGGTGTTGGAATTTGTCTCTGTCTTCTTTTTCATAGTCCAGAATTTTGTAGCAATGGTGAGATGATTTACACTCTGCCAAATATGCCAAGTAACCTCTTTCAGGTCTGAAATGATTTCCTCTGGATATGATAGAGAAAAGAAGGTTTTTTAGAAGGATTTGCAATAATTTTGAGTTACATCCATGCAGTTCATATGGTTGCTCAATCTACAAAACTCTTCTATTTGAATCTTTTTGTATTTTTGGATCACAAGGAATTTTAGACTTCAAAGGCAAACTCAATGATATTGTAAAAACCTTATGGTCATTTTTGGGTGCAGATGTTGCAACTCTGCTCCACGGTGGGCACCAAAAACTGTTGGCTAGAAAATTTGTCTTGGGGACAAATTTGTGGATTTCAGGCCAACGCTATGGGAATCTAAGTCCCTCTACATTTGAATGGTACAGCTACCATTGTTTAACATGTAAAACCGAAGTGGATTTATGGTGGTATTTCAACTAGAGATCCATAGAAACACTCCACTGTCCCTATGGCAATAATAACAACTCCTTGCTATAGCAGAAATCAATCTTAAAAAGGGAAGGGAGTGAGAATGAAGGAGGGGAAAATCAATGTTGTGTGTAGAGTGTCAAATTCCCACACACATCAACTGGAAGTTTCATTACATGCATTCATTAACAGAAGAAAGACAAATTTGTAATTTATGAGCACAAGACAGAATAAAACACGTTGGTTACAAATCACCAATCGATCTTTCCATCCAGGGGACATAAAATTCCTTCATTTTTTATTGATTTCAGAGTTAAAACTTGTACAACGAGTGGGAATAGAAGAAATAATGCAAATAATGAGAATAGACGAAGATTGACTATCGGTTTTGTCCTCTGTTCACAAAAACATGCTTCCAGTTTCCAAATTTGATTGCCATCCCTCACAAAGACTTCGAAAAACCATTAAATCATTCGACCCAAAGCCGTTACAAAAAAATTTGATCATTTTCTCTCTTCTAGATTCCTCTTCTGCCAAGAAAATGCTTTTGACGAGCCCAAGAAGAGTTTCTGCGTGTAAAAATATGTTTCATATTTCAATTTTCCAGTTCACATATGAACTATTTGATCCTTTGCCCTAATTACATTGAACTTAGGCCATCCACGTGGTAGGAGAACATTGGAGTAGAGTCGAGGGAAATTTTTTCATTTTTTACATGCCAAAGATGTTTTCTCGATTTTCTCCCACAAAATTCCATCAAAATTTTAAATTTAAGTGTCCATCATGTTGAGAATTTCACCAAATTTCCATTGATATCAAAAATACGAAAAACTGAGCTCTGGTTCGAAAGATATGGCCCTCTAAAGATTTAGGGAAAAACTGGCAAGATACAGAGTCAAAATTAGGGTTGGCGGGGTCAAACTTCAAATTTTTCCCTTTTGGAAAAAATTCCCAAAAAATCTCCGTGGCCCCACCACTCTAAGACACGTGTCACCTTTTGATTCATGCACAGGCTAACGGCTCCATTTTTTCCCTTTAAATTTCACATGGGGAAAATTTTCCCAAAAAAGTTCACGCCCCATCTCTCCGACACACGTGGCACTCTCTAACGCGGCTCCAATTTTTTCTTTTAAAATTTAAATCGGGAAAAATTCCCAACTTACCTCCACACCCTGCCGCTCTGTCAATGCGTTTCCTTCCCTTCCACGGGCCTGTGGGCCGCTTTTTGACTTTAACCCTTTTTAGCCAAAAGGGCTAAGTGGAAAATTTTCCAACTCCACTCCGCTGACCCACCAATTTCCTTGGAAAATTTTCCAACTCTGCTCCGCCAACCCGAGCCTTCCTAGCACAATACTTTCCCAAGCTCCGCGGGCCCGCCTAGGGAAAATTTCCCCTCCAAACTCCGTTGAGCCATAACTTACAAAATACAAGGAATTAAGAGGACTTCCTTACCTTTCTAGAAAGGGAAAAGAATTATCTATCTGATGGAGGTGTTTCTAAGAATCCTTGATCCCTTGGGAAGTGCCAGATTTCAAAATACTCAGACTAGACCATTTTCAAAGGGTGACAACTCAAAATTTTCTAAGTCCAGACTTGGGAAAAAGAAGGAAACTTTTGAGGGGACAACAGATTGGAAATAAAAATGTTCATTTCCTGGACTCATCACCTTTTCCAATAAAGGTTGATATTAAATCCCCTAGCAAGCTTGCATTAATTACAAGCATGTGATGACATAGTCACCCCACATATTTACTAATCCTCTTCTCCTTATTTTCACACCTTTTATCTTTATTTCATTGGATTTCATTTTTTCTATCATGGCCTTTCCAATGTTGTGTTTCATGTAATTTTCTGCGTCAGTGAGTGAGATGGCATTTTATACCAAAATTTCGCATCGTCATTTGAAATTCATTTTTCAATTTGAAACAGAGAAAGAACTGGTTGTTATTGATGGATTTCTTAAATATGATTATCTTTATCTAGAGGGATTTCTGAGGGTAAATGTAGAATTTTCTTCGACATTCATTTGTCATGTTCTTATCATACACTCGGCGAAGGACTGATCTTTCAAGATGGGTCGTCACTCGATCCAGCCAGCATATAGGGTTAGCATGAAAGTGGAAATGGAAAAAAACACGAGTGCATCATGGCCCTTTCTATCTGAGGCTCATTATAAATATGAAGGTTTTTTGGACGTGGACATTTTTTCAGATTTGTACAGACAATATGACATCCTAATGTGATTTGTGTCTGGTGTGTCCAAATGGGGTGAGATACTGAGGGTGGGAGATAGTTCGCTCCCTTTTCTTGACCTGGATGATATGTTTTATTTCCTACAATAGGAGCTGGGACATTGGGATCTTCTTCGCTTGGAAGATCGTGAGGCATATGATTGGTTAAAGAGTCAAGCTACTACAGGAAAAGAGCATCTTTTTCAGGAACCACCTGTGGAAACTATTTTAAGGCTCGTTAAGGTAGAGGTTACAGAGGTGTCATATGATTCAAATAAGTAAGTGTTTCTAAAATCCTTTAGGTTGTAACTTTGTTGTGGTTGTTATATAGCCTTATCAGTTGCAATGTTACCAAATCATCTTGTTTGTCTTACCAGTCTCGGGTTTTTTTGTATTCCCAATCACTTGTGTTTTTGACATATGCCCATAAGTGTATTTTCACCAAAGTATTGTTGGATCATTCAGGTTTTTTGACTGATCCTCTCATTATATCTATAACGTAAAGGGAAAGGGACCCTTCAACCCTCCTTAAGTTATAAAAATCAAGAAATCATTAATAAAAATTGTTGTTGTGCATTGCACTATGTAATTTCAACAATTAATCGCTATTAAATTTGGTTTGTTTAAAGATGTCAATTCATTTCTAGAAGTGTAGACTAGTGGATGCCAGCACCAATATATTATAGAATATCTTTCTGTCAACATAAAAAATAATTTTTACAACTTTAGGATAAAGGAGCTAATAGTGGATTGATGGCTATCCTCCCATCACTTTAAAAAAAATTGAGTTATACTACATCATTGTGGAAACTTGGAGGTCTTCAATTTCAAAAGTTATGGAGGTTTTTGAGAAAGGAATAAATTTAATTCTCTTGCAATAATAATAGAAGATACTATAAATGGCTCTATTTCTCTTACAGAAACCTCTCCTACAACAATCTATTTGGGGAAATTTCTGTCATTAAAAACTTTTCATGTTTTCCTCCATACAGTTGTAGATATAAACACAAATTTTCTTTGCATACCAATTCAATTTTATTTAATATGGTTTTTGGATATCACCAATTAATTGATGCAAGAAATAGTAGTTGTCTTTTAAATAGCTCAGGTTCCAGAGACATTCTTTTATTGTTATCAAAAAATTGGAAAACTTGGACATGTACGTTGTTGTCTAACAAAATTGTGGCGCAATACAATGAACAACATCCATCTCAAAACTAGCAATTGTTTGCATCTATTAGGGTTTAGTACTACTATTGTGCATAATTATAGCTCTGTACCATTCAAATCATCCAAAGGTATTTACAAAAGGATCTGCAAACAACATGGAGCAAGGTTTTAAAACTAACATGGCAAGACTTGATTTCATATTGTATAGATTATCAGACAACAAATCAAAAAGCAATATCATATTGCAATTGCTTTATTGCAACATCTATGTTTACATTTAGGTCCTCCATGGTTGGTCATACTACACACGAACATGCCTCTTTACATGTACAAGGACATAATGAAAATCACAAATAATCTTAAAGATAAATGTGTAATTGGTTGTGGTGCTATAAGCAATCTTTATAAATGTGATCTAAATATTTATAAGGCAATTTGTATAAAGAGAATGTACAATTTCTACCCACTAATCTTGCTTGCATTTGAAACTGATGTGGAAATAGTTGGAAGCATCAAGTACCAAAATCTTGAGATTCTGCATGGATGTTTGCTTTCTCCACCTAGAAATAGAAGTCTGTGAGACATTTTACATGATGAGTAAAATGATTATGTTATGAATAATAATGAATCTGTAAATTGTAGATTTAATTTTTGAAATAGAAGTGTCCAATCAACCTCTAACCTTCATAGTAAAATGGATATTTGGAAAATCTAAGAAGTGTTTTATTAATTTTTATTTTCGTATAGAATCATCAAAGACGATTAAGCTAAACTAGAATGATCGGCTAAAGACTGCTCGTGGTGCTGAAGAGGCATAGCCATATCTTCATTATGACTGTAGCCCACACATTTTTTACATGGATGTGAAGACTTCTAACATTCTTTTGGATTATAATTTCGATGCAACTTTGTCAAAATTTGGTATTTTCTAATTGCATTTCCTCGTCCAAACACCACACATCTACCTATGTTATGGTTACTGTTCATTACATTGACCCAGAATATGCAAGAACATCAAGGCTGAATAAGAAATTTGTAGCACACTCTTCTGTTGTTGCCTGCTCATAAATATTGGTCTCTACTTTGATAACACCTCCACTACTATTTTACTCAACACTACTTGTATTGTTGTTTTAGATGCAGAAAATGTATTCATGTTTTGTGCAAATAAAATTGTCCAAAAAAGGTGATGAATCCTCATTTAAGATTTACACTGTATATGTGTGAATTTTTAACAAATTTAAAATGTACAGATAGAATCTTTCGATGGAAAGATGATGAAAAATCAGTTTTATTATTTCCTGACTTAGAAAAAATACAATTGTGACACAATGAGTGTTTTGATTTATGTAAACTATAAAATAATGGTTCAATGTATCTCCGAGGGTGTAAGACAATGTTTCTCACAAACATTTTACTTGCATTGTGTCAAGGATTATTTCATTTTCTTGCTCACAGAAGTGACTCATTGTTTATACAGAGAATAGAACAATTTACAAGCATAAATTCTACTATCTTTTAGAGTAATAGAATTTGTGATATACATAAACTCCCAACATTGTTGTTTGAATTTAATGATTACTCATAGATATAGTTTATAATAATAAATACTAGTGAACTTTTACAATCTAAAAATAATAATTGAGTTGTTATAAGGTATATTTTGGGGTGAGAACGTAATTTTATTATGATTTCCACCAGAAGTCAAAATAACACCACTAACATTTACGGCCCGTGTCAAATATAAGGATTATGTGCATACTAAACATTGAAAGTATGTGGCTCACACTTTCAAAGTCTGAGATTCGTACTCCAAAATTATGAGTGCTAGACTTCACACTTTCAAGGTGCGAATCACAAACTTTTAAAGTGCGGGGCTCACACTTTCAGAGGGAATGGCTCCCACTTTCAGAGGGAGAGGCTCGTACTTTTAGAGTGTGAGGCTCAGATTATTCAGAGTGCTCACTTTGAAAGTGTGAGGCTCAGAATTTTCATACTATGGGGCTTGACCTTCGAAAGTTATAGGGCTCTCGAATTTTTAACAACGTAGGGCTCGCACTTCTAAACTACAAGGATATCAGACTTTAGAGGTGTGAGACCCACACTTTTAGAGTGCGAGGATCCTACTTTCAGAGTGTAGGGATAACACTTTCAAAGTGTGGGGCTTAAACTTAATACAATTAGATCCTGACTTAAAATAGTTACCGATAGCTAACCTTACATCAAAGCTTTTTCACTTTCATTTAATACAACGGGCTCATGAATTATAAGATTTAGAGGCCTCTCAATTTAGATCAATGTTCATGACTTATAAGAGTTAGTGAACACTCACCCTAGATCTATGCTCATGAATTATAAGAGTTAGCAAATGCTCACCTTACATCAAGGATCATAACTTATAAGAGTTAGCGACTGCAGTTTCTAGCCTTACATACTCTCAACATTGAAAATCTAAAAAAATATGAACTTGGAATCAAATAATAGCCAAATTAGACTCCAATAATATCAATATTGAAATCTAATAATAGCGATATTGGAATCCAATAATAGTGAAATTGGAATTAGAATAATTCCAATAATGAAAATATTGGAATCCAATATTGCTACTATTGGATTCCAATAATAGTAATAATGGAATCCGATACAGCCGAAAATAGAATTCAATATATGCAAAAACAAAGATGGATTTCTTCCAATATTTGAAATAATGGATTCTCAATTTAATGGAATATGTCCAAATTTAGTGAAATAAGTGTTTCCACACGATGGAAGAATTTAGTCAAAGGATCATGGAGAGGCTTAATAGGAAGGATCCGAAGTATCATTTTAGAGAGTTGGCTCAACTAAAACAATTAGGTGATGTTGATGAGTATGTGGTGGATTTTCAGAGGATTGCGGTTATGGTTTCGGATGTTAGTGAGAAAATATTGGTTGTCTTCTTCGCCAAAGGTTTGATGGAAACTCTAAAAGGCTTGGTAAGAGCTTTTAACCCTATGACTTTGCATTATTGTATTACTAAAGCTCTATATTTAGATTGTGCATCTCACAGAGGGAATTATGGGATGAAAGGGAAACATTCTAATATCTCACAAACATTGTCCAAATGTGGATTTAGAGGGCATCCAATGTCTGATTTACAACAACCCACAATATGCAAGGGGGAAGCCCCTTGGGTCATCAAAAGAGGCCCCAAAGAGGCCCAATCAGCCCTATGTGCCACCACATAGAAATCAACCCCAAAACAGTTCACAAAAGGATGAAAGGGATTAATTAAGAAGAAGATGATTGTGTTTTGATTGTAAGACTCCATGGGTAAGAGGTCACAATTGTAAAGGTAAAGGTCAAATCCATTACATTAAGATTATTTATTCAAATTTTGAGCTTAATTTTGATTTAGACGATGCTAACAATGAGACTAATGAGGAGTTAGTTGAGCATGTGCAAGAGAATGAGGAAATGGAAAGTACTCTTGCCTCTCTTTCTGGTGTGCCCAAGTATCATGCATTTAGGGTGAAGGGAACCATTCAAGGTGAAAGAGTCATTACTTTGGTTAATAGTGGGGCCATCCATAATTTCATTGATGGAGGGTTGGTGAGGAAGATGGGTTTGGAAACCACGAATTGCAAAGCCTTCAAAGATGGGTTGGTGAGGAAGATGGGACTTCTCTACCATGTTCTACAAAGATTTCATAACTACCTCTCATGTTTGGAAAACACAAGGTAATTGATGATTTTTATGTTATTGATATTGGTGATATTGATTTTGTGTTGGGTGTTCACTGGTTGCATTCTTTAAGTGATTTCACACAAAAATACAAAACCATGGAGCTAAAATTCACTAAAGATGACAAGGAAATCATGTTAAAAGGCATGGCGAATGGTGCACCATAAGAGGTGTCCATGAAGAGGATGGAAAGATCTTTTAGATGGGGTCAAATTGAGTGGGCAGCCAACTGTTATATCACAGTTAAATCAGAAAAATCAGAACAACAATCATTAGAAGGTGAGTTACAAGCTCTTTTAGATAAACATGTTCATGTTTTTGATTATTTTCCATATGGGTTACCTCCCCATAGAGGGTTTGAGCATACTATAGAGTTAGAAAAATACACTAAGCCTATTATGATCACTCCTTACCACCACCCAATGGTTTATAAGGGAGAGATTTAAAAGACCATTAAGGAGCTTCTTGCTGTGGGACACATAAGGCCTAGTTCTAGCCCATTTGCATCATCCATAGTTTTGGTCAAGAAAAAATATTGTATTATGAGGATGTGTATTGATTATAGAATGTTGAATAAGAAGACCATCAAAAATAGGTATCTCATTCCTAGAATTGATGAGTTAAATGATGAGTTACATGGTGCTTCTTACTTTTCAAAAATAGATCTCAAATCCTGGTACCATTAAATAAGGGTAAGGGAAGAGGATGTGCACAAAACAACTTTTAGATGTCATTTTGGGTATTTTGAGTTTTTGGTTATGGCTTTTGGGTTAACTAATGCATCGGCTACTTTTCAATCTTGCATGAATCATGTGTTTAGCCAATATCTAAGAAAGTTTGTGCTAGTGTTCTTTGATGAAATTCTTGTGTATAACAAAACTTGGGAAGAGCATTTGACACATTTGGATTTGGTTTTATCTAATTTGGGACAACATTCTTTCTTTGTAAAAGAATATAATTATGAATTAGGGTTGAAGAAAATTGGATATTTGGGGCATGTTATTAGTGCTAATGGTGTGTAAGTTGATAAAAAAATTTGCAGTGATAATGGAGTGGCCTACTCCCACTTCTCTCACACAATTAAGGGGATTTTGTGGTCTTTGTAGCTACTATAGAAGGTTTGTTAAGGAATTATCTCTATTTGCAGCTACTTTGACAGATTTTCCTAAGAAACAGGCCTTCAAATGGTCCAAACCAACCCAAGAATTATTTAAAAATTGCTTGGAGGTAATGTGTTCTTTCCTGGTTCTTACAATTCCATATTTTTTTAAACCTTTTGTGGTAGAATGTGATGCTTCTGGTGAGGGAATAGGGGCAATCCTAATGCAAGATAAACACCCCTTTGGTTTTGAAAGTAGGAAATTGAAAGATCATGAAAGGGGATATAGTGTGAATGATAACAAAATGTTGGCAATCATGCATGCTTTGAGTAAATTTAGGCAATATTTGGTATGTGAAAAGTGCATTATTAAATATGATCATAATAGTTTTCGGCTCTTTCTTAATCAAAGGGAATTGAATGACAAACAACTGAAATGGGTGAGTAAAGTAAAATATTTTGATTTTGACATTGAATATGTGAAAGGAAAGAATAATATAGCTGTAGACGCACTTTCTAGAAGGCCATATGAACAGGAAAAGGAGATAGATTAGCCACATGTTTGATTGTTTGAGGACAAGTAATCTTAGGAAGGGAGGACTGCAATGTCCCCCTTTTCAAGCAAAAATTAATGATGAATGTTGGTATCCTTTAATCCAATCCCCTTGGATTAAAGGAGATTAAAATTGGGGGAAAATCGATTTACACATGTGGATTTAAAAATTAAATAATATTTAATTTATGCAAGTCAAATTGGTTAGGAGAAAATCAATTTTTATTTGGGAAAAAAAATTAAATAAAGGAAATTCAAGTTCCTTGGAATTAATTAATTATATTTATTTGAGCAAATTGACTTTACTTGGCATAGGTCGATTCCTTTGGGCATCATTTATTAATATTTAGTTCTCCCATGCATTCTAACTTTTTAAATATTATTTGGGGAAATTAACTTTTGCAATGGAGTTGACATTCAAGCTATTTTTAAAAATTAAAAGACTCACCTCTCTAGGAGATGGCTCTAAAAGGGAGAAAAAATTGGAGATTGAGCAAGGAAATTCTATAAAAGGAGATGATGGGCACCCCTTTTCTCATGTTGACAGTTATTATAAATTATTTTGATGCTTGAAGAGGGATGAATGCCCACTAATGATAAAAAATAAAAGGTTTTTATTAACACCACCTATATGTGAAGTGTGTGACCTTCAAGCTATGAAATTGATGAGTTTTTCTTAAATTTATTTACCTATGTGATGTCATCATTATTGAGAGTGTGGGAGATTGATCTGGGAGGGTTTTTTAGAGATCTCTTCAATAAATGCAATCTGAATATTGCTGCTAGTTTTTATGATATAAATCAACTTGCTTAGAGGAGATTTGTGGCATTATTGGGTGATCTTTGGCAAGGGTTTAAATCTAAATTGTTCTTGCTAATTTTCTAATGATAATTCTCTTGATTTGATGGTATTTTGGCTCTCTAACATTGCTGATATTTATTCAAAGTGGGTCGATTGGTTTGAGAAGTTTTATATCACTTTTTGAAGGGTTTTGGAGGATTTTACAATCTGATCTTATAAAATTATTAATTTAGATCTAAAATTGGCATTTTTGAGTGTTGGGAAGTCAAGGATAAATCTGGAATTTATTTAATATGTTTTTCTAACCCTGGGTGACTTGATTTCAATTTTATGGGTTGTTTTGAGGGGTTTACGGTCCTCAGAAAATTTTGATTTAAAGTTGGTTGGAAAGTGTATAATTTTAGCTTTCATGTGCAATTTGTTTGAGTGAAAAATATTAAGTTTTCATCAAGTTGTGGAATTTCAAAATTTTTAGCTATTTTTATTGTTTTTATTTAATTTACTACTGCTGCAACTAAAATGGTTAATGAAGTGACTTCTCTGACTAGATATCCCATCTAAACCCATCACCTTGACTCACTCCAACCCCATTTGGGTTGTATTGAAGGCGATATTGGGTTAGTTGAGGTGAACCTAGAAGGGTTGCTTTCTAAGTTTTCTTCTTTGCAATTAGTTTAGTAAATTTTAATTCATATCTCAAGAGGGGATATTACAGTGGTATCAGAGCTTTCCTTCCTCTTTTCATGTGGGTGATTTGTGGATGCAAGGAAATAAGGAATTCAAGTATTACAAAATGAGTAATAAGGGAAACATGGATGAGGGGGTATTCAATTCGGATCAAGTGAAGTTCTTGCATGAGTTGATACAAGGGTGTGGACAAGAGCTTCAAAAATCCATGAGTGAGAAAATGTCGAAGCTCATCAAGGATTCTTTGGGAAAAGATAAATCTACAAGATCCAATGGAGAGAGATCACATAAGGGAGGAGGTGGCTCTACACAAGCCACAATTTAGTTTTTATTCTTTCCTAAGGATACCAATGGAGAAAGAGAAAAAGAAGAGCCCACCTTGGCAGAGCTAATTGATGCTCAAAGATTGGAGTATGGTTCTTTGAGCCAAGCCACAAGAGACATGTTTTGGTTTGATGGTTTTGTGCCCTCAAGATGGGAAAGAACTCAAAGAGATTCAATAAGCAACCACATAAGAACCTTCAACAAAGGTTGGGTAAGGTATCACTCCCTAACTTTGATGGTTCTAATGCTATTATAGTAAGAGCTTGGTTGCAAAAGATGGATACCTACCTCTCCCTCAATCCCATGCAAGAAGAAGAGGCATTCAATTTTTTTACTCTTCACTTGGAGGGCATGGAACATGAGTGGTGGTTCCATGGTATGCACACTCAAGGACATGATTTGGTCCACATGAAGGAAGAACTAAGTCAAAGGATCATGGATAGGTTTGACAGGAAGGATCCAAAACTTCATTTTAGAGATTAGGCTCAACTAAAACAATTGGGTAATGTTGATGAGTATGTGGCATATTTTCAGAGGATTGCGGTTATGGTTTTAGATGTTAGTGAGAAAATATTGGTTGTCTTCTAAGATTATATTGATGGAACCTCTAAAAGGTTTGGTAAGATATTTTGACCCTATGACTTTGTAAGATTATATTAGTAGAGCTCTAGATTTAGAATGTGTAGCTTATAGAGGGAATTATGGGCCTAAAGGGCAGCATTCTAATATCTCACAACCATTGTCCAAAAGTGGATTTAGAGGGCACCCAAGGTCTGATTTACAAAAACCCACAAAATGCAAGGGGGGAAGCCCCTTGGGTCATCAAAAGAGGCCCCAAAGAGGCCCAATCAGCCCTATGTGCCACCACATAGAAATCAGCCCCAAACCAGTTCACAAAATGATGAAATGGATGAGATAAGAAGAAGAGGATTGTGTTTTAAATACAAGACTCCATGGGTAAGAGGTCAAAATTGTAAAGGTAAAGGTCAAATCCATTACATTGAGATTATTGATTCAGATTTTGAGCTTAATTTTAATTTAGATGATTCTAACAATGAGACTAATGAAGAGTTGGTTGAGCATGTACAAGAGAATGAGGAAATGGAAATTACTCTTTCCTCTCTTTCCCTTATGCCCAAGTATCATGCATTTAGGGTGAAGGGCACCACTCAAGGGCAAAGAGTCATTACTTTGGTTGATAGTGGGGCCACCCACAATTTCATTGATGGAGAGTTGGTGAGGAAGATGGGTTTGGAAACCATGAATTGCAAAGCCTTCAAAGTGACTGTAACGGATGGGACTTCTCTATCATGTTCTACAAAGATTGCACAATTACCTCTCATGCTTGGAAAACACAAGGTAAGTGATGATTTTTATGTTATTGATATTAGTGATATTGATCTTGTGTTGGGTGTTCAATGGTTGCATTCTTTAGGTGATTTCACACAAAAATACAAAACCATGGAGTTAAAATTCACTAAAGATGAAAAGGAAATCATCCTAAAAGGCATGGAAAATGGTGCACCACAAGAGGTGTCCATGAAGAGGATGGAAAGAGATTTTAGAAGGGGTAAAATTGAGTGGGTAGCCAATTGTTATGTCACAGTTAAATCAGAAAAATTAGAACAACAGTCATTAGAAGGTGAGTTATAAACTCTTTTAGTTAAACATGTTCATGATTTTGATGATTTTCCACATGGGTTACCTCCCCATAGAGGGTTTGAGCATAATATAGAGTTAGAAAATGACACTAAGACTATTATGATCACTCCATACCACCACCCAATGGTTTATAAGGAAAAAATTGAAAAAACCATTAAGGAGGTTCTTGATATGGGACACATAAGGCCTAGTTCTATCCCATTTGCATCATCCATAGTTTTGGTTGAGAAAAAAGATGGTACTATGAGGATGTGCATTGATTATAAAATGTTGAATAAGAAGACCATCAAAAATAGGTATCTCATTCCTAGAATTGATGAGTTAATTGATGAGTTACATGGTGCTTCTTACTTTTCAAAAATAGATTAAAAATCCGGGTACCATCAAATAAGGGTAAGGGAAAAGGATGTTCACAAAACAACTTTTAGATGTCATTTTGGGCATTTTGAGTTTTTGGTTATGCCTTTTGGGTTAACTAATGTATCGGTTACTTTTCAATCTTGCATGAATCATGTATTTAGCCAATATATAAGAAAGCTTATGCAAGTGTTCTTTGATGGAATTCTTGTGTATAACCAAACTTGGGAAGAGCATTTGACACATTTGGATTTGGCTTTATCTACTTTGGGACAACATTCTTTCTTTGCAAAAAAATGTAAGTGTGAATTTGGGTTGATGGAAATTGGATATTTGGGGAATGTTATTAGTGCTAATGGTGTGCAAGTTTATAAACATAAAATTGCAGCGATTATGGATTGGCCTACTCCCACTTCTCTCACACAATTAAGGGGATTTTGTGGTCTTTGTAGCTAATATAAAGGGTTTGTTAAGGGATTCTCTCGATTTGCAGCTTCTTTGATAGATTTTCCTAAGAAAGGGCCCTTCAAATGGTCCAAACCAACCTAAGAAGCATTTGAAAAATTAAAGGAGGTAATCTGTTTTTGCGTTGGTTCTTGCAATTCCATATTTTTCTAAACCTTTTGTAGTAGAATGTGATTCTTCCAGTGAGGGAATAGGGGCAGTCCTAATCTAAGATGAACACCCCATTGTTTTTGAAAGTAGGAAATTGAAATATTGTGAAAGGGGATAAAGTGTGTATGATAAGGAAATGTTGACAATCATGCATGCTTTGAGTAAATTTAGGCAATATTTTGTATGTGGCAAGTTCATTATCAAATCTGATCATAATAGTTTGGGGTTCTTTCTTATTCAAAGGGAATTGAATGACAGACAGTAGAAATGGGTGAGTAAAGTAAACGATTTTGATTTTGACATTGAATATGTGAAAGGGAAGAATAATATAGCTGTAGATGCACTTTCTAGAAGGTCATATGAGATGGAAAAGGAGATAAATCAGCCACATGCTTGATTGCTTTAGGACAAGCAATCTTGGGAAGGGAGGACTGTAATGTCCCCTTTTTCAATCAAAAATTAATGATGAAGGTTGGTATCCTTTAATCCACTCCCCTTAGCTTATGGTTCTCAAAAAATTCTTGTTTAAATTTGGTTGGAAAGTGTATAATTTTATCTTTTATATGTAATTCGTTTCACTAAAAAATATTAAGTTTTGCTCAAGTTGTGGAATTTTGAAGTTTTCAGCTATTTTTAATGTTTTTATTTAATTTACTACTGCTACAACTAAAATGGTTAATGAAGTGACTTCTCCAACTGGATAGTGCATCTAAACCCATCACCTTTGCTCACTCTAACCCCATTTGAGTTGTATTGAAGTCGACATTGGGTTAGTTGAGGTGAACCTAGAAGGGTTGCTCTTCTAAGTTTGCTCCTTTGCAAGTAGTTTAGTAAATTTTAATTAACATCCCAAGAGGGGATATTACACATATCATTTACCATATGTTTTCCTATTTTTTCTTGCATCATTTTTGTTTCCTCTCGTCCCAAACTTTCTGCAGGTTCATGTTGATCATCACAGTGCATTATTCGCTCCATATCCAACTACAGGGGGACTTATAAGCTTAATTTTTCTACATTTTCTTCACATCCTACCTTAGTTACCGTCAATTGGCACTCTGGAGTCTTAGGTATTCTTCAACCCATTTCAGGTTTAGTTAATTTTGTTGTATTTAGATCAAATATGTTTTTTATTATCTTAGATCCAACTTTGATTTCTTATTTTACTTCAGATTTTGCATAGATGCTACATCCAATTTATCAATATCCAATTCTTATCTTATCCTATTTATAAGAGGGTTGAAAACCATCCTAGGAAGCTCACACTTCTCAAAAACAACTTTGTCAGGAAACCCTCCATATATCTACTAATACATTTTTCTTCTTAATCTTCTTTGTTGTGCAGGTCTTTCAGCTCACAACGAAGAGGAGTTCATATTGTGCCTATATCTACCTATATCATCCCAAGGTGCCATAAGCCCTTCATATTTGGAGGTGCTCGTTTCTTTTATTACTAGCACACTAATCTAAATAGGAATGAAGAGACTTGGTCAACAATCCCTTGTAGCTTTCAGAATTAGCCGAGATGAAGTCTTTTATAATATTTTCAAGCTTGGAATATGCAACATTAGAAGGATCCCAGCAAGAAGAGTAGTACATATGAGTAGCAGCGAGAACCTTGGAGAAAATTTGAAATTTACCTACTAGAGAGTAGTTTGGTAATCCAATACGATGTTTTACACTCTACTTGTTGAACCACATAGCTCCAAAGTTGTGTTGAGGTGGCCTAGAAGGTGAAATGAATGCCAATGAATTTTTGAATGCCCAACTAGATCTAGCTCCATTACAAATCTACAAGCCATGGAGGGGTAGGGGATTGTTATTGTTGATTACATTGAGTTTTGTCCCATTAGATGGATGAATCAAAGGCCAAACATAAAGTATCTAGACAGCCCAAAGTGGTGTGAACAGATTGCTCTTCATCAAGGAGAGTGAGAAAAGAATCATCAACAAAGTGGTCATTGATGAGCTATTGGTTTGTTTTTGGAAAAACAATCCTCTTAATAAGGCCTTGGGAAGCACTTTGGACCAGAAGGTAGCTAAAGCCTTCATTCGCCAGCACATAGAGCGAAGGGGCCAAAGGGCACCTTTGACAGATGGACCTGAACAAACAAAACTTAAAAAATTGAGCTCAATTAATAGTGATGTAGGCTTTAGTATTATTGAAGAGCATCTGCACAGTGTGGAAAAATATCAGATTGAACCCAAGAGATTGAATAATTTCATCAACCCTAACAAATCCGTCACATCAAACCCTAGCAGAGCCGTCAACAAAAAAACTTCATTCTCTTACTAGACAGTACCTATTTTGAGATTTTAAATGATAAATGAAAGTATATAATCATATCAATAAACCTACAAACAATGGTTCATATGTATCATTTGCAAACATCTTTTAAGCACTTGTTAAAATACGCAAAAGTAAAATCATATACAAAATATTCAAGTACCCGAAAAAATAAAAATAATGAAATGAATTTTCATTAATCAAATTGATTTATCACTCACGTTGAGAGCAGTGATCAAATTTGAAGGGCTGGTCAAAATTTTATTTCGAAGGGAAAATATTTTCCCAGCCCTTCCATGATGAAAAGTATCATTAATACTTCACACTTCACATGACAAGGATAAATCAAGTCTACATGTCAAATCCATTCATTACAAAGCGCTGTAATATTGCATGCCAACAAAAATTTGCTTCATACTCTCAAATGACATGTCTTTCACACCCATATCCTTCAATGTTTTTTTGTGTAACACACTATCTTTTTGAACCTTTCTATAGATGCACATTTATCATTGTAACTTGTATATATTCTTAGGAAGCATGATATTCATGAACATAGTTTAAACAACTATTATAATAAAAATCGCGTTTTAATTCAAAGTAGAAAAAACAAACAAGAAGAAGGAAGCATTGCCCATAATGTTTTGAAGGAAAAAATGTATAATAGAAGATGTTGAACTTGCTTAAAAATTGGAGAGAGATGATTAATGTAGAACCTCCCAGAATATCATGTAGAAAAAACTCTGGCTATTTGCAACTTTTGAAGAAAACTGGTGGCATGTAGGAAAAACTCCAGCTATATGGAACTTTTGTATATCAAGTTGGAATATCGTGAATTAAATGTTAATATTTAGGTGTCCATATCCATAACTATAAGAGAAAACTTTGAGCAGTATATTACAAACAAATACAAAAATTCAGGTACTCTAAAATTGGAGGGAGATTCAAAAATTTTATTAAAAAAATTAACTGCAATACTTACTCGTCTTTATGAACACACATGGAAATACTTAGGGCAGTTTATGAGGAAATGGTATTGTATTTATGACATTGTGTTGTTGCGCTGGAAAATGGTAATTTACAATGGAAGTGGCAGTGCTAACTATAAACTTGCATTAAACAAAATAACGTTTGACCAAATTTACAAGATGTTACTTTGACAGTTAAATAAAAATTTAATTTTTATTTACAAAATAGTTTTCCAAAAACAAAAACCATAAAGACTAGCAAGCAAAAATTCTTAGGACTGGCGTCAAATCTCATTTCTGGTTGATGGCTATTTTTCCACACAGCCCTTCTTTTGACAATTTGAAAAACATATTACTCTTAAAATTTGTCAAATGATTTATAAGTTCTAATTTTTTTTTTACAGGCCAATTTTGACTTGCCCTTTTCTGACGGGTTTGAAGCCCTCGGAAGGGCTGTGACAGGTTCAATTTTGAACGTTGGTTGAGACTTTGGATCAGTCAGGGTTTGCTACTTTTCTAGACCGTAGGTCGCATCATGAACAACTTTCAATGCCTGCAGTTACGCACTAGATGTCGTAACACTCTTTTGTAGTCATCGATGATCAACTTTCAAAGCCTGCTGTTACGCGGTAGATGCCCACGTCTTTTTTGTGTGGAAGGATTTGTCATGGAGTGGAGGATTAAAGAAAACGCCAAATATATTTTCATGGTTGTTCTGGATGACTTGGAAATTATTCTGGATGACTTGGAATATTGTAAGTCACTAAGAGAATGGTTGTTATGTAAACAAAGGATCTTAAAAATATGAGTGTGATGAAATAGCATTGGGTTTGTCCAAAAATATAACTGTGGATGATAGCTACGGGAATGAGGACAGAAATGAATGCAATCTTATATTATATCAAAAAGAGAGCCATTTACGCTGCCTACTTAGAAACAATTAAGAGTGAATTAATAATCTTAGTACTTATTCATTGTTTCATAGCATATAGGAGAAGTGTCTTATGAAAAGATTTCTTACACCTTGTTCATCATAGAAAAATTATGGCATATAGGGTATATTGTTGCTAGAAGTCTATGACCGTTTAAATGTCCAATACAAAAGGACCTTCTTAAGATGGATGTGTTATAAAAAGAAAATCAAAGTCTACATATTATAAGTTTACAAACTTTGTTTTTGTTTATACAATATATAGAATTATTTTGATATATTCAATTCCTAAGTAATTTTGTTAAATTTTGTTACATTTACCAATCCAATATATTTGTTGTTTAAAATAAGATCTTTTGTGTCATATAGAGTGACATTGTCTTTGCCATCTCGCTTCTAATTCAATCACATTTCATATAAAGTTATACATTCTTTGTCATGTCTCTTTTAAATCAATGATATTCCATTTAAAGTTACATTTCTTTGCCACCTCAAAGTACATCATTTGTTCAATGTAGAAGATATCAATGAAAGTGTGCTCTTTAATTTATCATACAAGTTTTTTTGTCATAATTATAAATATATTTTACGTTACTCCATTTCTAGTACCTCAATAAAAGTATCACCTTTAAATTGAAGTTTGAATAAATAACTTTCAAGAATCATCTTGCAAAGTTCTTAGAACATTGATTTATATCTACCAAGTGAGCAAAAATCTATTTCTTTCTAATTTCTTGCTTGCTAAAAAGAGAGAGGGGCAAAGAGCCCTAATTTTCTATGAGAAGATTGATTGGTGCCTGGATTATGCAAACCCTCAAGTATCACTTATAAGAAAAATCAATACATATTTTGTATGAAACCCATATCCCCTTACAAGTGTTGATCTAACCATCATGTAAGCTTTGTCATTACAAATCTATAATGTGCTGCTAAATTTTTAAATGTGGCATATTGTGAGTCGTGGGCGATCAATCATGAAAAAGTATCAGCCAAAGAACTTTCCTTGTCACAACTCTAATAACCCACACTTGGTAAGGCTATTTTTCGAGCCCAAATATTAAATATCTACAAGCCTCCTTGATCTATTTATATGACTTGTCGCAATAACATTTTTCTATAAGTTTAAATACTTTAACCTTACTTGGAAACAAAAGTCATATATGTTTTTCATTCATGTTTGTGGAGGAAAGTTCAAGACACACAAGCCAAAATAAAATAAAAACTTTTGAGGTATTTGCTATATTTCTTTGTGAAAGGTTGTCATGTAAAAAGAATTAATAAGATAATGTTTTGCATTATGTAGTAAGGATATCTTTATTCAATTAAAATATGGTAAATATTTTTATGTTGCGCAACATTATTAATTTATAATCTAAGTTTGCTGGTCTTTTTTATTAGTTTTTTAGGGGTATTGACTTCAAAATTTTAGATGAGGAGATGCTGATGATGAGGCAAAGATTGATGGATATATAATATGATATAATTTTATGATAGAAAATTCAATGTGGAAGATGTTATTATAGGTATAAATTATGTAAGTTTGATTTGCATATTAATGTTTTTGTCAAATTTAAGTATGTATTTTTATTGTAAAAATGTGTCCATATTATATATAAGGTATATAATGAATTAGTCTTCAAAAGATAGTTTCTTTATTACATTAATTATATCTCTAAACAATGTCTAGTTTCATGATAATTGAGAGCTAAGAAAATGATAGAAAACTAAGAAAAATAAAAGAATTGATTTCTAATCAAACAAATCCATATAACAATATTTAGATTTTTTAATCTACTATATGTTGTCTAAACCGTGGACATAGATGATAATATTCACATAATTCTATGATTAACAATAAAAATAAAGGGATAACAAATAAAACATCAAATTGCTATTTTCTTTTTTTAACATTACATCAACTCCAACAATATTTCTACAATTTTAGATTTTAGAAAAAACAATAATCATTAATTACCCTTGAAAATGAATACATCTTTTAAATTTGTTTAGAGAACAATCAAGTGTTTACAATTTTTATTTCCTATGCTTTTTTATATATATGCCTAAAACAGTCTTAAATGAAGAATATATAAAAACACACAAAACAATAGTGTGTTGTGTTATTTTCTTTTTTCTAATTCTTTTATATTGAATATAATCCCTACTTAATCATATAAACCCTATTTAGTCACATTCTAATAGGTAGAACTTTGGGTATCTGATGGCTCTACACAATCAATCGTGGTACCTTCATCACAAAGCAAGTTGGATATACTTGTTTTTAATTTGATTGAAGGCCTTGCACCTCTTGTCCAATTATCTTCAATGTTCTTTAATAGACTTGACACATCTCTCATAGTAGGTCGTGCTTGGGGCGAATCTCTTGAACACAACAAACCAATGCGTATCAATGAAATAAGACATTCTTCAGTTTCTTTATCAAACCCCTCACCAAGCAAGCTCTTATCAACTACCTCCACAGCCCTACCTGGAAATGAACTTTCCACCCACTTATGTAGGTTCAAACCCCCTTCAAACGTACTATCCGTTGGCCTCTTTCTTGTTAACATTTCCAATAGCAAAATGCCATAACTATACACATCTCCTCGAGGAGACACCATGCCACTCAATCCATATTCTGCAAACAAGTGAATGGTTATTTCCCCTAAATTAATTCATACAATCTCATAATTTTAAGAAAAAATGATATTTGAGAAACCATACCTGGTGCGATGTAGCCCACCGAACCTTTTAAATCCATTGTTGAAGCTAATGAATCTACCGAAGATCTGCCCATCAATCTGGCTATCCCAAAATCTATTAGATGTGCTGTCATGTCTGTATCTAAAAGAACATTATCTGGTTTTATGTCACAATGCACTATTTGCACATAACAGTCATGATGAAGATACTCAATGGCATGGGCTATATCTATTGCTATGTTCAGCACTTCCTTCAGTCCCAAATCAAAAAAATGCCCTCTGTTCTGATACAAATGCTTTTCTAAGCTTCCATTAGAAAAGAATTCAAAGATTAAAGCTTTGAACTGGAGGTTGGAACATGTGGTTATGATTCTAGCAAGATTTCGGTGTCGAACCTTCTGCAACACTTTACATTCTGCTTTGAAAATCTTGTTTGAATCCTCATTCATTAAATTGAGAACCTTCACGGCAATCTGGGTACCATCTGTCAAAATTCCTTTAAAGACCGATCCAATGCTACTTGTTGCTAGCAAATTGGACTCGCTGAATGTATTGGTTGCTATAACAAGCTCCTCATATGAGATCCGTGGATGCTCCACCTTTTCAAGAATTTTACGAATTGCTTGTGATAAATTGAATCCCTGTCTATCCAAAATTCTTATCCAGTGAAACCCCAAATGTAGACAACAAAGTATAAAAACGGCAACGGCAGCTACTGCTCCCACTACTTTTATCAGGGTATTTCCCTTCCGAGTTAACTTAGCGGTGGAAGAAACAGATTGATCCCGGGAAAGATTGGTGTTTCCTGTAGTATTCAACTGTAAGTTTTTGTTTCCATTGAGAGATGATGGAATGCTTCCTGTCAAATTGTTGTATGACAGGTCCAATATTACAAGACTCGTCATTCTTGCTAAAGACACTGGAATTTCTCCTGTCAACCTGTTGTTGGAAAAATCCAATATTTCTAGAGCAACCGACCTGGACAGAGAGGTTGGAATTCTGCCTCCGAGAGAATTGTGGCTGAGATTCAGAGCAATCTGCAACATGTTAAGATTGCCAATTCCAGATGGAATTGTTCCTGTAAGATTGTTGCTGCCCAATTGGAGCTCTAACAAGGACTTAGGACCATCTTGTATAGTCAATGGAATAATTCCTGATAGACGATTATTGTGTAAACGCAAATTCTGCAGCTGCTTAAGCTCAAACATTTTTGGGGATATGGATCCTGATAGATGATTGCCACTCAAATCCACATATATCAAGTTTGGCAAATTAGAAAGCTCATCTAGAATACTTCCATCGAACTTATTATTTGGCAACATCAAATATTGCAATTGTGAAAGCTTATGCAGCACAGAGGACAATGGGCCTGTCAATTCATTGTGTCCGAGATCAAGTAGCTGGAGTTCAGTACAACTTGCTAGCTGCTCTGGAATTGGACCATTTAAAAAGTTGTTATTCATTTCTAAATATGTCAAACTTGGGGCATTTGAAATTGTAGAAGGGATGGTTCCGTTCAGGTGGTTGTTACCTATCCGGAACCTAAACAAACTTCTTGAGAAATTCTGAGGTATCCCCCCGGTAAGAGAATTGAAAGTAAGGTCAAGAACCCGCAGGTTTCTCAAAGAAAACAGTTGTGGAGGGATAAATCCTGTTAATTCATTGTAGCTGAGATCAAGAGATACCAGACCTGTCATCAATGATAGCTCACCAGGTATAGTTCCACTAAGTTTGTTCTGATCCACTTCAAAATGTGACAAATTGGTGAGGGCACTCAGTGCTTTGGGAATACTTCCAGAGAAGTTATTGGAAGAGAGAACCAAAGTTTCCAATTTGACGAGTCTGCGGATGCTATCAGGGATTGAACCACTTAGGCTGTTGCCACTGAGATCAAGAAATGTCAAATTGGTACAGTTAGTAAGTCCCGCGGGAAATACACCAATAAGACGGTTATAAGAGAGATCCACTTGTTCCAGCTTTAGTCCTTCAAAAGTCACCGACCCACCAAAGTTATTAGATTCCACAGAGAGTATTCTGAGCTTTGTCAAATTTTGAATCTGGGTCCCAAAGCCTTCTTGCAAGTTATTGCAAGCCATATCCAGGATTTGCAAATTCTGAAGAGTGTTAAGTGAAGGGAGGCTGCCTGACATGAAACTGGAGCTGACATTCAGGGAAATCAAACTGGTGCAAGACCTAATATCCTCATAAGATGGGGTTGACCATAAAAAATTATTTGACAGGTCAAGAAACTGAAGGGCTGGCAACTTGCACATACTCTGCCTAACGCTGTCATTAAACCCAAAACCAGACAAGTGGAGTTCTACAACATCATTGCCCCGCTTTTGATCACATTTTACACCAGCCCATTGACATGGGTCAGAATCTGATGAAACGTCTCTCCATTCAAATATTGAAAATTTATAGAGCTGTTTCATAACCTCTACTTGTGTGGTGTTGAGAGAGGACGTGAGAGAGAGACATGAGAGAATGGATAACAGACTTAGAAAGGAGTAAAAATACCTTATTGCGGGCTTGAGAGATGGGAAACTGTGTTGCATCAATTTTTGATCATTCAGGTTATAAATTAGGTGTGCTCCGCGTGAACCCAAAAACCCTGCAGCCATGCGATTGTCGAGGTATATTGAAGAATACTATTTATGAAAATAAAAGTATTAAATGCCGTTGGGTATAGTGCACGCATAAGACTTTTACGCCAAGTTCTGGCCTCGTCAATAATGTAATTATTGATGGGTATCTCTTTCGTAGGAAAGTGCTATTAGACTATCTCCTTTCTACATTGCCATGAGACCAAAATAGTCTAGATCAACTCTATCGCATGGAGCCTCCACCCTCAAGTCAATCCTTACTAATATCTCGGCCTCAACTATAAGAATTAGGGGTTCTTTCTTAGTGGATGATTGAACCCTAAAAAACATAGACTCTCATATTTTATTTATAAATTTTGGATTATGGGTTAGGAACATGAGACATATTTAAATATATTAATTTAAAATTAATATATTTAACAATATGTAGATATATCGATGGATTGTACAAGTGTTAAATGTGATAAGGTATAAGAAGGGAGACATACTTAGTTGATTGGCTGCTTAGGAAGATGATCTATTAGTGGTCAATGTATAGAGAACCGCAAAATAGTTTCATACCTGTTTGGCACTTTCGTATGGCGAATTATTGGCATTGTGCAATTTTATTCGTTCACGAAATCAAATGTAATGTGCTTTTCCATGAAACCCTTGGTCTCACAAATGTGCAAAAAACTTTGCATTCATCTCCCAAGATAGGTTCAAACACTAACCATGGGTAGGAGACCCTAAAAAATAGTCATTGGTTGGGTTGAAGTGAAATTCATACACTAACTATATTGGCACTACTCTAAAGAGGTCTCAAACCACAATAGCGTTCCACCTAGTATGTTATATTTATTTACACCCTAATTAAATTATCTTATTGAAAGCACAGAATGATATAAAAGGATGTGCCAAAAGACATTATTATGATCTAATCAATTCACAATTAACCATACATAATTAGAACAACACATTACTACTTACAAAAATGCTAAACAATGAAATAATAGCTCAAATACACAAGAGGAAATGAAGATTTGGTTGTACATGTCAAGACACAAGAGATCTAGATGTGTAGATAGGTGGTAAAGATAGTGTTTGTGGTGAATTTTGGTCAATCAATTATATTATAAAACACCAAAAATGTAGAAGACAATAGGGTTTAACGATATTTGTGTCAACATTGTAGTGTTAGGGTGAATAGGTGCAAAAGAGATGTGAATTGCTTCTTCCAACAAGCTGTTAGAGTAGGTAATTACCTTAGCTCAAGTTCACCTAGGTACTTTATTTATTGTTTTTATCCTCACCCACTAATGTGTGTGGATATTTCTTTTATCTTATTTAGATATTAGGAGATATTATCTAGTTGTTAGGTATAGTTCTTTCCTTGATCTATGGTATTGACTAGTTCTTTCCTTGATCTATGGTATTGACTAGATCCTTGATGTCTAGTTCTCTCCTAAATCTATGGTCTTGACTAGTTACGTCCTTGATTTATGGCTTGATCTACGACCTTGATTGGTTCTTAGATTGTTATTGCTTGCCTATTTAAGCAAGACCCATTCTCAATGTATTGCATTGAGTTCCATAATAATATATGATATTGCTGCTCATTTGTTTGCAAATGTTTTATGTAAAGTTATTCCGGCGAATTGCTTTCAACTTATTAATCATGGTGTTTGATTAGCATCTGTGTTCTTAGCTTGGTACAATCTGGTTATCGTTCCTTTCATGGTATTAGAGCAGGAGATTGTGGTTGACATCCGTCTGTAAGTTTTATTTTGCAAATAAAATCTTTGTATATTCATATATTTGGGATTTGGTCGTATTTTGTTGCTACGTGTAGTTTAATGCAAAACAGAGGCTTCCATTGGATCCAGAAGGTGGGAAAACCCTATGATCGGTTGTAAACTCGACCATTTCTGGAGGCAATCATTTTTTGGGGTTTTTTGCATTGTTGCAGGGAAGCACACCAGTCTGCCTCGGGATCTGTGCTGCAAAGAAGAAAAATGTGGGATTATTTTATAGATCTATTGGATTTCTTGATATCTGTATAGGGCAATTTTCTATTGCAACGTATCAGTCTCGGTTTACACGCAGGAAGGTTTTCGGATCTTTCCTTTTTTGGCAAGGGTCCACGGATGTTGTGCACGTTTTTGCCATTTCGGGAAAATCTGTAAGTTGTTATTTTTAGCAATAAAGGTCACTAGTCCAAAATAGTAATTTTTATCAGAAGAGGCAGTTGGATGTGACTTTCTCGAAAACACGCGACACGCCCCATAATAGTAAATTGTGCAAACACCAATTTAAGCTTAAAGCTTGTGATTCCTACTAGTAGGTGCTTAACTTGAGCCCCCTTTAATTTTATTTGTGTGGTGAAGGCAACAACAATTTATTTTGTTTTAATGGCAATTAAAATAAATAACAGAGCAAAATATTAAAAAGCTTGTAACTTTTGATCGATAACTCGGTTTTGAGTGCCATTTTTTGTAAAAGTGCTTCTTTTTTCATGCTCTTTCCACTTGCACTATAATTATAAAGTGCCAAATATGGAGGAGTGTTGTAATCAATTGTGGACGTAATTTCGGCTGAGCCTGACGTCCTAAACTTTTGGGAGTTACAGTTTGTAGCTATCATGGATTATGAGAATGATATGCTTTTCTCTAAAGTATGTGGACTTCAAGAGGATGTTGTAAAATTTGTGGAAGAAAATAGATCGCTCAATAAGTGAAATTCTCTTCTACAATCACTCATTCATGATAAGGATACAATAATACACTTCCTGCAGAACAAACTTGCTAGCCTACAACATCACCATCGTATTATGGACAGCCACATCCATGCTTCGAGTCCACTTGCAGCTATTGCTCCTGAACCCACTGACATTGATTTGTCATTCTTTGAGCCTGAACCTATTTTTTATGCTTCTAAACCTGTGAGGCTTGTTACTGCATGCTCTTCCACATATGTGCCTATTACAGTACCACATGTTGTGTATCCTACTTCTGCTCAACTGCATTGATTTTTTAAGAAGCATACCATTGCATTCAGTTCTCGCATGCTCCGTTCTATGGGTCTCACTAGAGGAGTCATTGGTAGACATTCACAGGGTATTGTTTCTTCTATTCCACATGTTAAGTGGAATTCTTGTCATGACATTGGTTTTCGAGAAAATACTTCATTGGGATCACACATTGACATAGCTCCTTTTTTTGTTCGCTCAACTCTTTCTGAGGATCATGAGCAACACATGAGTTTTGAAACTTCCCTCAGGATTGAGAAACCTGAGACTTCAGCTGTCAAACATGATCAACCTGACACACATTCTGATGTTCTTTTGCATGCACCCATTGTGCATTTTACACCAAGTCATTTGCATGCATCTTCTTCATCCATCAGTGTTGATTTGGGGTGGATATCTAATCACTCGTGGAGGCGACATAAGCATTCATTGAGAGGACTCTACAGGCGTGGCTCCTCCACCATTCGGCCTCTTGCTCCACTTTATATACCTTATGCATTGTGATGCTTCTTGTTTTGAGCATTTTTCTTTTGCAGGTGTAGTGTATCTCTCTTGTTTGTTGAGAGATTTTGTATCTATATTTTCGACATTTTTGGCATGTTGATAATCTCTCTTGTGGGGGAGATATTCTGGTGGAGCCCAGTGTTAGTTTGTCAGTGTTCGAGTAGTTATTTTGACAACTCATACAGATTTGTAGCGTCACTCCACCCATTCAGCAGTATGTGAGGGTGTGGTGTTGATCCTGTTTCTTCAGGTTTCGTGTCATTGCCTTGTTACCTTGGCTTTTCTTGGATCATGACACTCTCGAGTTTGTGTCCTTGCCTTTTTGCTTTGGTCATTGTTCTTGGATCGTGGCACACCTATTTGCAGCAGTTGATTGAATTATGTTTGGTGGTTTTTTTGCACTTTCGACATCACTCTGTTGACAGTCTCCTTGTATGGAGCTATTCTGGTGAAACCTAGTGTCAGCTATTTTTGAGTTTTGTGATCGAGCAGTGGATTCAGACCACAGTGCACACCAAACTTCTTCAGCATTGTATGAGTTTTTTGTGCCGAGCTTCTTGGGATGCCTTGGAGCGGGTCTTTACTCTCTTTACTTTGTTGTTACTGGTTTTGGGTACCTTGCGGTGTCCCTTTTTTTCCCAGTTATTGTACATGAATACCTCATCAAGCCTAGTTGTCAGGACTCATACTGTGGACATGCCACTTCTATTTTGGCCCCTAGCTTCACTTGAGGGGGGTGTTAGAGTAGGTATTTACCTTAGCTCATGTTCACCTAGGTACTTTATTTACCTTTATTGTATATATCCTCACCCACTTATGTGTGTGGATATTTCTTTTATCTTATTTAGATATTAGGAGATATTATCTAGTTGTTAGGTATATTTCTTTCCTTGATCTATGGTATTGACTAGATCCTTGATGTCTAGTTCTCTCCTAAATCTATGGTCTTGACTAGTTATTTGACGACTAGTTATTTCCTTGATTTATGGCTTGATCTACAACCTTGATTGGTTCTTAGATTGTTATTACTTGCCTATTTAAGCAAGACCCATTCTCAATGTATTTCATTGAGTTCCATAATAATATATGATAGTGCTGCTCATTTGTTTGCAAAGGTTTTATGTAAAGTTATTTTGGTGAATTGCTTTCATCTTATTGATCGTGGTGTTTGATTAGCATTTGTGTTCTTGGCTTGGTATGATCTGGTTATCATTCCTTTCACAAGCGAGAGGACCTATATGCAAAGACAGGTAAACAAGATAGATATTAGACAAATATGACGAGTTTCTCAGCAAAGACCAATCCCAGGAACCAATGGGATTCCTCGAAGGGTGTTGACACATTTTGACAATTAAGTGGTAATGATGATAAGTGATAAGTACAAGGAATGACTAAAATTCCATAGGGATAGAGAGATCATGTTTCGTATGGTAGGTGGACCAAGAGAGGGCTACAACGGTCTCCAATTAAGAGAGGGCTACATTGGTCTCGAATTAAGAGAGGGCTGCAGTGGTCTCAAAGTAAATGCCTTAAAATTGCAAAAGAAATGTGGTCATAAATTAAATTATAATCTCTTTTTTAATAAAGAAATCTCAATTAAGAGATTCTTAACCAAGAAATAATAAGATGGTAGAAAACTAGGATTGAGTATGCTTTTCAACACAAGTGATATTATTTCACCATCTTAATTATTTGAATAACGATTGATAAATGATTAAAGCTTAACATATATAATGTGATTTTTAATAGGTCTTCAATGGCTTTAAATTATCTTTCGAGAGGAAACACATATTAAAAAAAATTGAGTGAGAAATATAATATATTTTTTGTCTAATATATTAGGGTAGAAATAAAAAGGGGTAAATAAAATTGTAATTGAAAAATGGGTAAGGTACATGGAAAAAATAGGGGGTATTTTCATTCTAATAATATGACAGGAGGGGCTATTATCAATTGAATAATTAGAGGTAGAAACTAGAATTAAGGGTATTATTTAATACCTTTTGAACGCAAGTGTTATACCATACTTCTACTAAGTGAACCCCCCGTGGATTAATTCCACCATGCAATAACCAGTAAGATACGTGCTTATAACCAATATCCAATCAACATGATCCATTATATTAATTACTGTAAAACACAGAAGCTTCATACATACACAATAATGTCACCATAAGCTAGGCGTGCTCAAGATCCCACAACATAACTCTATTACATACTCAGTAGTCACTATTCAATACAGATCATACATATATATAGGGGGTGGGGAATTTTCCTTCACCGTCCACGCACCTTTCAAAAATAGGCTACATGCTAATAATATCCATGCACCCTTACAAGATAAATACAAAAGCATATGAGCTTGCTATTAATAGATTATCTAATAATATAACACTCTAATCCTTTTAATAGCCTCAAAACAACGCATGTCGCTTGATCTTCTCGTCACTCAAAATAGTATTCTTGTAATTGTGTGCTTTCCAAATCTTCTTCAAAATGTGCGCTACACTCCATGTTCAAAATTATCCCCAATTTGTAAAACGGCTAAGACTCGATTTATAACCTTCCTAGGTGTGCCCTTTTTTGCAATACTTCTGCTCGTATTCCTGCTCCATATACCCGTGCACCAAAGTCTTTTTTGCACTTTTATACATAGGTTATATTCCATCAACCCAACTGTAACGCCCACTAATTCATGACACAAAGACCAACATAAAAAAGTACATGATAATTTTTTTGACTTGTTTGATGTACAGAACAACGCAACAGGTGGTCACAAAGGTTATGAATAACTCTTCAAACAGCTTGACTCAACGATGACCTTATGGCCAGCACGGAAACAACTAACACCCATCAAGGATAGTTCACTTTACTCTTTGAAAAGGCACCACGAAATAGCTTAACCACAATATACAGTCAAATTTGGATACAATCCACGGTTTACAATCCCTTAAGGTTATGCATTTACCAAAAATGTTTTTTTCAAGACTTTCCTTAACAATCTACAAGATTCATGTTTGGTTCGAGCATTCTTCTCACAAAGGTGAACTTATACTTTGGTAATCTAGACTAACTAGCCGAAGCACAAGATTTCTGAAATAGGTTTAACTAGATACTGGCAAAGCTAACAAAATTCGTATGACCAAAAGGGACACCTTTCATCTCTCACCAGGTTGCATAAACATGCCCGAGCTGAAAATCTTGATCCGGACCTCCATTGCACAAGCGATGAGCGTAAGCTCTAACTGAAGTTGAGTTCCATTACAACAGTTATCAAAACATCCTACAAAACACCAAGAGAGAGAAAGTCATCCTTAGCGCAAATAGATTATCTTCTTATGGGGCGCGTGGAAGAAATTTCCCCAGGTGCAGAAGAGAGGCACAAAAAGAATGTTTCTTCTAGGCACAGGAGAAACTCTTTTTCTCCTGAGTGCACAACACAGGTGCAAAGAGACTCATTTTTCTCCTGGTGCACAAGACGGGCATGGAAGAGACTCATTCTCTCCCAAGCGCGCAAGACAAGCATAGAAGAGACTCAATTTCTCATGGGCACGCAAGAGGCTTTTCCTCTTCTACGAACTTTAGAAGGCCATAAATTTTGATAGGGAACTCCGTTTTTGGAAAACGATGACTTTTCAAAAATCTCTCAACATCCTATTTGCACAAAAACCTTAATAATTTAATTTGGATAAAGTTTTAAGGGTCAATTTTGAGAAAACACTCTGCAGGCTTATAAAATGAAAACTGGTGACATTCGACTTATAAAATTTTGTTTAATTCGACCTCCCTCCTTTCTCAACATGACAGACAAACATAGAGGGTTGCTCTTAGAGGAATTTAGGATGGATTGCAAGGTATAATATTTTTGATTGAAGATCAATTTGAAATTTCTCAATTTTGATATTGAAACGACTGTAGTTTTTCCTTTGTTCAATTTGAAAGGATCCTTAACCATTTCTGTAATGGTTTAGTTTTTTTGGGGGAGCCTTAATCATATTAATTTCAATTAAATGTTTCATTTTATTGTTCATTGTTGCAAGGGTCGTTGTGTGCATTTTGAATAAAATATTTGCCAGTTTGAAAAATTCTCTAACAGAGTTCTACAAATTCAATTTCAATTTGATCCATTTCCATTTACCAACATAAATTTATGAATTCATTCTAATTCAATCACTACAATATTCTTTTTCCTTCAAATTATGCATTCCAAAGGAAAAGAGTAATATATTCTCTTCATACGTATTCCCTTTTCAATTTTCCAAATAGAGATTTCAAATACATTGCAAACCCAGATTTCCAACGAAGACAATATCATCTTAACAGAACTAAACTTCTATTGAATTGTATGACTCTTTTACAATTTTCTTTTCCATTGATCAAATACAACTTACAAGATATAAATCTTTCTTTTCTTTCATCCAAAAATAGAAAACAGAGTACATCTCTTTCACATTTCAAATTAAAACTTTCATAACCAATACAAAACATCTTTCCATCACAAAAAATCTAAAATCTCATCCACTTCAAAATGGGAAAGGGTTACAATAAATAATGATCCCAACAAAGACTGTCAAAATTGTCTTTTTCCTCTGCTCCAGAACAACAACATGAAGATTCTCCATCTTTTTCAATTTTGATCACAACAAAATTAGGGGAAAGGTAACGCTCTCCACCCAACCAAGACATCCAATGAAAGGATATTCCATCCTTCTTCATTGGCCCCTGAGCCCCAACCACAATGCAATAAGAAATGTGTTTCAACACATGGCAACAATAGGCTTCCACAACACAAAGGCAATCTTTCAACATGCACATTTTATATTAAAACATATCCCAAAATAAAACAATAGTTTTACAACCACCTGAAAGACAACAATCAAAACTTAGGCTTCTTCATGCAAGCCAAAGGAGAAAAAAACTATGGAGGATGCTACTTATGCCTCCCAAAGGGGAAATGGGTATCACCACCTAAGAACAAACTGCCAAAATATAACATTTCAAATCCCTGACATGCCCTTATGCCTCCCCCAAGTACCCCTTATTCCTCACATTTCCTTATGCCTCCCCAATCTCTTATGGCACCCCATAACGAGTAAAGAAATGCAAGCTATTTCTTTGTAAGGTGGAACCTAAATCCCAACTCCCTCCACACTTATACCTCCCTAAAAACACTTATTCCTCCCACAAAATAAACCCTATAGCCTTCTTCTACATCATTCCTAGGCCATCTACCCAACATCCCACAAACAATAACAAACATACAAGCATTTACATATTCATAAAAGGGAAAAGAAGAGCATTTCCAAGATCCAAGCTCTTACCTCTCCATGATGGAGTTTGTTCCAAGTTCAAAACAACAAGATTTCCAATGCACAATAGTCCAAGAGATCAACAATCTACATGCATGCAACAATCTCCAATCTTCTCCAAAAGCAAGAGCTCTCCAAAACCCCAAAATAAGTCTCCCAAAATGAAGTGATAAAAGTGAAGCAACCCAAAACCAAGCTAAAGAATTCCAATTTATAGAAGAGGGAAGGGAAGAGGATGAGTTGGATCCAAGTGGGATGCCACATCACACATCCTCAACTCCAAGCACAAAATTCAACTTCATTCTCTAATGCATAATCAATTGGTGGGTGAATAATATGAAAATTTTACTTACACACTCAAACAAGCCCACACCCCATAAGGACTAAAATTAAAACATGTAAGAAAAGTGCAATAAAAACATTCAACTTGACTTACAAAAATGCATAAAGAAGAGATAAATTTAACTCTACAATGATAGGTAAGGTTGGTATATAAATTTAAGAGGCATGGGACAAGTTTAACTTGTCCCACAAGTCTCCAAAATCAGCCTCTAAGGAAAATTTCGAATTTTAAAGAAGATGGAGTGTTTCATACTCCAAAATCAACTTACACATCTCTTAGACATCACTTACACATTTCTTACAACACTTTAATTTTAGGCCAAAAACTCTAATAATTAATTTCTTATGACCCAATTTGATTAATTAATTTTTAACAATATGATTACTCACATTAATTAACACACCATTTAATAAATAAGGAAAGGGGTCAAAGCACCACAAAATAAACACATGCAACATTAAACCAAGGGAAATAAATAAAAGAAACATAAAACCCCTTGGTCACATTTGAAGGTGACCCCCCCATGGGAATCCCTAACAATAATCAAACACACACAAACAAATAAAGTTGCCATGGTGACCTTGTTTAATTCATCTAGAATTCCAAAGTGGTTGGTCTCCAATCCCCCGATGCGTGTTGTGATATTTTAACCTGCAAAACAAAAATACCTCCTTCAGCGTCGTGGTTGCATCAGAACATCCAAATGAATATAATATACTTCCAAAGTCATCAATATATAAGTGAATCACAACAATCATCAATTCAATCTACAATGTCACTTAAAATTTCATCAACAACTATATCATCATAAATTTTAATTCAATTTTCATTTTCTAGGTCTACTCAAAATATCCAAATATCACATGTCTTAACAACATCTATAATGTAACCATGTCAGACAGTATATCAACATCAATATATAAAATATCTCTAATAATCATCATGCATCATATATGAATCAGAGTCAGCAATAATCCATGCTCTAACATTTAATCATCGTGCTAAATCAAAACTATAGCAATGTCCATGGTATAGTCAATAGTGTCATGATCAATATCAAAAGATATCAAAGGGAAGTGGGTTGTAAACCAATAGCTGGCACAAAGGCTAATTTCGTGTGTGATGTCAAAATATTCCTATATGAAGGGTTGTTGACCGATGAGAAGATCGCAAATGTTGGTAATGGGATATGATTCATCTGAAAATGTCATCTACGAGGGGCACATCTTAAAAAGATGTTGATTAGACATAATCCAAAATGATAAAATGATTGAAAGTATTCAAGTTTGATAAATTGACAAAAAATTATGACAATTTGGGTAGAATCATTGGCGATTAAGAAAGTATCGTTGGCGATTACTTAGACAAATGTTAATTCCTTAATACAATGTTGATTCAATACAAAATAGTTGATTTAATGACCGATTTAGAATTATAGATGATGCTTAAAGAATTTTATAATGTAAATGACTGGAGATAACTTACCATGGTTGTGTAAATAAGTGAACAAAACTGAAGGATTCTTATAGATATTTTTGGATGCTACAAGGGCTTTATGGATCTGCTGAGGATGTCAAAATGTTGGTGTTGATGTCATCTAGGTCTAGAGTATAATAGAGCTTCACTGCAAATGCTTCTGGGTGTATTTGAAAGAGATTTGGTGATGCTTTTATAATCTCTGGCGATTCTATTAGAATCGTTGGGGATTCAAGAAAAGTGAGGGAGCCCACTAGGAAATGCTTTTAACCACTTCTAAATAAGGTTTCTTGGGTTTGGTGTGAATATAAATGGTTGGAGAGGTTTTTGGGAGGTTGGGTGGTTAGGATGAAAATGGGTTTAAATGGGTTAAGGGTGGTTAGGGATTTTTTGGATAGGTAAATAGGTTTTTCGAGGGGTAAAATGTGGTTTTACGTTGGTATTTCATGGTTTGCGATAGTGAAATGGGTGTTAGGATTTTTGAAATGGGAGTGTGAGAGGTGTAACTAGGAAACACGTGTCTACATTTGCCCCCAGTTGTCATGTTTTTTGTGATAAGAAAACTACTGGACAAAAACAAATCAAATGATCTAATTTAATGTTGGATAAGTGGCCCCCTCAAATAGGCTTTGTTGCGATGAAGTGCAATGATCACGAGTTTGAAAAGGTTTCTAGACGAGATTATTTTGTATGATTGTGTGTTTCAATTTAATATGCCCCGAGACTAGGCATGAAAACAAGTTACCACAAAGATGGACTTGTGGGACCAGAGAGTCAAGTGATAGGCAAACCAAGGAGTTCGCAACCTATAGATGTATAACTCAGAAAAAATAGCTACGAGAAAAGATCCCAGAGGTAAATGGTATCCATGATGTATTAGGAGACACATATTTGATAAAGGATATTGCCACAAAGGTGAGCTTACAGGACCATGAAGTCAAACGATAGGGGAACCAATGGGTTCTTGACTTATAGACTTATGACTTAACAACCGAAAGGAAAAGATATCCCTAATGGTTTTGAAATACGAAATGGATTTGATAAAGGAAGACTTGTATATATTGTAATTACGTTAATATTTAATCAAATAAATAAATGTTAAATCTAAATATGTAACAACACTATGATATAAGTAATTAAAGTACAAAATTGACCCAAGAAAATAAGTAATTAGGTTTGAAAACCTAGTTGTAAATGAGAGATAAAAATACTTAGTTGATTCACAGTGATGCCAAAGGTGTGTATATTGGAAATTGTTGGATTAGAGTGACATTGTGTCGCAATCAAACCCATAAAATTGTTAATGTTTTGGAAATTCCAAGACGAGGGCGTCTGTAGAGGGTCAGGGGCACCAAGGACTTGTTCGGGGCACCTGTGACTACTCGGAAGCTACATAGCTAAATTTTACAAGGTCATAACATGCTTTTTTGTTATTTCCTTTGATCACCTATATGTTCCTAGACCTTGTTGTTATTCACCTAAAACCTACAATAAGAATAAGCACATGCAAAACCCCCAAACTACATCAAATACTAAAAAAGAAAGATGCAAATGGGAGGTCAAACTATCCTCAGGTGCCAACAAAGTGAACTTACTGATCCACAGGGATCCAAAATGACTCTACTTCATCATATCAATCAACACCAAGAAGGAAAAAAAATAAAGAAAAGGTTAAAAATGAGGTTCTATTTGTATTTTAACAAAACCGCTGACCAACTTGAGCGGAGAACTTATAACCTCTGCCCAGGCACGACGATGGTCCTGTGATCACCAGTCAGTGCAGGGTGGTGGTCCTATCACTTTTGATAGAAAAATAAAATGGAAGCATGAATGTACATGGATTTGAAGTGTCTGACTTTATCCCTTCCCTACCATGACCTTTCCCATTCTCTAGTGCACGGGAGGACATGTGAGAGGCTATAAATACTTGGGAGGAGTAAAGGAATAGATCATCGGAAGAAAGATATTTCATGTGAGTAAGTGCAAGAATTTTCTAGTGCTGGAATTAAGTTGTAGAAGAAAGAGCTTGAGAACATAATAGTCAAGTAGTTGGGAGGAAGTGTGAGACATTTTCAATTTCTTTTCTCATTTATTGTAAAATTTGTATCTTCATAAATATTGAATTGACCAATGAAACAAAAGGGAAGAAAGAGCAGTTTCCCTTCCCGACTAGTTTTCCCTCTCACTGGGGGTTTTTGAGATACAAATTCTTGGCATGTGTGTGTGTTTCACCCAAATTTTTGGTAGAGATAAAAAAAAGAAGTTAGGGCATAGGAGGAATACCTGTTTTAGTCAAAGAAGGTTGTTTGTTGAATGCACATGTTATTGACTTTTGATACAAGATGATAGTAGAGAGCTTCCATTTGGCTATGGGGAACGATCTGTGAGAAACACAACAAGACCACAAAATAACATTAATAATATAGGTTAGTGGACTGCCTAACAAAATGCTAGATCCAAGAAGCGAGGTGCTTCCTAGGAGGCTATCAATCCACTTTCAAAGACAATTTAATGCAACAAGTACCATGAAATAAGAAACTCCTACTGTATTTATATGATTTAAGTATCTCGTGCAAATACAATAAGTAAATCAAATCTAACAGAAAAATTTATGATTAGATTCAACGATTTGGTAGGTTGCTCTGGGCTTTGTAAGTCTGATAAAAGGGTTTGGAATTGATCAAGTGAGATCTGGGTTGATTTTTATTGAATTGAAGGTTTGTTGGTCAGAGGATATTAAATGACACAAAGACCGACATCGGTGGGTCGATTGATGTTGGTTAGGATAGATGATTGATGATGGTTAGGTAACCGTCATCGGTATGGGAAATTGGTGAGAAATTATTAAAATGGGTTTTAAAACCTCTCTGTGATTGCATAGAGAGTGAGGGTGGTGTAAATAGGGTCCTAAAATTGCTTAGAAGGCTTAGGAATGCTAAGGATATGGTTAGAGAGGGTGTAAAGGTTTGGTATGGTTGAATAGTGGGCTGGTGGAAAGGAGGAGATAAATGGATATGGGAAGAAATGAAATATAATAAAAGAAGTTAGGGATCTATAATTTAAGCAAGCACAGTATGAATGAAATCTGAAATACTTACTTGCACGTACAAATCCTGTGAATAAAGGTGGATGGTAGTTATTGATACAGTTGAAGTCAAGTTTGAATAACAAAGGCATGGGTTCACCATTGAGAGGAATGAGAATGACTCCTGCGCTAGCCCCACGTTGACACTTGGAACTATCCAAAAATAAGGTCATTTAGTAAATAACAGTTTCCCTAGATAAATCATCAAGGGAGAGAGTAGTGATACATTCATCTGGGAACTTGGAGTTGGAAGATTGATGTCGAAGAAGTGGTGCATCTTTGATTTTTTTAGAAATAACTTGTCCTTTGATGGAATTTTGATGAATAAATTCTAGGTCTAAGTCGGCGAGAAGCATGAGCCATCTAGAAGTTCATCGGTGTTGAAAAGGCTTAGTGTAAATGTAATACAAAGGGTCGGTATTAGTGATGACAAAGGTTTTGTGGGTGAGTAGGTAGTGGTGAAGTCTGGTGGCCACAAAGACTAAAGAAAGATAAAGCTTTTCCATGTGCGTATATCTAGTCTCGTAGTCTTAAAGCATACGACTTATGTAATAGACCACTTGTTCCTTATGTTGCTCGTCGCAATGAGCGAGCATAATGGAATGGTTAGTGGCAGAGATGAAGAGGTAAAAAGGTTTTTCATCTTTAGGTGGAATGAGCACATGGGGTTGAAGAATATATTTTTTCAACGCTTTAAAAGCTTTTTGACACTCTTCATTCCAATTGAAGGATATATCCTTTTTAAGAAGATGATGAAAAGGATTACACTGATCTGACAGTCGGGAAATAAAACGCCAAATAGATTACAATTTTCCTTTCAAACTACGTAACTGGCAAAGATTAGTAAGTTCTGGCATCTCAAGTATGGAATTGATTTTAGCAGGATTGACTTCAATGCCATGCAAAGAAATGATAAAACCAAGGATATTTCCAAAGAGAACGACGAAGACGCACTTCTTTGGTTGAAGGTGAATGTAGATTTTGATGAGACAGTCGAAGATAATTTTAAGGACATGAAGATGTTCAACACAAATTTTGGATTTACCCAAAAGGTTTCGACATAATCTTCCAATATGGTATGCATAATGTCATGGAAGATATAGGTCATTACACACTGATAAGTGGCACCAAAAAATTTCAAACCAAAGGGCATGACCCGATAACAGAAGGTCCCTCAAGGCATGATGAAGGTGGTTTTATGTTGATCTTCTTGTGCGAGTAATATCTAGTTATAACCTAATAACTTTTCCATGAGAGATAACATCTCATGACATGTTATTAGATCAATAAGTTGGTCAATGCTGGGTAAAAGAAAATTATCTTTGGGGTAAGATAGGTTAAGGTCATGGAAATCCATGCATATGCAAAGTCCTGCCATCACTTTGCTGATAGGAACAATGTTAGAAATCCATTGGGGATAATCAATGGGTAGAATAAAAGAAACGTAGAGGATGTGTTTAAGTTCTTCTTTTACAAGAAGGGTAATGCATGGATGCATTTTTTGTAGCTTATGTTTCATGGGTTTAGCATTACGAAGGGTGATGATGTTGTGGACCATGATATTTAGGTCAATACCGAGAATTAGTGAGGTGTCTGAAATCAGATGAAAAGGGGTGTGTTGTGGTTTGTGGTTCAGGTCAATAAGAAGTGACATCTAGTCCCCCATACATCAGATTGGTGCAGAGATGAGGAGGACCATATGAAATTACTTTTCCTATGCTTCAGCTATAATATGGATGTTGGTGTAGGCTACCATACTCTTGAGGAGTAAGGAAATTATTGACGTTATAGAGGCAATATTCCCCCAAGGAAAGACATTAAAAAACATCTACCAAGGGATCAGAAGTTGCGAATTGGGATGCTAAGATAGATGAACTACTCAAAGCTTGGGAAGATGAAGGTGGGTTAGCTTTGGAAGAAATAGCAGTGGTAGGTTTGGATGGGCCATTTGTGGTAGATGGTGTGGAAGAGCTGGTAGGTGTGGTAATGGAAGAAGGTAAGATGGTAATGGAAGAAGGAATGAAATCAGAAGAAGTGGTAATAGCACTAGTGGAAGTGGCGGTGGATGCCTTGATCGGAATCAAGACATAATTAGGGTGGTATTACATGTTACAAGTCTTAAAAGAGGAAGGCTCTACAAAACTGGTATATGGGTGCCCTTCATACTCGAATTTAATGCAACAATGAAATTTTTAAGGTACATATCACATGGCGTGAATCTAAGGTTGGCCAAGTAACATTATATATTATAATTCTCCCTCAAGAAAATAGAATAGTTCGGGAAGAATTCGAGGAACCACACGGACATGGAGGATGACGGTGCTAAGGGTGGACATGATGACATATTTAAATGAGCATAGCATAACCAGGTTATTATGCATGCAATTGGAAGGTATGTGAATTTAATCGTTCACATATGAGGAAATGATATTGATACTCGCACCCTCGTCAATCATAACTCATTGGACACGAGTATCATTGACGTGAAAAAATATGAAGAGAGCCAAATTGGGATCATCTGAATGGAAAAGAGAAATATCCAAGTTAGATAAACTAACAATGGAAACTTGATGGGTGGTAGCGCAGAGAGAAGTTTTAGGTGAAGTGATAAGTACAGCTCTACGTGGTGAGGAGTGAATATGGGATTGAAAGGTGAAGGGTCATTGGGTAATACCTTGATGGTTTGTAGGATCTCAAGGAGATCCTAGCAGTGAGATTCAGAGGTTTGGATGTGTGTAAAAGTATTTCTAAAATTTAGCTAAATTTAAAGCAAGAAACTACCACCTAGAAATAGCTTCCTAACCTAGCTAGAAATGAGAAATGTGCACCATCATGATGAAGAAATAAGAAAATCCTACCCTCAACATTATAACTTTGAAATGATCAAAACATAATGTAAATTAACGAACTTTATTCTCCTTAATTGTCTAATTTAACATTAAAATGAACCTAAGTAGTTCAATGGCAATCAAATTATATTTTCTTGCTTTGATCCTTCAATGAATGCTTGGGTGTGAGGCTTAGCTCTTCAAGAATGGACGATGGAGGGCTCAAGAATGACAAAAGGCTATTAGTATGAAACTATGTGCTTTATTTTGTCTCTTGAGAGATTTAGGTGTAGAAGTAGAAGTAGAGGGAGGGTTGTTTATATAGCCCAAAGGATAAAGGATTCAACACATCCTCATGAATGTGGGACTAATGGAGATGTAGAGTTAGTTCTGGATAAGGGGGGTTTAGATGGGGTTGAGTTAACTTTAGGAGGGTTTAGTTTGTCCTGTAGTGGCTCATGTGGATAAAGGGGGTGTATTAATTAATCAAGATGATTAATTAATACATGTGCAAGCTTTTATAAGCTTTTAGATGGATTTTAGTTTGATTTGGACCATTAGGAGGGAATTAAACCAAATAAATAGTGATTTATTGATTTGATGAGAAGGGAGGCTAATTAATTATTAATAATTAATTAGACTAAATAGAAGGTGTTGATTAACGAAGGGTCGTTAATTAGGGTATGTGTTGGATAGGCGACTGAATTAATTAGCATAATGTAATCAATTAACGACAATGGAAGAGAAGATGAGTGTTATTGACAATATGTCCTCAATTTTTGGGAAAGGAGATAATTAGCATAATTTAAGTATTTAAACTACTTGGGCGTAATTATAGGTGTCTACATTTGCCCCTCTTTGGGGTGGCGTAAGTGATGCCACTTCAAAGATAGTAGATGGAATAAAATTTTGAAGAGATAGAAAAAAAATCAGTAGGAGAGAGAGATGCCCCCTCGAGTGTTGATGGGGTGATGAAAGAAGTCGATCGACAATCGAAAAATATGTGAGAGAGGAAGAAGAATGGGGAAGGGGCAGGATGCCCCGAAGAGAGGGAAGATTAGGGGTGAAAGGAAAGTGATGTAGAAGAAATGTGGAAGAGGGGAGAGAAGAGCTTAGTCTCTAGCTGTTGTTGATTGGAACAATTTGGATGTTGTCATATTGCCATAGGAGCTACGTCATCAGTCCTTATGAAAAATATAAGCATACGACAAAGGTAGAATGACATGAAAATCCATACTACAAACAATTGCCCATTGCTGAAAATACCAACTCCACGCAACATACAATAATGAAATGCAATATGAGAAGGAAATAAGCTCATTTAATAGGGAAAACAAGTACAAACACACATATCCAACCCAACAATGGTCAAGACAGTTGTACAAATGTTTTGTTATCAGTGCTAAAGAGATCCACAAGTTTTTGATTAACGACAAGGGTTAACAATGATGCCCCGAGTAAGGATACATGAAATGGGAAAGGACAATGGACATGGAGTCCATGAAAAACGTTTGTGCACAACGAAACAGCACCAGGAAATAAACGTGCCCTAGAGTACAGACGAAGCAAGCAGCTAGCTTTGTGAATGGTTGTGAATTTAGTGATCCACGATTCGTATTAATCAGGAAGATGTGAGACAAACCAATAGGATATGGAGAAAATACCATGCGCAAGACACAAGTTTCAGCCGTAACAAGCAAGTTACCATTTTTGTAGGGTTTTTTACTTTTTAGGATTTTTTGAAAAAGTTTGCCCTGTTTTTGGATTTTTGACATATATATTGTATATATATATATATATATTATTTTTATTGTTTTTGCTTTCCAAATTGTGGTGAACAGTAGAAGAAAGTAGAAGAAGAAAGTGAAGGGCCGAGGGGCAACAGAAAGTGCCCTAGGTGGAAGAAAGAAGAAACGAGTGACAAATAATGTCCTTGTTTAGTGGAAAATTTAAGAAAAAGTAATTATTTGGAAAATAATTAGTTACGAGAGTGTGGAGAAGAATAAAAATCGCCAGGGAGCAATAAAATTGTCCGAGGGAGAAGAAAGGGGTATTAGACAGCAGAAAATGCCCCAATACGGTGAAAAATAAGAGAAAAATAATTATTTAATTAAAAATAATTATTCCACAGTGAACAGAGGAGAAAACAGCGATCGAAACGGGCCTCCCGGCCCTCCTGACGATGAAAAATGGGTTAATATACCCCACCAAGGGGGGTAAAAACATCGTGACCAATTTATTTTAACCGAGTTATTTATAATTTTTACTATGAGGCTCTGGTACTGACAAGAACCATGGTGATCACACGGGACCAATTGAGGCACACAAATACAGTTTGAGGGTACTAACGACACATAAACGATGGCCCCTTTGTGAGTATCGAACCCTAGTTTAGTGATTTTGGTCATTAATGCATTAAATGAGTCGTTTAGCCCTAGGAAGTCACATTGGCGAGCCTACACGCAGGCATAAGCGTTGGATAAGAGGTACAAGTGTCCTTTTGGGGGCACAAGTGTTCCTTTGGGGGCGCATGCGCCAAAGCACATACGAATGCATGCACAGGAACAAAAAGAACACACTCATGTGCACACACAGACACAAACACATGTGTGTGTACACACGTACACATGAAATGGGGTGCACACGCAAAAAGCATGGCGCAGACATGAAAAGGCAGGCGCACACACACGACAACATACGTGCGTAAGTGCAAGCACCAAATGTGTGGTGTGGACACCAAATGTGTGGCGCAGGTTCCCGAAAGAGGGTGCAAGTGCCAAGAGACACATGCGTGCAAGCACAAGCACCAAAAATGAGGTGCAGGTGCCCTTGACAGGCAGAGAAATGAAGGGAAAGTGTCAAAAATATGACACTTGGAAGAATTTTTAGGATTTTTGGGTAAACCCTAAAAGGGGAGATAGATTTTTAGAAAAAAAGTTAGGAACTTACTAGTGCCATGTTATTTTGTAGAGAAGACTACCAGTTTTACAGACGTGAGAGCAACATACCCAGATAGTAGAGCTAGAGGGTGGTATGCGCCAGTGTGATCGGTGAGCCATGGTGATACTCCTCAAGACGGTGGGGCTAGGCCTTATGTCTCAGATGCCTTCTATCACACTTGATCATGGCCTACTGACTGCACTAGCCAAGTGATGGCATAGTGAGAGTCAGTGCTTTAGACTGCCTACAGGAGAGATGACTGTGACCATCGAGGATGTATGGCAGATTCTTCGTGTGCTGATGATGGGCACCTTGATTGAGTATAACTCTAATGCAGGGCTGATTAGAGCAGCTTGCAGTGCCCTTTTTGGTGTTAATGATATACCACATGACAAGATGACCATAGCATTGCACGAGTGCATCTTCGACCCCACATTGCATCAGGGGCCTCTCTACATCATGAATCTTATCAGTGGGTTCTTACTCACTAATAAGATAGGGACCTCATTCCTGAGAGGACTATTGCCCTTGGTTCATGGCATCTATAGCAGCGAGAGATATTGCTAGGGGCAGTGCATATTAGCCCACCTATACTGGGATTTACACTTGATCACATACCACGGTCAAAAGATCATGGGTCCAGCCTCCTTATTATATATATGGTCATGGGATCATATTGTGATCGGACCCCCTGTGGGCACTTTGCGTGTCTGAGATCCTGAGGAGCCATCGTACATGGCATGGGTAGTAGCTGGTGGGGATGCACACAGCCATCTTTGCAGCCTATTCAGATATAGGTGAGAGTTTGACGAGCTAGTAGAGATAGATGTCATCTGGCAGCCATACAGGCATTTCCAGTGGCCAGAGGATGCCACAGAGCTCGACGTGTGCCTGGTGGAGCATTTTATCATTGGCAGCTGCAGTTATATTATGGAGCTATATCGAGTAGACAGGTGCCAGTGGTAGCTTGGCAGGGTACAAGGGGTCCCCCAGCCAGATATGTGGTATGCACACAGGGATTCAGAGAGGTAGACTATGGGGCCTTGCATACTGGTGGCCCGAGCTAGGGCGAGTTTCACGCAGGTGGTCCCACAGGTATGGGACCCAGTATGACAGGTGCGAGATCCAGGGACCACAGCCAACTATGCAGCTTGGTATGCTACAGTGTTACCCTAGTGTCTCACCATTCTGGAGGAGGCTTGGGCAGTAGGCACTCACCCACCTGTAGAGATATGGCATGGTGCAGAGCACAGGGTGAGGGCAGTGGCACAGGGGCCAGACCCAGAGGATCCTTTCGATGGTATGTCACATGATGGATAGGGTGCCTCACAGGCACAGGGACCGAGGCTGCAGGGCCCAGTACAGGCAGTAGCGCAGCCATCTAGAGGTAGGGTCCTAGAGCAGGGACAGTCATCTAGAGCACCTCAGGGACTAGTCCCTAAGGAACACACAACCTCCTAGCCAGTGGCACAGATAGCCACAGTACAGCTGCAGTTATAGCAGGTCATAGCTGAGAGAGATGTGGCTAGAGCAGAGAGAGATGAGGCTCGAGGCTGGGTCATGACTACCACAGCAGAGTGTGATGAGGCCCGAGCTCACATTGTTACCTTACTGTCAGAGTAGGATCAGGCTCAGGCCTAGGCTGGCCCAGGAGATGATAGAGTGGCATGGTGGAGCCAGATTCGGGAGACAGTGGCACAGGGGGCTCAGATATTGAGCCTTCTTCATCAGTCCCAGTCACAGGTGTGGATGGTTATTGCGCAGAGAGATCATGTATATGCATGATCACAGGCACTCCTTGCACAGAGGGACCAGGCCCACACCGAGTTACAGACTGCTACTGTAAAGAGACCGAGAGGCTGCCTCCTTTAGACAGGCTGAGGCTAACTTGGGCAGATTCAAAGGCTAGTGGGATGTTTCCCTTCAGGTAGCACTTGCCTCCGGAGATGCCGACTTGATACGTGACACCACCAGGCTTGGTGGTGAGGCTTTATTTTACAGGACTACCTATTACAAGGTAGTTCCTCTAGAGCAACGAGTAACACTGCCACAACAGTCAAGGTCAAGCACATCAGGCTCTTGATCACGGAGATCAAGCCATTCTACTAGATTAGTGAGACAGCCCATACCAGAATAACCGGTTGGACCAGTGCACCATCGTCAGCCTCCAATGTTCCATCGACCAGATGACATATCTGGGAGCCCTGGCGAGGGTGAGAGCTGCGGTTGAGATCTACATTTTTGTTGTATAGATTATTTGTATGTATGCCTCTTATGAAGGCTGATTTTGATGTACATACTTGTATACTTGTACTTTGATGATGCCTCATGATGAAGGCTTGATTCTTTCTGATACATGCCCCTTTTTGATGGCATTGTGTATCGATGATGTATTATGTTGAGTACCAATCTGGATAGTGTACACTTGTATAGATATGTAGAGATTTTTTTTGATGTAGCATATTTGTACGCCTCAGCTAAAGGAATTTTTGATATAGAGCACTGATGTGTATCCATTTTTGTTGATACAGATGTATATGACACACATGTATATATATGCGGATTACTTTTTGGGCTCAGATACACATGTTTATGAGATGATGTACTTTATTGTTTTTGTGTCCTAATGCATGTGACACGAGTGGGCATAATTTTATGATGTAAAATACCCTTTTTAGAAATTACTTTATATTGATTCTCATTACACGTTGCATGTTTTGATTCAGCACTTATGGATGCGTTATGATGTTATCTGATTTTGTACTTTGTATGTATCTGGTTTGGATGTTTGATGTATACATGTGTTATGGATGTTAGATGATAGATCCTTTAGATGATATCAAATGCATTTCTCATGTGTTATTGTAGATGTATATGGACAGGATGATATGATGATATTGGTGCGGGGGGGGGATAGATTTTTGATCATGCGCAACCCCTCTTGCCCCCATTGATGATACGATATGTGATGATTAGCTTAGCATACATGCATGATGTAAAACTTAGCATTTTGTTTATATATGATGTATAGATGATGTTAGATGTGATGATAATGATGGTAATGTGATGTTGTGATAACAAAACAATGCACATGCAATAAACACAACCAAATACTAACAAAGAACACCAGGAAATAATACAATACACCATGATTCACCATGCTTTATTAACCTGTAACAAACACAAACAAATGCTAAGAAGGAACATAATGAATTAACACATTACATCATGATTTCCTAAGATCCACTAGCATGCAAAAACATACCGCAATATGTACAAGCAAGAATAAATCTAATCTAAGCAAGAAAAGATGAATCCTAACAAAGTATGCCCAAGCAACAAACAACCCAAAAAGTAGAAACACAAAATAACTATACAAGCAACAAGCAAAGCAAGAAACAAGATAATGCAAGTAAATGTTTTTTTGTAAGAGTTGTTTTCATGCACCAATTTTCTATTGTTTAGGTTTTTGAAACAATTTTCTATTGTTTTGGTGTTTTATGTGAAACAATTTTCTATTGTTTAGGTTTTTCTGAAACAATTTTCTATTGTTTAGGTTTTTGTGAAACAATTTTCTATTGTTTTTGGTTTTTTTTGTGAAACAATTTTCTATTGTTTTTTGTGTTTTATGTGAAACAATTTTCTATTGTTTTTTGTTTTTCTAATGGTCTTCCAAAGCTATGTGCAGGTAACCAAGAAAGTGTGGATGCCCCCAGCGTTAGATGGGGAATATACAAGGGCAGAAGCCACACACTTATGAACAAGAAGGTGAAGTTGTTGAATTTCCCCCAAGCGTAAGATGGGAAATAGCAAGAGACCATACCCCTCATAGATGAATAAAAGAAGGCAAATCTAGATCAAGGCCTGACAGGATGGGACGCACAGGGAATCTCAAAGGCAGAACTAGGGCTAGGCCAAAGAAAACTACCCTCCAGGTGTAGGATGCTTGTGAACAACGAATCCTCCCGAGGCACTGGAAACTGGTTTTCACCCAAGGACTTGTCCAAAGTGCCACAATTGTGTGGTTTTCACTAGTGGATGACCTGTTTTCTCTTTTTCTTTTTCTAATTTTTGATTTTTTTGTATTTTTGATCATTTTTAACCTCCTTGCGCCATGTTTAAGCATAGAACCACTTAAGATGCATGGCATTCATGGGCTCCTGGAGCTCATCACCATTGGGGTGAGCCAGTTTGTATGCCCCTGTGCCATACTTGGTGACTATAACATAGGGTCCCAACCAATGTGGTTCAAACTTCCCTTTCTTTTCTCATTCTGCTCTGGTGTTGAACTGGTTCTCCTTCATGACTAAATCACCAACCTCAAACTGATGAGGGATGATTCTCTTGTTGTAGTTTCTGGAGATTCTGTGTTGATACACTTTCAGGTGATTAAGAGCGTGAATGCACCTCTCATCCAGGAGCTCTAACTCAGCCAGTCTTGCCACTCGATAATCCTCATCCTTATCCAGATAGTCCCGAAGAGAAATTCTCAGGGACGGAAGTTCGATCTCTAAAGGGATGATAGATTCTGTCCCAAACACTAGGGAATATGGTGTCGCACCCGTAGGAGTGCAGATGGATGTTCGATAAGCCCAAAGGGCTAGATGGATTTGTAGGTGCCAGTTACGACCTGTTTTGCTGACCATCTTCTCCATTATCCTTACCAAAGTCTTGTTTGTGGCCTCAGCTTGTCCATTACCCTGAGGGTAATATGGCGTGGACCATTTTAACCTGATTTGGAACCATTGACAAAGACCTTTCACAGTTTTGTTCTTAAATGACTTCCCATTATCTGTAATGATGGCTGCAGGAATACCATATCGATAAATAATGTGATTCATGATAAATTTAGAAATCTGGGCTCCTGTGACATAGGTTAAAGGGACATCCTCTACCCATTTTGTAAATTATTCTATAGCTGTGATGATATGTGTATGACCATCAGATGAGGTAGGAGTAAGTTTTCCTATTAAGTCAAGTCCCCACTTGGAGAATGGCCATGGGGTAGTGATAGGTTGTAATGGTTGTGACAGGAGCATGAATGAAATTTCCATACTTTTGGCAAAGTACACATTTTCTGACATAATTGCAACAATCAGTTTCCATGGTAGGCCAATAGTAACCTACTCTTAACAATTTCTTAGCCAAGACCATTCCATTTGTATGTGCTCCGCACACCCCTTCGTGCACTTCTTTGATTGCTTGGATTGACTCCGTCACATCCAGACAATGTAATAGATTCCCATCGTAGCCATGATGATAAAGTGTACCTCCCAAAAGGGTGTAACAGGCTATTTGGTGAATCAGGCTTTGCTTTTTAGAATGGGAGATATCGGGTGGGAATGTGTTGTCCTTAAGATAGGTAAAGATGGGTTCGTACCACGGGGAATTGGGACCAACAACATCACAAGCCAGGAAAGATTCTGGCATGTCATACGTGGGCTGGCGTAGATTTTCTACAAAGAACGGCATGTCATTATTCCCTGGTGGAATACAAAGCATAGAACCCACTGTTGCCATGGCATCTGCTGATATGTTCTACACTCTTGGGATTTGTTCAAAAGTAATGCACACAAAGTACTCCTTTAGAGTTTCTACTAACTTTTTGTAAGGTATGAGCTTGTCATCCTTAACCTTATATTCATCATTAACCTGTTTGATAATTAACTGCGAATCACCCACAACCTTGACATGATGAACATTCCACTTGATGGCTAGCTTCATTCCTACAATAAGTGCCTCATATTCTGCAATGTTGTTTGTGCAAGGGAAGCCTAGGTGAAAAGCCTGCGGTATAGGATCGCCAGAAGGAGTAATAAGGACCACTCCTGCACCTGAACCATGAAACGTAAAGGATCCATCAAAATGTATCTGCCACATGATAGATTCTTCAATGTAGAGCAAGGAAGCATCTGGCAGATCTAGATTCAAAGGTTTTGTGCCTTGCAAAGGTGCTTCCGCTAGCTGGTCCGCAAGTACTTGTCCTTTAACCGATTTTTTATGTACAAATTCTATGTCAAACTCACTGAGTAGAATGATCCAATTAGCCATTCTACCTGTAAGGGATGGTTTGGACAATAAATACTTGAGTGGGTCAACCTTGGATATTAGCTTGGTTTTAGTATTCAATAGGTAATGGTGAAGTTTTTGAAAAGTAAAAACAACATCCAAGCAAGCTTTCTCAATTTGAGGGTAATTGAGCTCATAGGCGATGAGGGTGCGACTCAGATAATACACCACTTTCTCCTTATGGCCAAGGTTGTATTGGGTGAGCAACGCTCCAATAGAAAATTGCGTAGCAGAAATATAGAGCAAGAGCGGTTCTCCAGGAGTTGGTGGCATGAGGACAGGCAGATTAGCCAAGTATTGTTTAAGCAAAGATAAAGGCTTGTTGTTGCTCAGGTCCCCAAGATGAAAGTGACTTCAATACCTTTTTAAGGAAGTAATAGTGAATGAGTGACATTTATCTGCAAGCTTCTTTGGATTCATGAAGTGGCCAATGGCTTGAATTTTCCCCTATAAGCTGTGCAGTTGCTTGATATTCTTAGGTGGAGGCATTTTAGTAATAGTAGACACTTTAGTAGGGTCTACCTCAATACCTCGTCTTGATACAATGAAGCCTAATAGTTTTCCTGATAGCACACCGAAGACACACTTCTTTGGATTCATCCTAAATTTTTATTCACACAGGCATTCAAAGATACGCCGCAAAATGACAGGGTGATCCTCCCTTGTTTTGGACTTTCCCAGGATGTCATCTACATAGTCCTCGATGATATCATGAATCATATCATGAAAAATTACTATCATGGCCCACTAATAAGTAGCACCTACATTCTTGAGACCAAATGACATCACTTAATAGCAGAAGGTACCCCAACGAGTCGTAAAAGCTATTTTGTGCTAGTCTTCTTCAGCTATCTTGATTTGATTATATCTCGAAAAACCATCCATGATTGATAGCATCTTGTACCCTGCCATTGAGTCAACAATCATGTCCATATTTGGCAGTGAAAAATCATCTTTAGGGCAAAATTTATTGATCTCCCTAAAATCCATGTAGATTCGGATACCGATAGGTTTTTTCTGGACAGGAACAATGTTTGATATCCATTCAGAATAATCAATAGGTTTGATGAATCCTGCCGCCAACAATCTTTCCAACTCTTCTTTAACCAATAGGGCCACTCTTGGGTGCATCTTTCAGAGTTTCTATTTGATCATCTTAGCATCTATGTGCACAACAAGGTTGTGTACGACCAAAGTCAGATCTAAGCTGGGCATGTCTTTGTAAGACCACATGAACACATCTATAAACTCTCGCAGTAGCATAGTGAATGTATTTTGTTCTCTAGCCGAGAGTGATGCTCCTAATTTTACTATCTTGGGATCCTCTTTTGTACTAATATTGACATCAATGGTTTCTTCGACTAGTAATTTTGATAAGTCCTCCATACATGTAGGATTAGGAGGTAGGTTGAGATCTTCATCCAAGGATGTCTCCACGAGATTTTCATCCTTGGCATGGTCACTTTTTTTGTCCTTTGATTTTTTTATTTGTTTGTCATCCAGTGCCTCAAAGAGGTTTTCACTATGTGACTTGGAATTTGATTTTTGCCGAGGCTTTCCTTTGGAACTTTTGCCCTCGCTTTTCTTTAAGTTTTGTTGACCATGAAAGTTCAGCCTCCTTTCCGAAGTAGGCGCAGGTATCTAAGTCGATAAAGAAACATTTATTGTGATCTCTAATGGGAATTGTATCCCTTATGCCCAATGAACTCTACCATAGCTTCAGTCATTCTTGAATAAATCTAGTCGGCATGTGACGTTGTTGGTCCCATTCAACAAGGGGAAGGTTATACAAGGTCAAGGGTGGGTTCCGTTGGGGTTATGGGGACAACTTTTTTCATGAAAAGGTTTGTGGAGGCTAGATCCTCATATTGGCTACAATGGGAATCCATATCGCTATCTAGCTAGTCAGATCTATCCTCACATTCAGAACAAGTAGCATCTTGATCATTGGGGTGTGCTCCATAACAGAGAATCCCAATGCCGTATCTTTCTGTTTTGAAATGCGGATGAGGGAGTGGTCCTCTTTGTCCTTGTTCATTCCTCCCACATCCTAGGCCTTTTTAGCCCATAGAGTACATCATTTTACTAGATTTTACATATTCCGGGGTTCGATAACAGGGTGGCTGAGTATCCTCAGGGACCCAAGTTGCAGGTGGATCAAGCAATTTTTCCTCAGCTAACAAGCCTCTAGGTAAAAATGACCCAATAGTGTGTTCCTTTCTAGGTCTTTTGAAGTGGTACTTGGGTCGACCTCTAGTCTTGGGTGACAATGAGAGGTCTGAGACCAAGAGCGCTTGTTGTAAATTATACTCCCTGCAGCCATATTCAAGGATTTTCATCTCCCATGAATCAAATGGAGATGTTGAAGTAGACGCACCATGAGCGCAAGAACTAAGAGAATCCGAATCCACCTGGGATTCCATGGCCTCCGACTGGAGAGGGAAAACTGTATATGTGGAGGGACATGCATATGTACCTTTTCGTGCAAAGCTATTGCGAGCTCTACAATGAGAAAAGGGCTCAAAATCTTCTTGTATTGTAATGGTATGTCCCTCATGCTTTAATGTAATGCATTAATGAAATGTTGATGGCACGACCTGCATGGCATGAATCCATGGGCGGCCTAGAAGTATGTTATATGGAAGTTCCAAGTCTAGGACATGAAACTTTGTCTGATGGCAAGTGGGTCCCATTTCCATGGGTAGCGTGATGGTGCCTACTGACTCCCTTTCCATGTTGTCATATGTGGTGATAGTGATGATATTGGACTCAAGATCTTCCTCAGCATGTACTAATTGTTTAACCAACTTGAGTGTGCAAATGTTTAACCGAGATCTGTTATCCACAAGCACCCGTTTGATCTTCCTGCGGGTGACAACTACCTCAATGTATAAGGGAAGATTATGTGTTGGATTCTCAATAGGGATATCCCTATGGTTGAAAGAAATATGTTTGTTTGGTACGATGTTTGCCACCACGGCTTGAAGGTGTGTAGGATCGACCTCTAAAGGCACTCCCGACCCCTGAAGAGTTTGGTAAAGAATGTCCTTATGCACATGGGATATCTTGAGAATATCTAAGATCAAAATCTTAGCAGACGTCTTTTCAAGTTATTCTAAAAGGTTATATTTACCGATTTGTGGGGTTGACGGAGAAGGTTCCATAATCACGAGGCAGGCACGCCTTGTTACTACAGTGCAGTTCTTTTCCTTGATCTGGATGGTATTAACACGGTCACCAGGAGATCGAATACATCCAATAAGTGAATCATACTGATTTTTGTATCTTTTGGTGTATAAGTAATTCGTAGCTTTATAAGTTTGGGATGACTCTCCCTAATTTGGCTTCAACTTTTCTAACTTATCATGATATGGGAATGGTTCCTTATATATCCCCATTTTCTCGTTAGGTGTTTGTGTTTTACATGGGTTAGCCACCTCTATCTCCCCATTGTCAATGAGGTCCTGGATATAATGACGAAGCCGTTGACATTTTTCTATCTTATGTCCTTTGACGCAATGCATTGCACAATATTCATGCTCCTTGTACCATGAAGGCTTTGGAGCATTTTCGTCAAAATGTTGCGTTGTAGGATAGGTCATCATGTGGGCCACATCCAATTGTTTTAGTATAAATAACAAAGGTTCATTGAGAGAGGTGAACGCTCTTCACTTTGGTGGTGGTTGAATTGGACCCTTGGTCAGTTTAAAAGGTTGACCTGCTTGGACCGTTTGAACACGTTTGGAATCAGTGATTCCGTCTCCCACCACATTTTTTTTTGTTAAAGATCTTCAGCTTTTCCATGGGTTTGACATTTTGGTTGTCTCTAGATTGGGTTTTGAGGGTACCTTTGGAAATGAAATATTTTTCTATCTAAATCCCTTTCTCGATAACTTCCTCAAAAGTGTGAAAACAATGCATTTGGAGGTGGAAAGCTATATCCGAGTTGAGGTGAGGAACAAAAATACTAACCAGCTATTTTTTAGGGAAAGCATAAGGGAAGTGACTAGCTATCCCTCTCCACCATTGGAGAAAGCTAGAAAAAGTCTCATTAGGGCATTTGTTTGGCACCACATAAGTCTGCTATAGTGACATCACTCTCTATGTTATATGAGAAGTGACGCATGAACCTTTTTCCCAATTCTGGCCAGGTGAAAATTGATCCCCGTGGTAAGCGTGTAAACCACTCCAAGGCTTGACCTCCGAGACTCTTGGGGAAAATTTAGATGATATAATTGTCACTATAAGACACCTCTTGACATGCCATGTAGAAATATTTAACATGATCCCGTGGATCCCCTTTCCCTTTATATTTTTCAAACTTTTGCATACCAAATTTCTTTGGAAAGGGTTGAAGGATCATTGTCTTGTCAAAAGGATAGGGGCATAATTCTTCGTATTGATATTTCCTAATGCTCCCTATATTTCTCTTTTGTAGGCTTGTGAGCATCGCTTTCATAGACTGCACCTCTTGTTCAAGAAATTGTTCTCTAGTGGGAGAAGTGGGAATGTATACACGATGATACCCTGTGTCTTCTTCTCCTTGGTTTTCTCTATGGATGTCATTGATCTTAACCTTAGGACTTGACTTTTGAACATTCTTATTTACATCCTTCTGTACATGGGAGGTAAGTAAAGCCAGTTGTCATCCTAGGTTACTAATTTTTTGTTGGATTGTGGCTTCTTCTTCTAAAGGTTCCTCCTCCTCGTATTGTGGAGGATCTTCACCCATATCATGTTCAACCTTATTTCTTTATGGCACTTTGATAAAGGGGATTCTATGCCCCACCAATTTATCATTCCCTATGTAAGAGGTAGAAGTATGTCCTTTCATTAAACTATCTTCCATATTGATAAGGGGACGTTCTTCCTTAATAGCGTTATTCACAGGTGGTATTATTTCATTCTCGGTGGGCAATTTAGCCCCTAATTCTATGACCTGTGCCAACACTCTATCTTTGTTTTTGAGAAAAAAATCGTCTAGTAAAGTGGGTTCAAAATAAAATTTTACGGGTGGTGATTCTAATTCATTTCCACTATGATCGACCATCTCTTCTGTTTCTTTTTCCGCAGAAAACAGTGGTCCTAGATCATGTCCAATAAAGGGGTTTGACCCTTTTCTGTTAGAGGTTTCTGTACGTACCCAGAATTGTAGGGTATTGCACCACCAGAACAATGTTACACGTGCCCTAATGATGATACAGGTCTCCTCACAAGGTGTTCGGGATCCGAAAAAGCTCTCCAAGTATGCATTAACATCCCGCATGCCCTGCTTAGCCCCTACGTGCTTTTATTTTTCCTTCTCTCTCTTTTCTTTTGCTTTTCAGTCTTCAGTGATGAAACCGCCACCCTGCCTAGGCGGTGGTCTCATGACCGCCGCCCAGGGAGGGTGGCAGTCCTATAACCGCCACCCTGCTCAGGGTGGCAGTCTTGCACGTGTTTTTCCAGAACATTTCTTTTATCTCGACTCACGTAAAATTCAACGTTTACCATCTTTCTTTCACTGCCTTTTCTTGTATTTATGATTTTGGCTCCCTGGAATAGTGTTTTTTTGCATTATTTATGGTTTAAGAGATTAAATTGGTTTTCACCTTTGGGTAAATGGGAATTCTATAAATAGCTGGCTTGTCCTCAAGCAAATGGCCCCCCTCAAATTTGCCTCTCAATTTCTCATTTCAATAGCTTACTCTTTCAATTTTGTCTTAGGATTCATAGTTTTCATTTGTTACATGCATGGTTAGTGTTTTCTTAGCTGTTAGGAAGCCACATAATCTTCTTGTGCTAAGTGTTGTTACTATTTCATGTAATTCATTGGAATAGGATAGTTTAATTTTCAGTAGGAAGCCATTAAAGTTGCAGGTTTTGTTCATCAAAAAGAATAGTTTCAGGTTCTGGATGTTTTGTGTTGCATGACTCGCAATAAATCCCGCTATGAATTGCATAAGCCAAGCTCTATCCTCTTGCGCTATCCCTCTACTACTCGCATTGTATTCAGTCTGCATCGTAAGCTGCCACTATCACAATACCTACTTCTGTTGATGCTGGCATTACACGCTTTTCTGGATTCACGTGAGCATGAAGGAACGAGGAGATCACACTGAGGGGACAAAGCCACACACAATTGGATTTGCCACTATTCTACAAAATCCAAGTTCAAGATTTCAAAGTTCTAGTTAAAGTATATCAAATAGAATAGTAAATCATTTCATTTTAGTTAGTCTCACTTTCGATATTGCTAGGGAAGCTGTAGGGATTGATAGTTTCTGAGAAACTATGATTCACTCCTCACTTCTAAGGTAGGATTGAGAGTCTTTCAAATAGATTAGATCAGTTATCTGGTTATTTAGAATATATTTACAACTGCACAGGAAAGTAGTCATACTCGACTTCTTTGTTTGTTTTAAATTTCGTCTTTAGTTTAGCTGTCAATTTCTAGATATATTAGATAATTGCTCTTTTAAAATTCTATTCAGTATTTTATCAATAAAATCAGATTTAGGAATATACATAGATATATCTTGCATAATTAATTTATTCTATCTTTAGTTAGACTTATATCATTTCCTTTTTGCATGACAATCACGGGACCTAGAGAGCCCAGAGAATACATATTCGAGTCAATCATGCCTTAACCTAATCTTGTTATGGCAATAACTGATATAGATCAGAATCTTAGAATCCAAGTCTTCCAAACAACAACAAACTTATAACAGATCAGTTCACAGTTAAGAGGGTTAAACATTGAAGACGACCAAGCACACACGTTTTGGTCAAACCAACCAAACTACAGATTACCTTAGATAAATATCTGTATGACTATAGAAGGGATTGAAAGAGAGCAAACATTCAATTGTGACCCTTTGGTTCCACATCCAAATGCAGGAGACGTTCTCACTGACATAGATACTAGCTTAAGAATTCAGGTTGCAAGAACACCTGTAAGGTACTCTGAGAAGATTGCACAACTTGTAGTTCTAAATATAGAGGCCGAAAAGGCATACGACTACTGGATACTAGGGATTAGAGATTGATTCCTCGTATGACCATAACAGGTCCACAACAACCAAGAATATACGGTTGTGATCCACAAATCCCACAACCCAACGAGTCCATAGGTCAATCCGACGTTGATGTTAGCTTACGCACATTGTTATTAGATCCACTCCACTTCCACTAACCATTATCACATAGTTATCCTTGTTAGACATAGCAGCTGACGAAGCTAAGGATTTCTAGACTAGACCATAGAATCACCCATAGAATCCACTATATCCATCATCCACCTTATGACCCTGTCTGGAGATATACACGAAACAATCCCATGTCATTTTCCTCGTATCCCACAACCTATAGATCAGATCACGCCAGAGCTCGATATTGATTGGAGCCTTCGAGCAGTCATCCTCACCGAATGATCTATCACGCCAGTTCAGGTTAGGAGGGACCTTCTTTTCCTTAGATTCACATATTCCATTAGTGCATGTCGAAGACATAAGATTACCTAACTAGCTTTACCTGTATCCCACGTATAGTCCATCCCCATCGGCTGTCTCGGCACGACCTCGGGAGGTCGGGTGTGAGGAAGAGTTACTTGTAGATTCCCATGCTCACTTGTCACTTTTCCATCATACAAAATTAGTGAACCCAACTTGAAAGAAACAGTTCATCTTTTCCACCTCATTAGCCTTCACTTTAGCTTCACCAACAAAATTGGTGAACCTTAAAAGGAACAGTTGCTTCACTCCACCTTTTCCCTTTTAGTGTTTCATCTTCTTTCATCCAAATTATTTTCCAATTATTCTATGGGTATTCATATACCCCCCGAATATGTCAGTATTCGATGCATATGGTAGACCTCTCCTAGGTCTTGAAGCATACTATGATCAACTGAATAGACAACCATCGCCCTCGCTCTCAGCATGGGATGACAATTATTCAGCTAACTGATTGTCAACACAAACTCCGCCTCCAAGAACTAGATATTGTTCTTCATTCCAAATAGAGGAGCTGGATCATCTAGCTCAAACGCCACAACCAGAGCCTTCAGGCTCAAATAACATGACGCTCACTGGAGACTCTGGTTCATCTCCTCATATTGAAAAAGTTAGAGGGTTAGAACTTGCTCAGAAAATCATTCATATCAAGAAAATCAGATCCATTCCTATTTTTAGATGATGAACATTTAGCACGTTATGCCAAGAATGAACAACTCTCTCAGAGTATGTACCTGCTTATAGGAATTTTACAAACGCAACCTGAGGTCTCGTTTCATGAAAACACCTCTATGCCACTATGTATAGGAAATTCCCTCGGGGAAGCTTGGCAGGGAAACGATCAGTTCATAGCAAGGTACCATATACCTATACAACCTCAGGATGTATAACAAGTGCCACTAAGGCAAAATACCATGACTTCACTAAGTGAAGTCATTTCGACTTTAGTAGAAAAAGTATAGAGGATTAGAACTTGCTCAAGAAAATCACAATTCTCAATTCATGCAGGCAGGAATTTCCAATCCTCCACATCATCCTAGCCAAGTAGACCTCCTCATAGAAATAGGCATGTTCGGCATGTCTCCTCAATATTCATAATAAACACCAACTAGAACTGCCGTTTTTAACACCGTTCCGGTGGAGAATATGACAGCTCCCGGTCTAGTATAAAATAATCCATTCCTAGGCAATACTCCTTCATACTTAAACGTGTATTCCAAATCACTGCAAGGAGATATGTTCTCTTCTCCCAGCATGTTCACTCAACCACAGGGATTTCCTTATGTCCCTTGCAAATGCATACACTATGCCATATCAACAATCCATTCCACCTCCACCCTCTTAGTCAAGCACCATCAATGGTCGAAACCTATGTGATAGAGACTTATTCAGAATATTTGAAAGAGCCCTTAGAAATTCACCATACGAAGCGTCATGCTTCCGAGATTGCTTCCCGATCTGCCCAAGTACAAAGGGGAGGGAGACCCGAACACACACATTAAGGCCTATGCCACAACCATTCGAGAGCTGCTCCCTTGGGATGGGGTTGTTGCCAAAATATTCACCAAAACCTTAGAGGGCATCGCCCTCGATTGGTCTTATAGAATACCTGAAGCTTCCATCCATTCATTTAAACAACTCATTTCAGAGTTCATTAAGGCATTCGACATGAACAAACTATTAAGAACATGAATTAGGGAATTCTTGCATATTAAATAAGAACACAATGAATTTGTTGCTCATTTCATCCAAATATGGCGTACAGTCCTTTATTCTTCGGCAAGTGCTCCAAATATGGACCAAATGGAACAATGTAATTTATTCCTTCATTATCTCAGCTTAGAGAGGTAAAGGAAGAAGTCCAGAAGTTCCCACTAAGGATTTACGATGAAGTGCTTGAGAGCGCTCTCTGAATAGATCAAGTGGCAATAGATAGTAGTCGCAAGATGTATGGAACAAACGGGAGGCTAATCACCCCCCAGGCTAGAATACCACGACTTATCCTACTACCACAAATTTCAATCAAGGACCTAAAATCCTTAACAAAAATCACGGCATAACCACATATGGAGTAATCGACTAAACAAAAAAAATAAATGTTGTAAATGCTCCACTGTCGATTAACAATCAACGAAACAAAAACTTTACCCTCACCATCAATACAGTGGATTTTAATCATCCACAACAACAACAACAAAGGAAGGTCCAGACACACATGTCCAAGTCAAAATCTCAACTGGATATTGAAACCAAAACCAACGACAACAAGCACAAAAATTTAATAGGTCAACGGTTTAATCAGAGTTTTGGACCATAATACATGCCAAACCAACAATCAAGGAATTATAATCCTTTGAACTCATATTGTGGTTTCCACAAGATTCGAGGCCATGACAATAGAACATGCCATGATTACAATAAGTTCATGCAACATTTGTTAGAAGAACAAAGACAACTTTTCATAGATATGTTCTTAGCATATCCTATATCATCTGTGCCAAATACTTTCACGGGGAGCAGTCTCTCCTCAAAATGCTCCCCTTAAGATCTTCAACGATCCACTCCCAAATCACAATAACAACAAATTAAATCCAAATGGGATGAACAAGGCCATAATGATAGGAAACAAAGATCATGAAGCCTCGACTTCACTAAACTCACCAGTTTGCACCACAATTAGGAAGTCAACCACGACCCAAGATAGTCAGTTTAGTGGAGTTAGACACCAAAGTACCCATGGAAACTGTAAGAAGGACATGAGAGTATTCCTCTCAGCCAAATCCAAGTTATCCTCAATAGAGATAGATAATATCCAACAAATATTAATAAAACCCGTAGGTGCCTATGATTTAATTAATGACCTAAAAAAAACCTTCTCTCACATCTCCTTTTTGGACTTGCTGAAGAAATCTCCTACCCACAGGGCTTCTCTTTTAGAGGCATTAGGTTTAGGTCATTTAATCAACATCACTCCACCTCCCAAAACACAAGTAAACCATATAGACTTTGATATCCACCCTCCAGGCGCAGCCGGATAGGGATACCGAGTTTATATTCAAAATAAACAAAATGCCAACAGATGCTGAGATTGCACGCAAAGGTGATCTAGCCTTACATTTGCAAGTGTGGGTTTATAAAAATTACGTTAAACGTGCAATGGTTGACGATGGGGCAGCAGTTAACATAGTCCCCTTTTCTTTCCTTCAAAAGCTAGGGTATGGAGAAACAAATTGTTCCAAGACTCAGAATACACTAAGAGGCTATGATAGCCTTAAGGCCACTTCGATTGGAACTATAATACTACCAATCACCTTAGGACCCAAAACAATCTTGACTAAGTTTTATATTATAGATCGGGAAACCAACTATAATATGATCCTCAGCTGACCGTGGATACACCGTATGAAGGCAATCCCTTCTATGTTATTTCAAGAAATAAGGTTCTTGCACTTAGGAAAGGTATTCATAGCCAAAGGCAATCCAAAACCATTCGATATACACCTAGCTGATCTAAAGAAAAGACTGGGTGTTCACTCTGATTTTGAACTCCCAACAAACCAACTTAATAAACCAACCAACTTGAAACTAGAAGGAAAGTTGGTACCTACAATGGCATTAGAAGTTATGAACCTAATCAAGAATATCCCAGCCCTCAAGGAATAGGCTAACACTGTAGAAACAATATCATTAGGAACTACTGCAAAGATTGTCAAATTGTTAGAACAGGATCTACCAATTTTCCTACCATTTGATTCTGTAGGCATGGGATATACCCTAGGTGTTAGTTCTCTTCCAGCAGAGGATCTCTGCATGGTAGAAGTAACCAAAATCGAAAAATTTGACGTAACAAATTTCCCAACGTCCATCTTCCCAACTAAATATTGGACTCTCCACTTTGATGGAGCTAGATGTCGTTATGGGGTTGGGGCAGGTGTGATCTTTACTTCACCCGAAGGAAATATCTTACCATTTGCCTTTAAATTAAATTTTGAATGTACAAACAATGGTGCTGAGTACGAAGCCCTCCTCCTTGGTCTCATCATAGCTAAGAGGTTCAGGGTTGACAACATCAAAATATTAGGAGACTTGCAATTAGTAGCAAACCAAGTCTCTGAGGTGTATAAGACCAAAGCTGAACACTTACAGCTCTACAAAACAACATTATTAAATTTGAGCAAAGAATTTTACTTCATATCCATTGAAGAAATCCTAGGAGAACAAAATCATCTTACAGATACGATAACAACCTTAGCATCACGCTTCACTCCAAACATTGAGTTGGAGGATACCCATTTCACAGTATCCCTTCATACTAAACCATTAGTAAAGAAAATGTCGAATCCTCTCTTAACGAACATAGCTGAGAACAACTCTACTATCTTAGATCACGTTGATAGTGATAGCGCCAATCTTTATTACTTAAATGCCTATGCCATGTTACATCTCACCCATCACGTGGTAGATTTGTCCTTAATCTCCCATTCATCTTCATACTTCGGGAATCCCATGATAGAGATTCCCCCACAAAAGGAACTCAACATATACGCTGTAGAGAATGGAGAAGATCTGGAACTACCTCCAGCCCCGCCTGAGTTTGAAGAAGGTAATGCTTCTTTAACTGAAGAAACAATTGATATTAACATCGAAACAGAAGAAAAATTGAAGATCTTGAAATTAGGATCCTTATTAACTCCAGAAGAAATAGAAATACACACTCAAATCCTCAAAGAACATCAGAAGGCTTTTGCATTTAATTATAAAGAAATGACAGGGGTTGCACCACACATTGCGGTACATAACCTTGTCACCAAATCAGATGCAAAGCCAATTAAACAAAAATTGAGACCATTGAAACCCAAGGTATCTCTCATGGTGAAGGAAGAGGTAATAAAACTCCTCCAAGTAAGATTCATCAAACCAGATGATTACTCTCAGTGGGTATCTAATATCATTCCTGTTCTTAAAAAGAATGGGAAGATACACATTTGCATAGATTTCTGAGACATTAACAAGGCATACCCTAAGGATGACTTCCCGTTACCATCCATAGACGTCATCATTGATGCAACAGCCGGATTTGAGCTTCTATCTCTCATGGATGGATTCTCAGGATAAAATCAAATCAGAATATCCGAACAAGACCAAGCCAAAACCATGTTTATAACTCCTTAGGGAACTTATTGCTACATTGTTGTGCCATTCGGTCTCAAGAACAATGGTGCTGCATACCAGTGGGAAATGACATATATATTTCATGATCTTATTCATAAAATCATGGAATCCTACGTAGATGACTTGTTTTTCAAAGCCAGGAAGGGCTATGACCACCTGGAAGTGCTCCACATCATTCTTTCACATTTAATAGAATATGGAGTCACACTAAACCCAGAAAAATGTGTCTTTGGTGTGACAGGAGGGAAGCTCCTAAGATACATTATATCTTCACAAGGGATCGATGTAGACCCAACCAAATTTTGAGCTGTCCTTGAAATGATCCCACCATCGGATGAATCTGGAATTAGGTCATTTCTTGGGAAACTCAGTGCAATCCAAAGATTCATTCGAGATTTAAGCTTTTCCATTCACCCTAGTCAATAATCTACTCAAGAAAGATTATGGTATCAATTGGACCAAAGACTACAATGACACTTTCAAAGTGGTTAAGCGTTTCCTGTTGGCACCACCTACTCTAATGCCTCCTAAACCAGACCACCCTTTAATCTTATATTCCCGGGCTACTAATGTCTCGCTAGCCTAAATGCTAGCTCAATAAGACGATGACAAATAGAGAACACACGATCTATTTTAATCAGCTGAATGTTGCTCGACTATGAAACATGCTATATGCAAGAAGAATGAGAGTGCCTTACCATAGTCTTTGCAACCAAATGCTTAACACATTACATGCTAAACCAAGAAACAAGGGTCATTGTAAAAATGAACCATTTAGGAACTTTCCTCACGCAAGGGTCCTTGTCTAAAAAGGCTAGACGCTTTATAACCTTAATGGGTGAATTCAAATTAACATTTGTAAATCAGAAGTCCGTTAAGGGACAAATCATTGTGGATTGGTTAGCTGATAACCCATTAGATGGAGGCGATCTAGTAGATCTCGACTTTCTCGATGAATGCATATACTACATCGAAGCCAAACCTCCCATCTCAGAATGTCCTTGGTATACTGATATTATTAATTATATCATGGACTATACGCATCCAGAAGGTGCTACACTATAAAAAGAAGGCGGTTATGCATTATCGTAGCTAAATACATTATTGGTTACGCATTATCGTAGCTAAATACGTTATTATAGAACAAGTGCTCTATCGTAAGGCTTTTGATGGAATGCTCCTAAGGTGTGTTGACACATAAGAACCCAAGAAGATTCTCTACGAATCTCACAGTGGAATATGTGAAGGCCACTTTGGTGGTCACGCCACCACTCACAAAATACATCAGATGGGCTATTTCTAGCCCATTCTAGAACATGACGCAGTAGAGTTTTTACGCAGGTGTCATAAATGCCGAGAATTTTCCCACGAAATTCACATGCCAGCACAAGCTCTGCAATCAATCGCTACTCCATGGCCCTTTTCGGGCCTAGATTTGATAGGGAAATTCTCTCCCTTGTCTACAGATGGCCATAAATTCATAATCATGGCCATCAAGTATTTTAACAAATGGGTAAAGGCTATGCCTCTCACCACTGTACCAAGTTCCATGATCACCAATTTCATTTTGAACCAGATCATTTATAGGTACGGTGTTCCGTAAATCATTATCACAGATAATGGGAGTTATTTTAAGAATGACGAGGTTCGTGGATTATGTAATAAATTTAAAATAAGTCATCATACAGCCTCCCTATATTACACTCAAGCTAATGGACAGACTGAAGCAACAAACAAAACATTGAAAGCTATTCTCCTTAAAACGATGAAAGAAAACAAACGAGATTTCCATTTAAAGTTATACTCAGCCTTTTGGCCCCATCGAACCTCAATAAGAACACCAATAGGAGAAACTCCTTTCTCACTGGTATTCAGCGCAGAATCAGTTCTCCCACTTGAGGTTGAAATACCTAGTCTCTGCATCTCATTACAAGGGATTCTGGATGAAGACGCTTATATAGAAGCACGTCTCTCCTAACTAGAAAGCCTAGATGAGGCCAAGTTAGATGATGAACAGTGACATAGAGTCTATGCTGACCGGATGTGCTGGCAATATAACAAAAAGGTCTATGAACGAGATATATATGAAGGAGATCTAGTTCTAAGACTAGACAGCCGGATTGATAAAAAGACCGGCGAAGGAAGGAAATTCCTGCCCAAATGGTTGGGCCCATACCGAGTCACAAAATACTATGGAAATGGTGCATATCTCTTATGTAAATTGGAAGGTGAGGAATTTGGTGAAACTGTCAATTCCCTACACCTTAAACGATTTTATGCATAAGCAACCATCACGATTTGTATAATTATACCTACATTACATCTTCATATAGTTAGGTTCATTTTGTCCACTTGTTTCGTACAATTTTATGATCAAGGAACTTATTCTCAAAGAAATTCATTACAAAATTCTGATGGTATTGACATAATCATTCAAATCATACTTCTTCACTTTCATAGTCACATCACTTGTTTCTGAATCTTTTTATCAAATAAAACTAGATATGACAAAGTCTTAACGGTAACCATACCAAGATCTGCATGCTTTTTCTCACTTTTGGTTTCTTCCTAGAATAGGTGTCTTGCCTATGGTCTGTTCTAGAAGCTTCATAGTGTCACATCTATCCCGTACGTACATCTCTTTGGAAATAAGAACATACTAACATTTTGCTCAAATAAATAAGTCAAATGTAGATCAAACAGAAAATTTTATTTTTACACATTTCCTTTCCCTACCAACCTTTAGTGATGAGCTTGCGTCTCTTACTAATGACGTAGGGTTGGGAAAGGATAGGAATGCCCTTATTTGCATGTACCTTGTCCATGGTGATAAGCCCATGCTTCTTACTAGTAGCATGGGGCAAGGTGTGGGGGGTCCTCTTGAAAATAAACATTGAAGGTCATAAGAAAAAAATTCAAATGAACCTTTGAATTCTTGATTCAAGAAGAAATGAATCAGATGACCAAAATTCCATGAGAGCTCAAACCTCTGAAAACCAGATTTTGTCTACCATGTGGCCATCTACGGATCTAAGTCTAGATAAACCGCAAAGTGAGTAGCATTCTAAACTATGGAGTCACTTGAGTAGAGTAGGTTTGTAGTATCCTAATTTGGTTCCACCAAATCTTTGTCTATCTCTCATCACCACCATTCAATAATTTCATAGCTTGTGCCCTTTCTAGCTCTCGGTGATGAGCCCTCACATCTTACCAGTTGCGTGGAGTTAGGAGTGGGGCAAGTTCATCTTCTCATCATACTAGTTTATCATCTCATTTTGTCAAAACAAGTGTGAAGTACCGAAAAAATCCTTATGGAAACTAAAGTTCAAGATCACATTGTGTCTACATTATCATATATCAGCATCACGAAATACAAAAAGAAAGAAAGCATTTGTATCATTTGTTCTCCATTGCATACATTCAGAAAAGCATATAAAAACAACATTATAATTTACTTGCGGAAACGAATCACAAAAACATAGATACCAAGAGTCTAATCCAAAAATTATATATATATATATATATATATATATCAACATTTCCTGTACAATGCCATCATGCACTAAGCATGGTCAAAATGCTCAAAGAGCCCGGGAAATACAAAATACATCATACAAACAATATACGAGAGCCAAGTGGCATCTCAACCCCTATGAGATCCCTCTGAATGTGCACGCCCACATTTGGGACTCTAGGTACAGTGGTGCTCTGAGTGCACGGAAGGCTAACGATCTCGGGGAGCAGTTGCGGCCTCGCCATGAGAGTGACTCCTCATTAGGCACTCTATCTTCCTGTATCCTACCAACTCAGTGCGGAGGGTAGTCACCATCCTGGCCACATCAGACAGGGGTAAAAACATCGATATGCCTACCAGCTGCTGAAGGCTCCCTTGCATCCAAGGATAGCTCCACACGGGTCTTCTCCATGGCGACCATCAGGGTATCAGTGCATACCTAGCAAATCAGGTCTCGCCACTCATCAACAGTCTCTGCAAGAAAAGGAGAAGCACAAATTAGAAATAATCAAAAGATAGAAAAAAAAACAAAAGGAGAGATAGCAACTAAGGAAATCCTAAACAAACATTAAGGAGAAGGATGATAACTCACTCAGATCTCTGGGCCTCCAAGATGGATCCCTGGGGTCAGCACCTGCCACAAATGTTGTCGCTGACTGGTGCAATCCTCCTGTGCCTGGGGCTACATAACGTTCTACTACGGACTCATCCTCTCTGCCCAAGCCCTAATAAAGTGGCTCCTCTGAAGCTATGGTCACCCTCTCCGCACTCTGCTCTGCCCTCTCTGCCTGTAAGATATCCTGAGTGTCATGCCACTCAGGATCGCTGTCCCCCTCTCCACCCGACTCACTGACCTCAACCTTGGTCTCCTCCTCTATCTCTCCCCCTGTGAACTCCTCAGACTCAGAGTCTATGTCAATGGGGTCCTCACTGCTGTTAGCGGGACCGGCGGCAATTTGAAGTAAGGGTGCCCGAGGAGCAACGACTCTCCCTCAAGCACGTACCACCCATTTGGCTGCAATAGGAATGCCAGGAGTAACAACTATCCAACCCCGGCCTCTAGGACCTCCTCTAGCCTCCTGAACTGATCTGTATACTGGTACCACTGGGGGAAGCATACCCACGTAAGGAAGGCCAAACGTCTGAGACACTCAACCAAAAGGATGTATCTCCACCCTCCCCGCCCTGTCCACAAGCTTCCCTTTGGTGGAGCAAGAGATCAAAGTAAGAGCGTCCTCACCCCATAACCATGCCATGGCCTGATAGGGTGTGGCCTCCATGTCATCAGTGGTCAAGGAGGTGACTGGCTGGTGAGGTGCTCTAAGCACCGACATGTCTGTCCATCTGGCTGCCCTCACAGCTCTGGGATCTACCACCTCTACACCTCTCCCATAAGGGATGAAACGCTCGTAGACCTAGCTCATAACCAGGATCAAATGGATCAATTACTACCCCTGTAACCGAACCACCTGATACAAATCATGATAGGTGGTCACAAGAATGTCAGCCCCCCAGGCGTAAATCTAGCCATGTCCCTCAATCTGTTCAATAATGGGGGACCAGCAATACAGTAAAGTGTCTCCTCCCTTGTCCCAAATCAATCTCGAGGCAAGGATCCCCATAATGGCCTAGCGAATCAAGGGGATAGGCAGGCTAGGAATAGATCGGACCCTCACCTCCTTCTTCGAACTAGTAGAGATAACTGCGTCTCCCATATATGAGGCCCACTATGCTATCTAAGCCTGTGACCCTGTTGTCTCAAGTGTGAGTTGTCTCCTGATGATCGAGACCCCCAAGATGTGGTAAACATCCTCTAAAGTGATGGTCCACTCACCCCTGACTCCTGGTAATCGGAAAGTGTTCTAATCAGCATCCCAATATGAAAACAAGTCACAAAGTATGTGACTAGAGGGTACAACATGCAAGACCTGTGATATGCACAATATACCGGCCCTCTGAAGAGTGTCCTGCTCATCCTGAGAAAGTGCAACCAATACTACTGGAAACCAGTCACACTCTCTCTCTTAGCTCCACCTGATATACTCATTTGCCTACATACACCCAAAAACACACAAAAAGGAGTTAGTATTCAAATCACATTGGAAAAATCACTAAAACATATAAGAATGCAAAAAATGCAAAAATGAATTCAAATAAGTACTGTTTATGCATTTTATGAAGGACTGCCGCCCTGAGTAGGGCGGAAGTTCTGTAATTTCCGCCTTAAAGGCATTGGTCTTTTAACTGCCGCCCTGATTAGGGTAATGGTCGTGTAACCACCACCCTGCTCAAGGTGGCGGTTGTGTCCCGAAATCCCACGCAGGTCATGTGCCCTAAAAATGCCTAAAAATGTAAAAACACGACCATTTTGACCAAAAAAAAGCCTACCCATTAGGCGCCCACCCTAAGTGATCCTATTAAAACTGAAATTTTCAAAAAAAATCCCCCCATGACAAAGATTTCACCATTTTAACATTTTGGGGACAAAAATGGTAAATCGAGAAAAACTAACATGTGATCTTTCGCAGGTCAGTGTTCCGCTTATGGAGGCATGATCACAATCTCATCCCAAATGTTTTGACTATACTCTCATCAAAAACCATCACCGTGGTTCCCAGAGCTCAAAATCAATCAAATCGACAAGTGAAAATGAATAGGAAAGTGGGCCCACTTTTACATATATAATATCATGACTTGTTTTGAATGCCCCTTTTCATAGGTTTGGAGCACCGACGGAGGTAACTTCTTATCCCCACACAAATGGTATGTCCTCATTTCACATTATTTTATTATTATTTATTTTTTGATCTATTTTGTCTATCTGCACTTGAGTCCTCTTTTCATTTTACAGGTAGCGGGAATTTTTGATAGCATCATTTCGACACACGGATGTGTCAGGTATAACTTCTAACTTCCCATTTCGGGACTGCCATACTTGGACCCACCGTTTTATGCCTCTACATGGCTAAAATGATTCTCTGAGGGGGCAATATGTACGTACCCAGAATTGTAGGGTACTGCACCTTTGGGACAACGTTACACTTACCCCAATGATGATACAAGTCTCATCGTAAGGTGTTCAGGATTCTAGAAAATCTCTCTAAGTATGTGTTAACATCCCGCATGCCTCGTTTAGCCCTTGCATTTTCTTTGCTTTTTCCTTCCCCCTCTTTTCCTTTTGCTTTTCGGTCTTCAGTAACAAAAATGCCACCCTGCCTGGGCGGTGGTCTCGTGACTGCCATCCAGGCAGGGGTGGCGGTCCTGTAACTGCCACCCTGCTTAGAGTGTCAGTCCTTCACGCATTTTCCTAGAATGTTTCCTTTTATCACGTGACTCATGTAAAATTCAACGTTTATCATATTTCTTTCACCTCCTTTGCTTGTATTTATGATTCTGGTTCCCTAGAATAGTCTTTTTGCATTGTTTATGGTTTAAGAGTTCAATTTGGTTTTCACCTTTGGGTAAATGGGATTCTATAAATAGCTATGGCTTGTGCTCAAGCAAATGGCCCCCCTCAAAATTTTCCTCTCAATTTCTCATTGCAATAGCTTAGTCTTTCAATTTTTCTTAGGATTCATAGTTTTCATTTGTTGCATGCATAGTTAGTATTGTTTTGTTGTTTGGAAGTCACATAATCTTCTTATGCTAGTGTTGTTACTGTTTCATGCAATCCATTGGATTAGGATAGTTTAATTTTCAATAGGAAGCCATTAAAGTTAAAAAAAATTGTTCATCAAATAGGATAGTTTCAGGTTCTAAACATTTTATGTTGTATGGCTTGTAATAAATCCCGCTAGGAAGTTGCATAAGCCAAGCTCTATTCTCTTGCGCTATCCCTCTCCTACTTGTATTGTATTCAGTTTGCATCCTAAACTGCCACTATTCCCAATACCTACTTCTATTGATGCTAACATCACACGTTTTTCTGGGATTCACATGAGAACGAAGGAATGAGGAGATCACACTGAGGGGACAAATCCACACACCATTGGATTCGCCACTGTTCTACAAAAGTCCAGGTTCAAGATTTCAAAGTTCTAGTTAAAATGTATCAAATATAATAGTCAATCATTTCATTTCAGTTAATTTTACTTCCAATATTGCCAGGGAAGCTACGGGGATTGATAGTTTCTGAGAAACTATGATTCACTCCTCACTTCTGAGGTAGGATTGAGAGTCTTTCAAATAGAGTACATCAGTTATCTAGTTATTTAGAATAGATAAACATACTGCACAGGCAAGTAGCCATATTCTCGGCTACTTTGTTTATTTTAAATTTTGTCATTATGATTCTAGTTGTCAATTTCTAGATATATTAAATAATTGTTCTTTCAAAATTTCGTTCAAATAAGTTTATCAATAAACATAAAAATTAGAGAGGTTATATATGCTGTAGATATATCTTTACATAGTTAATTTTACTTCTGTCATGCAGTTAGATTTACATCATTTCCTTTTTGCATGAAAATCACGGGACCTAGCGAGCCCAGAGAATACATATTCAATCCAATCATGCCTCAATCCAATCTTGTTATGGACAATAATTGACATAGATCAGAATCTTAGAATTAAAGTCTTCCAAACAACAACAGACTTGCAACAAGATCAATTCACAATTAAGAGGGTTAAACATAGAAGACAACAAAGCACATATGTTTTGGTCAAACCAGCCAAACTACATATTACCATAGATAAATATTTGCATGACTGTAGAAGGGCTGTGAAAGAGAGAAAATGTTCGGTTGTGACCCTTTGGTCCCACAGCCAGATGCAGGAGACATTCTCATTGACATAGACACTAGCTTAAGAATTCAGGTCGCCGGAACTGCATGTAAGGTACTTTGAGAAGATTGCACAACTTGCAGTTCTAAATATAGAGGCTGAAAATGGCATATGACTACTAGATATTAGGGATTAGGGATTGATTCCATATATGTTCATCAAAGGCCCACAACAACCATGAATCTACGGTTGTGATCCACAAATCCCACAACCCAACGAGACCCACGACGTCAATCTGACATTGATACTAGTTTAAGCACATTAGTATTCAGATCCACTCCACTTCCACCTATCATCATCGCACAGTTATCCTTGTTAGACACAACAGCTAACAAAGCTAAAGATTTCTAGACTAGACCAGAGAATTGACCTATAGAATCCGCTATACATCCATCATCCATTTTCATGACCATATCTAGAGATATATACGAAACAATTGTAGTTAATTTTCCCTGTATCCCACAACCTATAGACCGGATTATGCCAGAGCTCAATATTGATTAGAGCCATCGAGCAATCATCCTCGCCGACCAATTTATCATGCCAGTTCAAGTTAGGAGGGCCTTCTTTTCCTTAGATTCGCAGATTCCATTAGTGCGTGTCAAAGATATAAGATTTCCTAACTAGTTTACCTATATCCCACGTATATTCCATCCCCACCGGGTGTCTCGGCACGACCTCAGGAGGTCAGGTGCGAGGAAGAGTTACTTGTAGATTCCCATGCTCACTTGTTAGTTTTCCATCATATAGTTTCCCAAGCTTGCACTTGTTGTTCCTCGTATGTCTATTTATTTAATCCTATTCGTGTTTTAAGAGCCATGTTTTTGTGACAGTTTCACTAGGGTAAGTTATAAATGTGTTCAAAGCTTAGTGAAAACCCCTAAGTGAGATGAAAAATGTATTTTCTAAGAGTATGAATAATGTCAACAATGTGAGTATACCAATGTGATAGAGTGTGAAATCACCAGTGATACAAGTGTTTCGTATATAAACCTGTTTAAATGAAGTACCTCCTAGACTATGTTTCAAACAGTAGTTTCACGTTGTAAGATGATTAACTAGATGTCTTCACTTATGCCAAGTTCAAGGGAATCAACAAAACGTATGTAAATACAAGAAGTCAATGCAACCTCCTAATCAAGATATACTATGAGCGAGCTCAAACTTTATTAAGAACTTTATCTCAAAAAGTGCCAATTAAAATTTGTGAATGACACAACAATATCACCAAGATATGTTAACCCAATTTGCGAGAAAGTAAGGTATTGATATCAAGGTGTTATTGATATAACACACACAAATGGTAACACCTAGCACTCTTCAAAATTGAGGTAATAATAGAACCGAAATAAAAATCTCAAAGTATAGCTAGGAATAGTTAAAAATGTGTGCAGCGTAATCGTACAATATAGATATTTATGTCGATTTTACAAGAAACAAGACGTAAATATCAAATTTTAGTGATACAATACAAACAAGATAAATCTTCTAAGGAAGTCTACGGTGATAAACCATGCCTAACTACAATGACGATCTTGACATGGGTATCAAGATCACAATAGCTACCAATGACGTGAATACGCCTCCGCACACTTTAGATGTTTAACTTACCCAGCCGTAAACATGGATGGGCGTAAACGGACATAAAAGTGATGGAAATAGTCGATTGGTAACACAAAGGTAGTCACCCTTCTTTTGATCAACAAAGTGTCAAAATAATGTGAAGGAAACAGATCAAAAAAAGGATGAAAAATGTTGGCTTCACTTCGGCAGAGTTTCACCTTGCCCTAAGACAAGTAAAAACTAAGCGAAAGTAACGCATCACATGTTTCGCAATGGAAATACAGTTCACAACTCAACATTGTTTTACAATGGTCAAAGTGTGCTCTTGGCCAAATTAAATTTTCCTAGGTGGTTCTTTTGTCCTAGGTGCTATAAAGATTATCCACGAGCGGGATGATTTACCCAAAAAAGTAACACTGACTAGTTTGGGAGTAACTCGACTTTTCCCCTTTCAAGCATAGTGGGCATCAGATGCATCCAATTGTTTTCTTAAAAGGGTCGCATAGGGACAACTTGTAACTCTATCTCACAAAGGATTTACTAGTCAAATAGGTAGTGCAGAGCACTTCCTGTTTCGTCCACAAGGTTCCCTCTTGCGTGGACTACTTTGGGGTTCCTGGAACCACCCCCATTGTTGTAGCTTAAGGCGTTATGCCAAAGGTGTTATGTTCCAGTTGAGCGGAGAAGGACGTACCCTTTTCCGAAACCTGCAATACAATGTTTTGAATATGTTGTTCGTTTTATCTTTTTTAATTAGATGTGGTTTGCTCGAACACCATTTGGCAACCTGTATAAAAACTGTATTAGTAGTTTTCTGACTTTAGTTTTGATTCCTCCATTCTTTGGCAAGCGATGGTGTTTTGGTCCTGTATGACGATTATTAGTAATTTTCCATCAAAAGAGAAGGCATAATTTCTTATTCTCCAGATCATCCAAGGATGCAAGAGAAGAGCATATGTGACTGCCTCAAAAATCCAAAAAGATACCAAAATGGAAAAACACTCTTAATTGAACTATGCTAAGTTAGCCAATTCCCACTCAAATATTCCTAACAACCTCAAAGCATCAAAAGGACTTAAGAATCATTTCTGATTCCCAATATTTCCCCAAGGGATGTGAGGGAAGAGCATACATGATTTTATTTCTATAAGTAAACAATGCAAAAATATTACCTAATCAGATACAAACATGTAAAAACAGCTTGCAAAGACAAATATATGATTACATAAACCTGCAAGAATGTTATCACATTAACACCTTCATTTCAAAAAATACAAAAGGACACATGCGCCCCTTTTTTAGTTCTTGCGCATGGGTTAGGGCGTATATGCCACTCTACATTGTTTCGGCTCACAGTGCACCTACACCACCCGAGAGGTGTTTGCGCCACGGAAACAGTATATGCGCCACGAAAAGAGTGCACATGCTACTCTATGGATTTTTTTGACTTACCATGTGCCTGCGCCACTAGAGAGGCATGTGCGCCACAAAAACAACATATCCGCTACTCCCGAGAAAAATAGATAGAACAACTGTGTTACCGGAAAAACGTGTCTGCGCCACTAAAACAACATGTGTGCTCTATTTAGGGCATGTGCACCAATCTGATAGGTTTTAGACTGTAGTGAAGGTATAATACGAAATGACTTCTATGCCCAGGTTAGTGCACCTACGCGCTGGTTAGGGTGCATGCGTCTGGGTTAGCGCGCATGCACCAGGGTCAGCAAATAGAGTAACAGGTTTTACCAGTGCGCCTGCGCCACCAGAGAGAAGTGTGCACCAAAAAATAGCGTATGCACCACAAAAACCATGCATGCGCCCCTTAAAATGTACCTGCGCTAGACCTGCAACCAAAATACGGAAAAAAAGATAAGAAAACTCACAATATCTCAAATTTTGACAAGTTAGCTTAAGAATGGCAATAACACATTAAAATGATGGCTATGAATATGAGGTTACACATCAAATTAGAAAAAATTCCAAGAAAATGGACATTAATTGCTACATGTGTATATCAAAAAATTAGCCAAAACAATGAAACTTAAACTAAAATGCCATGGGACTAAGTGTCCCACCGGGCGTGCCAAATGTGTACAAGTATTTCTATAATTTAGCTAAATTTAAAGCAAGAAACTACCACCTAGAAATAGCTTCCTAACCTAGCTAGAAATGAGAAATGTGCACCATCATGATGAAGAAATAAATAAATCCTACCCTCAACATTATAACTTTGAAATGATCAAAACATAATATAAATTAATGAACTCTATTCTCCTTAATTGCCTAATTTAACATTAAAATGAACCTAAGTAGTTCAATGGCAATCAAATTATATTTTCTTGCTTTGATCCTTCAATGGATGCTTGGGTGTGAGGCTTAGCTCTTCAAGAATGGAGGATGGAGGGCTCAAGAATGACAAAAGGCTATTAGTATGAAACTATGTGCTTTCTTTTGTCTCTTGAGAGATTTAGCTGTAGTTGTAGAAGTAGAGGGAGAGTTGTTTATATAGCCAAAAGGATAAAGGATTCAACACATCCTCATGAATGTGGGACTAATGGAGATGTAGAGTTAGTTATGGATAACGGGGGTTTAGATGGGGTTGAGTTAACTTTAGAAGGGTTTAGTTTGTCCTTTAGTGGCTCATGTGGATAAAGGGGGTGTATTAATTAATCAAGATGATTAATTAATACATGTGCAAGCTTTTATAAGCTTTTAGATGGATTTTAGTGTGATTTGGACTATTAGGAGGGAATTAAACCAATTAAATAGTGATTTATTGATTTGATGAGAAGGGAGGCTAATTAATTAATAATAATTAATTAGACTAGATAGAAGGTGTTGATTAACAAAGGGTCGTTAATTAGGGTATGTGTTGGATATGCGACTTAATTAATTGGCGTAATGTAATCAATTAATGATAATGGAAGAGAAGATGAGCGCTATTGACAATATGTCGTCAATTTGTGGGAAAGGAAATAATTAGCACAATTTAAGTATTTAAATTTCTCAGGCGTAAGTATAGGTGTCTACAAGATGAGATCATATAATGACATATTTAGAGGCGACTACACCAATTGCTTAATCATTGTACGATGTGAAACTCCATTTGACGTGGGGTATGTGGGTCCACAAATAACAACTTTAGGTGAAGGTACAAATGGGATGTTGGGTAACTGTGCTATGGATGGGCTACACATCTTCGCTTTATATTTTTCTTTTTGAGCTCGAGTAGTGACTCGAACCATTTTGATCTAAGGTAAAGAAGAGGATGTGTCATAGAAGGTGTAGCGACATGTGGGGCAAGAAAATGTGGGACATAGATCTTGTTAAAGGAGTACGACACAATTACATTTTGGAGGAGTTTGGGCTAGTTTTCTAACACATACCATGTTCATCTCAAGCGGTAAAAGGGTTGTGGAAGTGGAGATGTAGGTTTTTGAATAAGTATTGGGTTAGGTTGTATGGTGATAGGTAAAATTGGAATGGGGTCCTTATCTAAAAGATCATCATCATCAAATTTTTCTTCAAGAGGACATAGGTGAAGAAGAATAGTCTTAATAGCCTTAAATTTTTCTATATCATGCCTTGGCACATGATGATAAGCACAAATATTAGTGTCATCAAAACCTTCTGGTTTGGATTTGAGGGGGTCATAAGGTCTAAGTGGTGGCAATGTGATAACCAAGGTTTTTAAGAGGTTAGCCAAGATGTTGTCGTAACACCCAACCAATGGATCACAATGTGAAGTAAGTTTGGGTATTGTTGGAAGGTTGGGTAACACCGGTGGAGAATACATCACCAGAGGTGGAATTGAAGGTTGAGTAAGTTTGAAAACCTCTTTGGTAGATAGTATAGTTTTGGGTTTGGGATACACCTTCTTGGGTAAAGGTGTAGCCAGTGTGCTAGTTGTTGGAGGCGGTGTAGGTTTAACTACTTTTTTGGAAGGTAGAGAGGTTTTTGGTTTGGGTTGCACTTTCTTGAGTAAATATGTACAAGTAGTGCATGATGTAGAAGGAAAGGAAGATGGCATAACGGGACGGGTTAACCAAGGTGACAATGGAGGTGTGGTGAAGATGGTAGTGGGAGGCATTGTTGAAAGGAATTGTTGAGGAGAAGGAAATGGCATGGGTAATGATGAGGGTAGAGAAGGTTGTGTTGGGAGGGGCAATAGAAAGGATGTAGGTAATGACGAAGGTATAGGCTGGGTAGAAAATTTGGGTGGAACAGAAAACTATGATGAGGAGGTATGTTGTTTTATTATTTGTTTACCTTGGGTAAAAGGTTGTTTGACCAAGGTTGATGGGTGTGGGCCCAGGATAGATGGAAGTGGTGAAGGTGACCGCAGGGTAGTGGGTGAAGTTGATGTGTGCGGCCTAAAAGGTTGGATTTTCCTCTTAGGTAACCTAACAATATTTGGTTAAAAGTTGCGAGGGTATGGCTAAAATCCATGTAATTATGACAGGAGGTAGGACTAAGCTCAATGTCAGCTTAACTCCTAGAAATGACTGATGGGTTTAGATACAAAACAAGGTCTGGATTTAGGTGTGGCGGTCCCCTTTTGTACATAACCTGAAATGGCTTGGATGGATGGATAATGTGTTAAAGTGAATGATATTCTCTACCTATGGAATATTGGTGTAAGAATAGGTGATTTCACAAGGTTAGTACATCCTTAGTGGTAGTTTTAGTTAACTATATCCTCAATCTTTTGGATAAATCGAAGGATAGTTTTGTTGTGAATGCATTTTCCTTTGAGTGGAAGATAGGGAGCTAAAGTCATCCTTAAAGCATTATAATTTTCGAATATCAATCAGGAAAGAACCAAAGCAACCATATTGAATATAAGGCTTTTGTGAATACAATGATGAATATGTTGTGACACCAGTCCAGAAATGATCAACATGGTTAGGAGGACAAAGGAAATATTTCACATGATTCTTATTCTATCAGGTCCAAAGTGACAGCGATGAGTTAAGAAATGATCCTGAAAGGTCTTGGCACAAAAAATGTTTCACTTATAGGAAAAAATGGTATTGAAAAAATCCTAAATATGTAATACAAAGAGAAATGATAAAACAAGTTCCATGGATTTTTCTGATTGGGTAACTTGGTCAGTTGGGCTTCTTTCCAACTTTTAACTTAATGAAGCAGGAAATAACAAAAACAAACTTGCATGGGGAACTAGGTGACAACAAGGGTTTATTGGCAGGTGACCCATTGATGATGTGATCGTCTCCTCCATGGTTCATAGGATAAAATATCCTAGGTTCTTTCACTAACGAAGAAACCTGCATGTAGTCAAAGTTCACTTTATAGATGAAAAAGATTAAATTAAATGGATAAATGATTTTCTCATGCAAAGCCCGATTCTGAGAGTCCAAAGGGATTCCTCCTTGGGTAAAGGATGTTAGTTGGCCCTTGATACATATAAGTAGACCTAATATCAATAATAACAATAGATGAATGAAAAATACCTGGCGATAGATCCCGAGACAAGAAGCTCTAGAAGTTTCGAGGTTCGAAGCTGTACATCATGTGCAGCTGTATGAAGGCATTTTGCCTGGATAATGGTCAAGATGAGATGCGGACTAGATTTGAAATAATCATACCTGCGAAGGGAGATATTTGGTGTCGCGCGTTAATTAAATGTATTTACGCGCATCAATATTACCTAATTGATGCAATTGCATATTAACCTTAGTGACGCATTTCAAAGATTGTTTATATGACGCTATCTTTAATCATAACCATCTTATTTGTTTGTATTCACGTAACACTGACGGATGAGTTGTATTGTTTTAACAGGAGGTACTATAGATTTTGACGCATAGAAGATGCATGACATAGAGTTTGTTGATGCGCAACACTGAGATGTATTTTTGGAAGCTTGTGTAAATTAGATTTCGTTGGCTGCACCTGCGTGACAACATATTTTTCTTGTATTGTATTCAGGTATACAATGTCTTGATAAGAATGTGAAGAGACCTCCATTGTACGCGCGTCATAGACCTTCAGTTGATTAATATCAATTTGTAGGCTTCTGTCCCTGATTCGTGACATTTGGTTCCAGAGTGAATTTAAGCTCCTGTCAAGGTTGGAGACAAGGTTGTAGAGGATGACGCATATCATGGATGCAGGACAAAGATTTCAGTGGTGAATATTCGTAATATGGAAAATATTCCATTTTGATGAGAAATTTTGAAAAGGTAAGATTTTCTGTAGCATGCGCGTCAGGAGATTTTTCTGTTCACGCATCAAAATTACACTTTTATTTTTTTTAAGGGATCGGCTTCAGACCTACCCTTGAAAAATATCCCGCGTCATATAATCCTATATTGATTCACCAGGTCAGAACACTTCTACTTCAAATTTTGTCAACAATGATGATATATCCCGTATTGCTAGACGCGCGACAAGGACGGATAAGTTGATTGACGTGACAATGAGGAGGGTACAATAGATATTGTATGCATAGTAGACGCACGACAAAGAGTTTGTTGACATGCGATACATGGAAGATTATTTTTAATGACACAAGCAATGGTCAGAGTTATTTGTTAGACGCGTGACACTGACAGATAGTTCTGACGCGCGTCATAAGGAGGTATTGACGCATGTCAACAGACCTCATTGATGCGCATCAACAACCTTAGTGACGCATGTCAACAAACAATCTAGTTGACGTGCGACAATTTGGGTTATTTGTTGACGCGCGACACTAACAGGATAGTTTGACGCGTGATAAGGAGAGCACTAATAGATATTTACGCATATCAGACGCACGACAAAGAGTTTGTTGACGCACGACATGGAGAATTTTTTTGATGTGAAAGTAGAGGTCGAAGATGCTATAGACGTGCGATAGGAGATTTTTCTTGTCGCGCATCAAAAAAATGTATTGACGCGCGTCAACAGACCTCATTGACGCGCGTCAACAACCTTAGTGACGTGCGTCAAAGAGGTTTGTTAATGCGCGTCAATGAGGGTTATTTGTTGACGCGCGACACTGACGGATAGTTGATGCGCGACAAGGAGGTACAATAGATATTGACGCATAGCAGATGCATGACAAAGAGTTTGTTGACGTGCGACACGGAGATTTTTTTGATGAGAAAGTAGAGGTCGGAGGCTGTAGACGCGTGACAGGAGATTTTTCTGTCGCGCATCAAAAAAATGTATTGACGCGCGTCAACATACCTCATTGATGCGTGTCAACAACCTTAGTGACGCGCGTCAAAGAGGTCTATTGATGCACGTCAATGAGGGTTATTTGTTGACACGCGACATTGACGAATAGTTGATGTGTGACAAGGAGGTACAATAGATATTGAAGCATAGCAAATGCACAACAAAGAGTTTGTTGACGTGCGACACAGAGATTTTTTTGATGAGAAAGCAGAGGTCGGAGGCTGCAGACGCGCGACAGGAAATTTTTCTGTCACGCGTCAAAAAAATGTATTGACACGCGTCAACAGACCTCATTGACGCGCGTCAACAAATTTAGTGACGCACATTAAAGAGGTCTGTTGACGCACGTCAATGAGGGTTATTTGTTGACGCGCGACACTGACGGATAGTTGACGCGCAATAAGAGATTTTTTTGATGAGAAAGCAGAGGTCAGAGGCTGTAGACGCGTGACAGGAGATTTTTCTGTCGCGCGTCAAAAAAATGTATTGACGCGTGTCAACAGACCTCATTGATGCGTGTCAACAAACTCTTTGTCGTGCGTCTGTTGACGCGCATCAATGAGGTCTGTTGGCGCGCGTCAATGAGGTCTGTTGATGTGTGTCAGTGGGGTCTGTTGACGCGCGTCAACAAACTATTGATTTTTTTGACGCGCGACAGAAAAATCCCCTGTCGTGCATCTGCAGCCTCCGACCTCTGCTTTCTCATCAAAAAAATCTCCGTGTCGCACGTCAACAAAATCTTTGTCGTGCGTCTGCTATGCGTCAATATCTATTGTACCTCCTTGTCACGTGTCAACTATCTGTCAGTGTCACGCGTCAACAAATAACCCTCATTGACGGGTGTCAATAGACCTCTTTGATGCGCGTCACTAAGGTTGTTGACACGCGTCAATGAGGGTTATTTGATGCGCGACAGCAAATATCCTATCACCCGTCTGCAGCCTCTGCCCTCTGCTTACGCATCGAAAAAATCTCCATGTCGCTCATCAACAAACTCTTTTTTATGCCTCTAATATGTGTCAATATCTGCAGTACCTCCTTGTCACACGTCAACTATCCGTCAGTGTCGCACATCAACAAATAACCCCATTGTTGCACGTCTGCAAACCCTCCTTGTCGCACGTCAATAACTTACCCCCTTGTCACGCATCTATAATACAGGATATATCATATTGTTGAAAAATGTGAAGTAGAAGTGTTCTACCTGGCGAATAATCTAGGTTTATATAGGGGATATTTTTCAAGGCTAGGCGAAGCCGACCCCTAAAAAAAATTAAAGTGTAATTTTTAGGCGAACAGGTCACTGACCTGTGCCAAAAAATTCACCTTTTCAAAATTTTCAAAAATGGAATATTCGCCATATTACGAATATTCACCACTAAAATTTTCCCTGTAAAGGAGTTCATGTCAGAATCTCTTCAATAGAGGCGATGATGTGAAAATGAGTAGCAATAAGGGGGACCATGTCAAAAATGGCGTGAACCTCATGCACTTGCATGTCAGAAGATTCACTAGTTGGTTTTGACATGTGATTTTGGTTGGGGAATGACTTCCTGAATATGTGTAGGTTTTGGTTGGCCGGTGCGTTAGGATTATCTAAGACAAGCTCACTATTATGTAACTTCTCCTAGACAATGTTTTTAAACATTATACAATTGCCGTCATTGTGACCTATTACACGGTGATAATTGAAGAAATTAGTTTACTTGTACCATGCACGAAAAGGGAGAGATGGATCAAACCATTGTGGTTTGATTGGTGGAATATCAATGGACCCATCTTTGAGAAGATTTTCCAAGACATAGAAGTAAGGATCTCCTATAGGAGTATATTTTTGTTATTTCCACTTAAATTGGAAAGTTTGTACTGGAGAAATATTTTAATATGGTTTTGGTTGGTTCGAAGGATGAGATGGGTTAGCCTTCAAGACCACCATGTTGGTGGATTCCTCAACCTTGAAATTGTTGTGAGAATTATTGGTTTGTGGTTTAGAAGAAGACAAAGAATATTTTGGTTTGAAGGGAGCACTCTTGTTGCATAACTGAATTTTATTTTCTTCGATAGCACAAATTTCAAGTTTTCGTGCTATTTTGAATGCCTCGCAAAATTCTCAAAAAATTTGGACTTGGAGAGTTGACGAGATGTGTCTAGCACAAGCTTAGGTAAACAACTCTATCAACTCAGTTTGGGGCAGTTGGAATGTGATTTGATTGATTAGGTTGCACCAATGAGCAACAAAATGTGCAATAGATTCGTCCTCATATTAGCGTGTCTCGTACAAGTCAGTCATTCTAACCTTCTTGAAAATGTTTATAGAAAAATGATCTAGAAAATCCTGAGCTACCTAGTTAAATGAAAAGATGGAGTGCTTGGGTAGCACACTATACCACTCTACAGTAGGTCATGTGAGAGACATTGGGAATGTTTGTAAAAGCAAAGTGTCATCATGATCGATGAGATACCACATGTGTTTAAAATACCATTAATGTTGTTTTGGGTCTTCTTTTTTATTAAATCAGTTGAATTTTGGCATTTCCAAATGTGTAAGGTATGAATGAATTGGCATAGAAAGTGAATAAGATCATTACAAATCTCATCATAAGTTAGAGAGTTATGCGAGCCAAAGACAAAGGCTTCTAATGTTTACATCTTTTCTATCATCATTTTAATGAGATCATTTGTAGGTTTTGATAGCAGAGCACCCCCTGCAGTTTTAGGAGGGAGGTAAGATGGACATGACATAGACGGGGCCCCAGTATGTGATGGTTCCAAGTAAGAACAATGGGATAAATAAATGTAGGTTGGGGCGGATGTCATGGTTAAATACATAGAATAAGAAGTAAATGAAATAGGTGGTCATTGGTGATAGGTATAGGTAGGTGGGGTGGATGTAAAAAATATCATGGTGATCAGTGGGAGAGACTGCGGGATGGAAAGAACAAGGTTCTTGAAGGGGATGTGAGCTACTGACACTAGATGAGGCTGAAAAAGACACCTCAGGTTAGACACATAACAATAAATCCTACTATTATGTCAGATGAACAGGTGAGCAATTCTTTGGTGAAATTCTCGACATAATTCGCACAACGGAATATGGATAAAGTTACCACAATTAGTGCACTAAGGGAGGAGATTAAGCCTAAGGTTGAAGAAATAGCACGCCTAAAGAAGGAAATATATTTGGCACAGAAGAAGAACATTGAGTTTATCAACATGGCCGAGAAAATTGGGGACAATGTAATGAAGGCTAGGCCACACTTAGAGCCAAAGGTACCTAAGAAATTTCCTTCGACAATACATTATGTAAGTACATTTGTGGACTTAGTTCTTGAAGATGCACCTTTGCGCATGTCAAAACCAAAGGATCTAGCACATGAAGCAGATCGGGAAAAGGCTTCAGTGATGCGGAAGACTGCATCATATGAATGGTTTCTTTAAATCTTGCAGGAGGAACTAAAGAAGGAAGATCAAGCGTTGAATATTTGTACAGCGCCAGAAGCCATTATAAGGACTAGGACCATTTTGGAAGACAATGAGGTCATGAAGGCCATGAAGGATGACACATTGGGCCACGTAGAACAATTAGCACTTGTTAAGCAGAAGCGTGAGGACCTTATAGAAGCTCAGGAACCACACAAGAAGGCTAGATGAGCTTGGGAAACTCATCACTCAAAATATGGACTTGTTAGAAGGGAGAATGATTGGCATGTCCAGCATTTTGCTAGTCTTACAGAATGAGAAGGGAGAGATTGCAAGGGATGAATTAGATTCAATTGTAGTGGATATTCTAGAGAAGGTAGAGGCTGCTTTCAATGACTGAAAAACCTTAGAGGAAAAGATAAAAGAAGAATATCCTAAATTGATTATTCATATTGAAGCAGAAGATAATGCAGGGTAAAGACATTCTTTTATTCAACAAAATTATTTCTATTATTTTATTCATATTATTTGATTCCTTTATGAGACAACCATTGTCAGGGCTGAAATGTAACTAACGCGGGGTAATGTTGATCAGTCAGACTATGGAACTTAGAGAAGAAAATATAGAAGGTTCACGTGGGAAAGTAAATCACATTCAAAGGCACGAGAGTATCGGAGAGGATCATGCGCTGAACAGAAACAGGTTCAGTACTTAGTCATTTTAATGGTGAGGATCTATTTTTGGAGATAGCGTACGGAGCACAAGAACCAATCAAATAATTTTGTGACATGCATTGGCTATTTTTGGAGGGTCGTCTACAAAGCTCTTTACATGGACACAAGCCCAGAATAGATCTACTACTGTCAATTAAGTAAAAGTAGTCTATTGTTAGCGCACTTACATGTGTAGCTATTTTTGTAAACGGCGCATGGCTAATAATGGCATGTGACCTATTTTGGGTATAGATAAGAGGTGAAGGGAAAGTTCCCACCCATATAAATATGTATTGAACTATGTAGTAGAGAGAGCATAGATATAGCTGTGAGAACTAGGTTATATTGAGATTATGTTGCTAGATTTGTTACATGCATGAGCGTATACTACTGTTATTGTAAGGAAGCTTCTGTGTATTAACGAATTTGATATAATGAAGATTATGGACTGAATCAAAGTGTTATCATGGTTATAATTTAGTATTGCAAGCTTGATTTCATCATGGTTATCTTTTAAGTATGTTATTCTCTAGATCTAGATTTGAACATGCATTGTAGAATGATATATTAATCATAGATCTGAATGATTTAAGTCTTCATCATACTAACATCCTACAACAACAACCCTAAAGAGGGGTCTGGTACCTTTACACGCTTTGGGTGAGCGCTCAATCTAGGCTGAGTGATGTGCCAGCGTGCCTGGGCTTGTATTGGTGAATTTTAGGTTGCATCAATTAAGCTAAATTGGAACAATAGGCTAAAGATTTCTTGTGGTGCTGAAGAAGGATAGCCATATCTTCATTATGAATGTAACCCACACATTTTTTACAGGGATGTGAAGACTTCTAACATTCTTTTGGATTATAATTTTGACACAAGTTTGTCAGAATTTGGTATTTTCCAATTGCATTTCTTCAGCCAAAAACCACATCTCTACCTATGTTATGAATACCATTCGTTACATTGACCCATAATATGCAAGAACATCAAGGCTGAAGAAGAAATTTGTAGTACACTCTTTTGTTGTTGCCTTCTCGTAAATACTTGTCTCTACTTTGATAACACCTCCACTGCTACTTTACTCAACACTACTTATATTGTTGTTTTAGATGCAACAAATGTATTCATGTTTTGTGCAAATAAAACTGTCCACAAAAGGTGATGAATCCTCATATAAGACTTACAATTGTATATGTAAGAATTTGTAACAAATTTAAAATGTACAGATAGAACCTTTCAAATAAAATATGATGAAAGATCAGTTTTATTATTTCTTGACTCAGAAAAAATACAATTATGATGCAATGAGTGTTTTGATTGATGTAAAATATAAAATAATGGTTCAATGTATCTTTGAGGGTGTAAGAAAATGTTTCTCACAAACATTTTACTTGCATTGTGTCAAGTATTATTTCATTTTCTTGCTCATGGAAGTGACTCATAGTTTATACGGAGAATGGAACAATTTACAAGCATAAATTATACTATCTTTTAGAGAAATAAAATTTGTGATATACATAAACTCCCAACTTTTCTTTTTGATTTTAATGATTACTCGGAGATATAATTTATAATAATAAACACTAGTGAACTTGTACAATCTAAAAAAACAACAATTTAGTTGTTATAAGGTATATTTCAGGGTGAGAATGTAATTTTATTGTGAGTTCCAATAGAAGTCAAAATGACACCACTAACATTTATAGCCTGTGTCAAATTTAAGGATTATGTGCATACTAAACATTAAGATTATGCACCTTGCACTTTCAAATTTTGAGATTCGCACTCTAAACGTGTGAGTGTTAGACTTCACACTTTCAACGTGCGAATCAAAAACTTTTAAAGTGCAAGGATCACACATTCAGAGGGTGAGGCTCACACTTTTAAAGTGCGAGGCTTGGATTCTTTAGATTGCTCACTTCGAAAGTGTGAGGCTCAAAATTTTCACACTGTGAGGCTCGACCTTTGAAATTTTTGAGGCTCTCAAATTTTCAACATCGTGGGGCTCGCACTTCAGAACTGCGAGGATATTAGAATTTATAGATGCGAGTCCCGCACTTTCAAAGTGCGAGGTTCACACTTTTAGAGTGCAGGGATCACACTTAATACAACGGGATCATGACTTAAAATAGTTACCAGCAGCTAACCTTACATCGAGGTTTTTTCACTTTCATTTAATACAACGGGATCATGACTTATAAGAGTTAGCGGTCACTCACCTTAGATCGATGTTCATGACTTATAAGAGTTATTGACCACTCACCCTAGATCAATGCTCATGAATTATAAGAGTTAGCAACCGCTCAACTTATAAGAGTTAGCGACCACAGTTTTTAGTCATACATACTCTCAACATTGAAGATCTAAAAATGGTGAAATTGGAATACAATAATAGCCAAATTGGAATCCAATAATAGTGGAATTAAAACTAGAATAATTCCAAAAGTGACAATATTGGAATCCAAAAATAGTAATAATAGAATCCGATATAGCTAAAAATGGAATCCGATATACGAAAAAAATGGAGATGGAATTCTTCCAATACTTGAAATACTGGAGTCTCAATTAACTTGAATGTGTCCCAATTCAGTGAAATAAGCATTTCCACATGATGGAATAATTTAGTCAAAGGATCATGGAGGGGTTTGATAGGAAGGATCCAGAATTTCATTTTAGAGAGTTGGCTTAACTAAAACAATTAGATAGTGTTGATGAGTATGTGGTGGATTTTACAAAGGATTGCGGTTATGGTTTCAGATATTAGTGAGAAAATACTGGTTTTCCTCTTCACCGAAGGTTTGATGGAGCCTCTTAAAGGTTTGGTAAGAGCTTTTAACCCTATCACTTTGCAAGATTGTATTACTAAATCTCTAGATTTATAATGTGCAGCTTACAGAGGGAATTATGGGCTTAAAAAGAAGCATTCTAATATCACACAACCACTGTCCAAACGTGGATTTAGAGGGAAGCCAAGGTCTGCTTCACAACAACCCAAAAAATGCAAGGGGGGCAGCCCCTTGGGTCATCAAAAGAGGCCCCAAAGAGGCGTAATCAACCCTATGTGTAACCACATAGAGATCAACCCCAAAACAGTTCACAAAAGGATGAAAGGGATGGGATAAGAAAAAGAGGATTTTGTTTTGATTGTAAGACTCCATGGGTAAGAGGTCACAATTGTAAAGGTAAAGGTCAAATCCATTACATTAAGATTATTGATTCAGATTTTGAGATTAATTTTGATTTAGATGATGCTAACAATGAGACTAATGACGAGTTGGTTGAGCATGTATAAGAGAATGAGGAAATGGAAAGTACTCTTGCCTCTCTTTCCGGTGCGTCATAGTATCATGCATTTAGGGTGAAGGGCACAATTTAAGGGGAAATAGTCATTGCTTTGGTTGATAGTGGAGCCACCCATAATTTCATTGATGGAGGGTTGGTGAGGAAGATGGGTTTGGAAACCATAAATTGCAAAGCCTTCAAAGTGACCATAGTGGATGGGACTTCTCTACCATGTTCTACAAAGATTGCACAACTACCTCTGATGCTTGGAAAACATAAGGTAATTGATGATTTTTATGTTATCGATATTGGTGATATTGATCTTGTGTTGGGTGTTCAATGGTTGCATTCTTTGGGTGATTTCACACAAAAATTACAAAACCATGGAGCCAAAATTCACTAAAGATGACAAGAAAATCGTCCTAAAAGGCATGGCAAATGGTGCACCACAAGAGGTGTCAATGAAGAGGATGGAAAGGTCTTTTAGAAGGGGTCCAGTTGAGTGGGAAGCCAGCTATTATATCACAGTTAAATCAAAAAAATCATAACAAAAATCATTAGAAGGTAAGTTACAAGATCTTTTAGATAAGCATGTTCATGTTTTTGATGATTTGCCACATGGGTTACGTCCCCATAGAGGGTTTGAGCATAATATAGAGTTAGAAAAAGACACTAAGATTATTATGATCACTCCTTACCACCACCCAAGGGTTTATAAGGGAGTGATTCAAAATACCATTAAGGATCTTATTGATATGGGATACATAAGGCCTAGTTCTAGCCTATTTACATCATCCGTAGTTTTGGTCAAGAAAAAAGATTGTACTATGAGGATGTGCATTGATTATAGAATGTTGAATAAGAAGACCATCAAAAATGGGTATCCGATTCCTAGAATTGATGAGTTACATGGTGCTTCTTACTTTTCAAAAATAGATCTCAAATCCACTTACCATTAAATAAGGGTAAGGGAAGAGGATGTGCACAAAACAAATTTTAGATGTCATTTCAGGCATTTTAAATTTCTGGTTATGGATTTTGGGTTAACTAATGCACAGACTACTTTTAAATCTTGCATGAATAATGTGTTTAGCCAATATCTAAGAAATTTTGTGCTAGCGTTCTTTGATGACATTCTTGTGTATAACAAAACTTGGGAGGAGCATTTGACATATTTGGATTTGGTTTTATCTACTTTGGAAAAACTTTATTTCTTTCCAAAAAAATCTAAGTGTGAATTTGGGTTGAAGGAAATTGGTTATTTTGGGCATGTTATTAGTGTCAATGGTGTGCAAGTTGATAAACAAAAAATTGCAGTGATTATGGCCTACTCCGACTTCTCTCACACGATTAAGAGGATTTTGTAGTCTAATTTGTAGCTACTATAGAAGGTTTGTTAAGGAATTCTCACGATTTGCAGCTCCTTTGACAGATTTTCCTAAGAAAGGGGCCTTCAAATGGTCCAAACCAGCCCAAGAAATATTTGAAAATAACTTGGAGGTAATTTGTTCTTTCCTGGTTCTTGCAATTCCATATTTTTCTAAACCTTTTGTGGTATAATGCGATGCTTCTGGTGAGGGAATAGGGGTATTCCTAATGCAATATAAACACCCCATTTCTTTTGAAAGTAGGAAATTGAAAGATCATGAAAGGGGATATAGTTTGTATGATAAGGAAATGTTGGCAATCATGCATGCTTTGAATAAATTTAAGAAATATTTGGTATGTGGCAAGTTCATTATCAAATTTGATCATAAAATTTTCTGGTTCTTTCTTAATCAAATGGAATTGAATGACATGAAACAAAAAATGGGTGAGTAAAGTAAAATATTTTGATTTTGACATTGAATATGTGAAAGGGAAAAATAATATAGTTGCATATTCACTTTTTAGAAGGCCATATGAGTTGGAAAATGAGATAGATCAACCAAATGTTCCATTGCTTAAGGACAAGCAATCTTGGGAAGGGAGGACTATAATGTCCCCTTTTTCAAGCAAAAATTAATGATGAAGCTTGGTATCATTTAATCCACTTCCCTTGGTTTAAAGATTAAAATGTGGGGCGGGCGGGGGGGGGGGGGGGGGGGGGGTGGGGGGGCATGAGGGGGGCGAAATTGATTTACACATGTGGATTTAAAAATTAAATAATATTTACACTACAACAACTTGGGCTTTTAGCCACAATTTTTCAACAATATTATTGTGGTTACGGGGCATTACAAAAAAATAAAATGTGGCATTGGAATTGTAGCTTGTCCATTATTTAATAGGTTTTTGTAGTTTTTTTACAATTTGTTAGATCATAGAAGACCCACAATTTAAGAAATTTATAGCAAATCTACATTTTTAAAATTGTATATCCTCCACAATTTTTCATGTTTGTAACTTTTTTACAATTCTTGTTTTTGTCAATTTTCTACAATTTATATATTTGTATATCTTGATATTTGTGGCATTTTCAACAATTTTTTTCTATAATTAAATTTGCCACAATTAACATGTAGGTGGAAGCTACAATTTGATTGCCACAATAATTATTTGTAACAATATCTATGAAAAAAATGTAGAAATATTACAATTAACTGAATCCAAATTTCACATTCCTTTCAATTATTTTTCTAGCTAAATTGTCTTCATTTATACACCAAAACAACAATAAATTTATATTTAAATTATTATTAATTTTTATGTAAAACTAATTAATCATATCTAAATTATATATAGATAATTCTATATTTACTTTATAAGTCAACTTAAATTGAAAATAATAAATTTATAATATAATATTACAATATTCTATTTTTCCTCCGCCATCTACAAGTTTAAAATTCCTCACAGCATAAATGGGAACTTTTAGTTTTTCTGCCTCATTGAAACAAAACCCATAAAATGCCCACACTCCATTCAAATGCATAGATCTCCATTGGTCAAGTATTCTAACATATGATCTGCATGCTTTTGTGCCAAAATCATAGTTTCAAGATGGATACCTAACCACGTACAAGGAAGAGGGCATTATTAATGCTACATATTTATTCGCCACAATACAAGGAAGAAGGGAGTATGTGAAAGTGCTTAAAATCTAGAAAATGGATGAGAAAATGTGATAGTTCTACAGGAACAAATGCCATAAATCCAGACTTAAGGAAGCAATTTTTGCATACTCTAACATTGAAAATAAAAGATTAGCTTGGTAATTCCAATTGTTAAAATAAAACTCCATCTTTGATTAGATTTTGAAAAGGCTATCACACAATTGGTACATATTCCAAATCCACCAAGAAACTCGGAGAAGGGTAGTTAGCAATAATATTGGAATGCCTCTAAATCACTTTTTAAGTAAAAGAATGAAATTAAGAATATTATTTCATTGTTGTACTTGACAAGAACCTCTAAATCTGATCTGTAGTTTGAGTGATGAAGATTTGGAGGTAGTTTTTTTAAAATCGTTTCTCGATGGGGTGAAGAAGGCAACATTGATAAATTTGTCCCATATATGTGGCCCATTTTAGAATGCTTTGTCTCCAAGTATCTATTGTTTTCGTCGGTTTTTCTTTGTCTCCAAGTATCTATTTTCAACCCAAAACCATTCGGATCAACCTACTTAGTAGGATTATTTGTCATCAACCTCATAGTCCAACAAGATCTGCATCAAAACATACGAAACATGATATTAGCACTTTTTGATAGAATTATTGTATAAACAATAGTAGGCCCATTGTTTTATAGTTACAAAGTGTTGAGTTAGTATCAATAACCATGAGATGAACATAAAGTGATGCCACAGATAACCAAACATTGTACCGTGGTTCATTTGCTTACCCACCTCATGGCAAAACGAAATATTAGGACCATACCATATAACAATCCGCCTCTTCCAATTTTATCACAGGTTAATTTCAAAACATTAAATTCAACAAATAAAAACCCCATGAATCTCGTTTCTAGATCCCAAGTTCTGGGCCAAATTCAATCCTTATCCTTCTGGACATATTTGATTGCTAGATTTCATGTGTAAACCAACTGAAACATGTCATACATTATATCAACACCAAAAATTTCTCAAATAAAATCTAATGTTGCATGCCACGAGATCTCAAAAAACTATAAACCCAGCTTTACCTGTATCAGACTCAACGTATGACTGCCAAAGATATGGCTTCCACTAAATCCACAAGACACCAAGACTACAAGTGGGAATCGACCAACAAAGAATTCGAATAAGTGAATATCTATCTATCTTCACGTAAACTATTTTGCAAGAACGGAAACAAAAACAAAAAATATAAAATTAAAAATGATCAGATTGAAATCATACCTGCCTCATAGTACAAAACGGTTATTAAGACCTGAACAATCCAAAGGCTCTCAATATTACCCTTTTCATTCGACTTCCTTCTGCAGAAGGGAGAACAAGAAGGCAAGTCACGAATGAATGCAGTGTTAGGCACTATCACAAATTCTGAGTGAAGTCAGGAAAACAAATTATAAAATTGATTATTTGATAACGCAAGACAGCCTTGAGAATCTGAGAGATCTTTTTCCTTGGTGAAGTGTCAAATTTTGACTCGACAAATATGCATGCAAATTGTGAAGGAGGACGAGATGTTGAAAGCTATTGAAGGACATAAAGTCACAACATAAATGAGAATTACGTGTTTGGAAGAGTGAATAAACACGTCACATGTTCAAGGTTAGACGTGGCATATGGAGGACTTGTAATCAATAAGGATTTTGGAAAGTGTTATAAGTCACATTTTCAGTTTAAACTTAAGTTTACTTTCTTCCTCAAAATCTGCGATTTGCAAGGGATTTGTACAAGATTGAAAGTATTTTGAGTAAAGATAAATCTGCAAAAACTTCTAATCATTAGACTTTTACGGTATGATATATTTAATTTTAATGAATTCTTCTTAAAATATTATAAAAATAAAAAGTTTGAATTATGTGCTATTTAGATACTAATTAATGTGGAGTTTTAATATTATTCTACCATTTTGTTAAAATATTGTGGATCTGTAACTATGGCTAATAATTCTCCTTGTTTTCTAAATGTTTGCATACAATGTGGATTTTTAATGTTAAAGAGTTGGAGATGTAAATTGTCTACAAATTATTAACACTTATTTAAATTGTGGAACATCCACAATACCTAAAAAGAAAAATAAATAGAAATATCATAGAGATATCACAAATTTCTACATTTCTTTCAAATTGTCAAAGATTTGTGAAATTTTTGTGAAAAAAAAGATCTTAGAAATTTTATGGTAAAAAGATATATATTATAGTATTACACTATTATAGTTTTATATTAATTATATTAATGATTTTTTTTTGTTAATTTCATCTTAAAATATACGACAATAATCATATAATTTTATACAATTTGATAGTATTTTAATTTAAACATTCTGTAATTTTTTCTTAAAACATATACAAAATATGAAAATATAGACAATCGAATTTCTATACTAATATAAATCTATGTTATTCTTTAAAAATATTTTATAATCATAATTTGGTAACTATATTTTATGATACATTGTAATTTTATTTTCAAAAATTTGTGGATTTTCTACAAGGAATGGTAGGATATGTAAGTTGTCTACGAATTCTTGTAACTATGTGTAAATTGTGGAGCATACACAATACCTAGAAATCAATAAATGAATTTTTCATAGAGATGCATCATTTTTTCTACAATTATTCAAAATTGTGGAAAATTTGTGGAATAATTGTGGTAAAAAAAGCTTATATGTTGTAGTGTTAATTTGTGTAAGTCGAATTGGTTAGTTGAAAATTTATTTTTATTCGGGAAAAAAAGAATTAAATAGAGGAAAGTCAAGTTCCTTGGAATTAATTAATTATATTTATTTGAGAAAATCAACTTTACTTGGCATAGGCCGATTCCTTTGGGCATCATTAATTAATATTTATTTCTCCCATGCATTCTAATTTTTAAATATTATTTGGGGAAATTAACTTTTGCAATGGAGTTGACTTATAGGCTATTTTTAAAAATGAAAAGACTTGTCTCTCTAGGACATGGCGCAAAAAGGGAGAAAACTTTGGAAATTGAACAAGGAAATTATATAAAAGGAGATGATGGGCACCCCTTTTCACATGTTGATGGTTATTATAACTTATCTTCATGCTTGAAGAGGGATGAATGCCCACTAATGATAAAACAAATAAAAGGTTTTTACTAACACCACCTATATGTGAAGTGTGTGTGCTCTTCAAGCTATGAAATTGATGAGTTTTACTTAAATTTTTTTACTTATGTGAAGTCATCATTATTGAGAGTGTGCAAGCTTGATTTGGGATGGAGTTTGAGAGATATTTTTGATATATGCAATATAAATATTGCTACTAGTTTTTATGATCTAAATCGACTTGCTTGGAGGAGATTTATGGCATTATTGGGTGATCGTTGGCAAGGGTTTAAATATGAACTGTTCTTGATAATTTTTCTAATGATAATGCTCTTGATTTGATGGTATTTTGGCCCTCTAACATTATTGATATTTATTCAAAGTGGGTCGACTAGTTTGAGAAGTGTTATATCACTTTTTGAAGGGTTTTGGAGGAGTTTACAATATTCTATTATAAAATAATTATTGCAGATCTAAAATTGGAATTTTGAGTGTTGGGAAGTCAAGGATAAATATGGAATTTATTTAATATGTTGTTCTAACCTTGAGTGACTTGATTTCAGGTTTTATGGGTTGTTTTGAGGGGTTTACAACGTTCAGAAAATTCTGATTTAAAGCTGGTTGGAAAGTTTATAATTTTAGGTTTCATCTACAATTCATTTAACTGAAAAAAAAAAAATTCAGTTTTTATCAAGTTGTGGAATTTTGAAGTTTTAAGATATTTTCAATGTTTTTATTTAATTTACTACTGTTGCAACTAAAATGGTTAATGAAGTGACTTCTCCAACTGGTAACCCATCTAAACCCATCACCTTGGCTCACTTCAACCCCGTTTGGGTTGTATTGAAGCCGATACTGGGTTAGTTGAGGTGAACCTAGAAGGGTTTCTCTTCTAAGTTTTCTTCTTTGTAAGTAGTTTAATAAATTTTAATTCATATCCCAAGAGGGAATATTACAGTGGTGTACAATATTTCCTTCCTCTTTTTGTGTGGGTGATTTTTGGATGCAAGGAAATAAGGAATTTTAGTATTACAAACTGAGGAATAAGTGAAACATGGATGAGGGGGCATTCACGTCGGATCAAGTGAAGTTATTGCATGAGTTGATGCAAGGGTGTGGACAAGAACTTCAAAAATCCATGAGTGAGAAAATGTCCAAGCTCATCAAGGATGCTTTGGGAAAAGATAAATCTACAAGCTCCAATGGAGAGAGCACACATAAGGGAGGAGGTGGCTCTACACAAGCCATAAAAAAATTTTAATTCTTGCCTAAGGAGACCAATGGAGAAAGAGAAAAAGAAGAGCCCACTTTAGCAGACCTAATTGATGCTCAAATATTGGAGTTTGGTTCTTTGAGCCAAGCCACAAGAGACATGTTGGGGTTTGATAAGTTTTGTGCCCTCAAGATGGGCAAGAAGTCAAAGAGATTCGATGAGCAACCACATAAGAACCTTCAAAAAAAATTGGGTAAGGTTTCACTCCCTAACTTTGATGGTTCTAATGATATTACAACAAGATCTTGGTTGCAAAAGATGGAGTCCTACTTCTCCCCCAATCCCATGCAAGAAGAAGAGGCCCTCAAATTTGTTACTCTTCACTTTGAGGGCATGACACATGAGTGGTGGTTCCATGGTATGCACACCCAAGGACATGATTTGATCCACACGATGGGAGAATTTAGTCAAAAGATCATGGAGAGGTTTGATAAGAAGGATCCGGAACTTCATTTTAGAGATTTGGATCAACTAAAACAATTGGGTAATGTTGATGAGTATGTGGTGGATTTTCAAAGGATTGCGGTTATGGTTTCAGATGTTAGTGAGAAAATATTTTTTGTCTTCTTCACCGAGGTTTGATGGAACCTCTAAAACATTTGGTAAGAGCTTTTATCCCTATGAATTTGTAAAATTGTATTACTAAAGCTCTAGATGTAGAAGGTGCAGCTTATAGAGGGAATTATGAGCCTAAAGGGAATCATTCTAATATCTCACAACCACTGTCCAAAATTGGATTTAGAGGGCAGCCAAGGTCTGATTTACTGCAGCCCACAAAATGCAAGGGGGGCAGCCCCTTGGGTCATGAAAAGAGGCCCTAAAGAGGCCTAATCAACCCTATGTGCCACCACATAGAAATCAGCCCCAAAACGGTTCACAAAAGGATGAAAGGGATGAGCTAAGAAGAAGAGGATTGTGTTTTTATTACAAGACTCCATGGGTAAGATGTCACAATTGTAAAGGTAAAAGTCAAATCCATTACATTGAGATTATTGATTCAGATTTTGAGCTTAATTTTTATTTAGATGATGCCAACAATGAGACTGATGAAGAGTTTGTTGAGCATGTGTCAGAGAATGAGGAAATGGAAAGTACTCTTTCCAGTGTGCCCAAGTATCATGCATTTAGGGTGAAGGGCACCATTCAAGGGAAAATATTCATTACTTTGGTTGATAGTGGGGCCACTCACAATTTCATTCATGGGGGGTTGGTGAGAAAGATGGGTTTGGAAACCACAAATTGTAAATCTTTCAAGGTGACTATTGTCGGATGGCACTCCTCTATTCCATGTTCCACAAAAATCTGCACAACTTCCCTCTCACTTCTTGGGAAGACACAAGGTAATTGTTGATTTCTATGTTGTTGACATTGGTGAGATTGATCTTGTTTTGGGTGTTACAATGGTTGCATTCTTTAGGTGATTTCACTCAAAACTACAAGACCATGGAGCTGAAATTCACTAAAGTCTAAAGATGGCAAGGAAATCATCCTAAAAGGCTTGGCAAATGGTGCACCACAAGAAGCATCAATGAAGAGGATGGAAAGGGCATTTTAGGAGAGGGTCAAGTTGAGTGGGTAGCCAGCTGTTATGTTGTAGTTATCATTAGAGAAATCAGAACAACAGTCATCTCCAAGGTGAGTTACAAGGTCATTTTGGACAAGCATGTCTCATGTTTTCAATGATTTGCCACATGGGTTACCTCCAAATAGAGGGTTTTGAGCACATTATTGAGTTAGAAAAGGGTAACTAAGCCCTATTATGATTACTCCATTACCGCCACCCAAGAGTCTAGCAAGGAGGAAATTGAAAAGAACATTAAAGAGCTTACTTGTTATGGGACACATAAGGCCCAACTCTAGTCCATTTGCATCTTCTTTGGTTTTAGTTAAGAAAAAAGATGGAACTATGAGAATGTGTATTGATTACCATATGTTGACCAAGCAGACCATCAAAAATAGGTATCTCAATACCTAGGATTGATGAGTTAATTGCATGAGTTGCATGATGCTACATATTTTTCCAAGATAGATCTCAAATCCAAGTATCATCAAATCAAGGGTAAGAGAAGAAGATGTGCACAAGACAACTTTTAGGTGTCATTTTGGGCATTTTGAATTCTTAGTTTATGCCCTTATAGGATCAACTAATGCACCATGGCTACTTTCCAATCATGCATGAATCATGTGTTTAGCCAAGTATCTAAGGAAGCTTTGTGCTAGTATTTTTTGATGATATTCTTGTATATAGCAAGACTTGGGAAGAGCATTTGATGCATTTGGATTTGGTTTTGATCTACTTTGGAACAACATTTTTTCTTTGCCAAGAGGTCTAAATGTGAATTTGGTCTTAATGGAGATTTGGATATTTGGGACATGTTATTAGTGCTAATGGTGTGCAAGGTGGATAAACAAAAAATTGCAGCGATCAAGGATTGGCCTACTCCCACTTCTCTCACACAATTGAAAGGATTTTGTGGTCTTCGTAGTTATTATAGAAGATTTGTGAAGGGTTTCTCACAATTTGCTGCTCCTGTGACAGATTTGAGTAAGAAAGGGGCCTTCAAATGGTCCAAAACAGCCCAAGAAGCATTTTGAAAAGATTGAAAGAGGTAATGTGTTCTTGCCTGGTACTTGTTGTTCCAGATTTCTCTAAATCATTTGTAGTTGAATGTGATGCTTCCAGATGACAGTTATAGGAGTCTATTCATAATGTAAAATAAACACCCCATTGCTTTTGAAAGTAGAAAAAATGAAAAATCATGAGAGGGGGTATAGTGTGTATGACAAGGAAATGTTAGCAATCATGCATGCTTTTAGTAAAGTTTAGACAATATTTGGTATGTGGCAAATTCATTGTTAAATCTGATCATAACAGTTTCGAGATTCTTTCTTAATCAAAGGGAATTGAATGACAAGCAACAGTAGAAATGAGTAAGCAAGGTACAAGCCGTTGACTTTGACATTGAATATGTGAAAGGGAAAGAATAATATGGTCTGCGGATGCTCTTTCTAGAAGGCCACATGATTTGGGAAAAGGAGATATATCAGCCACATGTATTCAATTGCTTGAGGACAAGCAATCTTGGGAAGGGAGGATTGTAATGTCCCATTTTCCAAGAACATTAATTAAATATGAATATTGGTATACCTTTAATCCACCTTTCCCATGGATTAAAGGATATTAAAATTGGGGGAAAATCGATTTGCAAAACTCCTTTATTTTTAAATTAAATAATATTTAATTTGTCCTATGTCGAATCTGATTAGGACACTATTTCAATTGTTGCTTGTGTTGTCGAAAACAAGAAGGTTGCTCTTTGAGCCAAGTCATAGGTCGCGAGGAACCTAATTAAGCTATACAAAGTCGATGACACAACCATCATGAGCGAGTTGCTAGGTATAAGAATTGGTTTATGCCTATAGTGGCATCATTTCGGATAGATAGATATGTGTTGTTCTCCTATCCATTTTAATATTTTAAATCTTCTTTGGGGATATCAACTTGATGCAGGAGTAGACTAGGTTGAATTTGAGGCTATGATTTTCAAAATGCAAGGACTTGTCACTTCTTCCTTGAGATGGAGCCAAAAGGGAGAAAGATATTGCAGATTGAGAAAAAAAAAATCTATCAAAGGAGATGATGGGCACCCATTGTCGCATGTTGACAGTTGTTATGAGTTATACAGGGGAGTCACTAGGCACCAATTTTCACATGTTGGTAGTTATTATAAGTTAACAGAAATTGAGTGTTTTTAGGCATCAGGGATTGACGTGCCTTACATAGTACTAGATAGTCACTAAGAGGGCTTGAGAGTGTGAGAGCCTGATGTGTGATGATGTAGTTGAGAAAACCTATTATTGTGCTTATACTGCAATATGAGTATAGAATGGTCAGAGGGAATGTGCATGCTAGTAAGATCGTTCATCATTGCATGCCAGGAGACTCGTGTCACGGTAGTGGGCTGATCTATGTGCAAGCGGCATCAATTATCAATACTGACGATGTACAGTGTGCCAATTTTTCTATAATGCGATAATAGCTCTTTATTGGATGGATTCATAGTCATATGACACTGGATCATATTGTTGTACTCCTTTGGATTCAAAGTGAGTTCAACTAGTTTGAGATCGTTTTCTATCACTTTTTGAATGTGTTTTTGAGTTAGTTTACAATTTATTATCTATAGGTAATAAATATTGCATATGGGGCATTGGCATCTCTGTATGTTAGGACACCCCTGGATAAATCTAGAGTCTAAATAATATGTTACTTGTAACCCTAGGTGACTTAGAGAGGTTAGTTTGGGTGGGAAGTTTTGAATGTTGGGTCCCCGTATAACAGTCCTCATGAAAGCTTGATTTAAAGCTTGGTTGAATACATTGTAATAAAGTAATAGGGCATTTCATCTGTACAAGATTTCGTATTCACTAAATAAATATTAAGTATTTCTGCAACTATGTGGAAGTCCGTTTTCCTATGTCATCAACTACTATTCAGTTTTTTTAACTGACCATTTAGTACTACTACACCTAAGGAATAGTTAATGAAGTGACTTAAACAAATGGATAGCGGCTTGATAAACATCTTCACCTAGAGTATTCACTCCTTGAAAGCTTAGTTTGGATCAAATCCCCTGAAGCTAACATTGGGTCTAGTTGAGGTGAACACTAGAATGTGATTGGCACCACTAAGTTTGATGGGTGAAAAGTACTTTCAGTAAGTTTTAATCTAATGATCTTCTCATTGGGGATCATTACACATACTTTACCATATGTCATTCATAGATTTTTATGGGAATCCTTTCTGATTTTCTAATCAGTTATCAAACTTGCATCTGCAGGTTCCTGTTTTTCCTTCGAACACATGCATTATTAGCTCTAGATTTAACTGAAACCTAGGGGGACTTATAGGCTTGTTTTTCAAAAACTTTTTCACATCCCACCTGAGTGGCCATCAATTGAAATCACCTGGAGTCTTGAGGACTTCGTGCAAACTGGTTGATCAGAAATGGTTAATGTTGTTGTCATGTAGATGCAAATAGTGATTTTACTCTCTTATGATTGCAACTGTGAGTTCTCGTCTTGCATTGGATTGTCTGCATCGCCATTACATCCAATTTATGCCAATAACAACATTCGTATCATAGGTCTGAGGGATCCCAGATGTTTGATGTCGAGCTTCCTAGGATAGCTTTGACCATCTTCAATGGAACATGTAAGTTGAATCAGCCATGACCCTACCATATGATCTAGTAATCCCTGGAGTTTTTTTAGGGACAACATTCTAGATGTGTTGTATGTCATATGTCAGAACACAGATTGAATATGATGGAGTTCATATTGAGCCCAGTAATAAAATTAGAATAGAAAGTGATAATTTATCCTTGTGCATTTATGTATTATGGCATACTTCTTGAACTTGATGTATGGATGCCCTACACTTTACAACTATGGGTTCCAACTATGCTTAGGTGCTACAAATTGTGTGGAGTTACTCTTAACTAGCAAATTATAGAATAAATATTAACTACTTCAATTTTTGACTGTTAGTGGGAGTTGGCTTCACTAGGCGTGATAGTAGGTTGTCAAATGCTCTGGTGTAACACAAGCTCCTAGAGGTGCCACTGGATTTCTTATTGAATAATGTAAGCACAGTGTCCATTGTAGTGCCTGGGGAATTTTGGATTATGATGGATTTGCATAGTGTTGGTCTGTGCGGCATGTTCCGTTTTGACAACATTCTAGATGTGGTGTGCTATTATCATCTGAGATCCGGTTTGGAACAATCTTCGTATCATGATGGAGACTAGTAGAAGAGTAATAAAATAGATGTAGAAATCCATCTGTAATTTGTGCATTTTGTACATGACATACTCTTTGAAAAGATGTCATGGATGCCTAATTTACAACCACTCTTCTGCAACATGCATTTTTATGCTACAATGGAGTGTTCCATTGGACTCTTGGAAGGTGCCAAAACCCTATAGAATAAACTATTAACTCTTCATTGTTTTGAGACAGTCAAGTCAGGGATTGGCTACTAGGCGCGTAGTAGGTTGTCAAATGCTCTGGTGTAAACAAGCTCATAGAGGTGCCACTGGACACATATTACAATGACTCAGCACAGTGTATCATGTTGCCTGGGGGATTTTGGAGGTCCTTTGCAAGTGTCTGGTTTGTGCGGTGTCACAAGTGTTGCAAGGTGCAATGAGAGCTTAGTAGTGCTATGAGGTGTTGTGAGGTTCCACTGGACCTATTACAATGTGGTGTAGTGTCCATGTTGTCTGGGGGATTTTGGAGGTCCTTTGCAAGTGTTGGTCTATGCGGCGTGTTTGTGCGGTGTCACAAGTGTTGCAAGGTGCAATGAGAGCTTAGTAGTGCTATGAGGTGTTGTGAGGTTCCAAAAAAATGGCACAAGGTGTTGCCCTGTGAAAGGAGGTGTCACCCCTCAATCTAGCACTAGCTAAGCCTTTGCAACTCGCGTGCCCTATGCCTTTCAAGTTGAGCGTATGTTATTGTCTTTTGAGTTGTATGGTATGTTCCTTGGAATTGTGTAGGAGGCATATGATGCAAGGGGCTGCATAGTTGATGTTCGAAATGCAAATGTTGTGTGGCAAGTTCCCTAGCGTTGCATAGGAAGTGCATGTTGAATGGTGCAGCACAACATGGTTCAAGTGACTAAGGCACTCAAGGTAAAAGCCCTAGACGGCACAACTAAACGTGGATCACTTGGGGGCTTTTTCAAGACATCCCCAAGTACCCCTCCTAAAAAGGAAACATCTTTAAGATGCCAAAAACAATTTGAAATGTCCTGGGAACATGACAAAACAATTTACCAAAAAGTATGCGGGGGGGGGATGTCCCATCATTCTCATCCCTAAAACATCCCAAACAGCCCCTAGAGGGCAGTGGACAGCTTCTCATTGTAATGTTTACACGCACTCAATTATAAAGTACCAAATTTGGGAGGGTGTTGTAATGACTTGTGGACGCAATTTCGGTTGAGTCCAATGTCCTCAACTTTTGAGTGTTGTATTCTTGTATCTATGGGTGTATGCATTTATATATCTCTTTTTTGTTGAGATATTCTGGGTCTGTATTTTCAACACTTTATTTTTTGGCATGTTGATAATCTCTCTTGTGGGAGAGCTATTTTGGTGAAGCCCAGTGTTCGAGTAGCTAATTTTGGCAAATCATACAGATCTGTGGTGTCACTCTACCCATTCAACAGTATGGGAGGGTATGGTGTTGATACTGATTCTTTGGGTTTCGTGTCCTTGCCTTGTTACGTCTTGATACTACTTCTTCGGGTTTCGTGTCATTGCCTTGTTACCTTGGCTTTTCTTAGATCGTTGCACTCCTATTTATTTGGCTTTTGTGTCCTTGTCTTGTTACATTGGTTGTTCTTGGATCGTGGCACACCTATTTGTAGCAGTTGATCAAATTATGTTTGGTATTTTTTTGCACTTTCGACATCACTCCATTGACAGTCTTCTTGCACGGAGCTATTCCAATGAAGCCCAATGTCAATTTTTTTTTGAGTTCTCTGATCGAGCAGTGGATTCAGACCACAATGCACACCAAACTTCTTCAACATTGTATGATTTTTTGGAGCCGAGCTTCTTAGGATATCTTGTACTGGGATTTTTCTCTCTCTACTTTGTTATTACTAGTTTTGGGTACCTTGCAGTGTCCATTTTTCCCAGTTGTTGTATGTGGGTACCTCATCAAGCCTTGTTGTCAGGACCCACCTTCTTTTTCACCCACTTAGGCTATGCTTACAGGAGGGTGTTAGTGTAGGTTATTATTTATCCTTTTATTTATTTATTAGGATAATTCTTGCACTTGTGTTAGCCCTACACTTGTTGGGCTAGCTTGCTTAGGTGTACTAGTTGTGTGGAGTTAGCTTACTAGTCTTTTGGAGTTAACTTAACTACCAGTATCAGTTAGTGGGAGTTCTTCACCACTGATTTAGGTAGTAGTTGCACTTCCCTCCTCCTATATATACATCTTTCTTATTGAATAATTCAAGTCATTGTATTGTAATGTATTGAGCATTATGGAATATGATGGATTTTCATATATGGTATTTTAGCTCTTTTGTTTTACAAATATAATGGGGTGTGCTATTATCATTTTAGAACGCAGCTTGGAACAATCTTCTTATCGTTCCTTTCATATCCACCCATATCATTCCAAGGTAGCTTAAGCCCTTCATATTTGGAGTTTCTCATTTCTTTTATTACTAGTACACTAATCTAAAAAGGAACAAAGAAACTTGGTCAACAATCCCTTGTGGCTTTCAGAATTAGCCGAGATGAAGTCTCTTATAAGCTTTTTAAGCTTGGAATATGCAACATTAGAAGGATCCCAACAAGAAGAGTAGTACACATGAGTAGTAGCGAGAACCTTGGAGAAGATTTGAAATTTACCTACCAGAGAGCAGTTTGGTAATCCAATACAATATTTTACACTCTACTCGTTGAAACACATAGCTCCAAAGTTGTGTTCAGGTGGCCTAGAAGGTGAAATGAATGCCAATGAATTTTTGAATGCCCAACTAGATCTAGCTCCATTACAAATCTGTAAGCCATTGAGGGGTAAGGGATTGTTATTGTTGATGACAATGAGTTTTTTCCCATTAGATGGATGAGTCAGAGGCCAAACAAAAAGTATCTAGATAGTCCAAAGCGGTGTGAACAGATTGCTCTTTGTCAAGGAGAGTGAGAAAATAATCATCAACAAAGTGGCCTTTGATGAGCTATTGGTTTGTTTTTGGTAAAGCAATCCCCTTAATAAGGCATTAGGAAGCACTTTGGGCCAGAAGGTAGCTAAAGCCTTCATCCGCCAGCACATAGAGGGAAGGGGCCAAAGGGCACCCTTGACAAATGGACCTTAACAAACAAAACCCTAAAATTTGAGCTCAATTTAACAGTGAAGTAGGCTTTAGTATTATTGAAGAGCATCTACACATTGTGGAAAAATATCAGATCAAACCCAAGAGCCTGAATAATTTCATCAACCCTAAAAAAGTCGTCACATCAAACCCTAGCAGAGCCGTCACCAAAAAATATCATTCTCTTACTAGATAGTACCTATTTTGAGATTTTAAATGATAAATAAACGTATATAATCATATCAATAAACCTAGAAACAATGGTTCATATGTATCATTTCCAAACATCTTTTTAAGCATTTATTCTAATACGCAAAAGTAAAATCATATTAAAAAATATTCAAGTCCCTGAAAAAAATAAAAATAATTACATGAATTTTCATTAATCAAATTGATTTATCACTCAGATTGAGACTTTGGATCAGTCACGGTTTGCTACTTTTCTAGACCGTAGGTCGCATCATGAACAACTTTTAATGCCTGCTGTTACGTGGTAGATGCCCACGATCAATATTGCCCACATCTTTTTGTGTGGAAGGATTTGTCAAAGAAAAGGACGAATATATTTTCATGGTTGTCCCCACCATCGTCACTTATTATCAGCAGCAGCAAGAAATAGGATCCTGGAAACTCTTCTGGAATATTAGAAGTCACTACCAGACAATGCGATGGACTTTTGATGCAAGGAGGGAAGAATGTTCAACAGTTATTTTGAAGAAGAGAATGGTTGTTATTTAAACAAAGGATCTTAAAAATATGAAATTGTGATGAAATAGTATTGGCTTCGTCCACAAATATATCTGTGGATAATAGCTCCGGGAATGAGGAAACAAATAAATACAATCTTATATTATATAAAAAAGAAAGCAATTTACGTTGCCTTCTTAGAAACAATTAAGAGTGAATTAATATTCTTAATATTCATTTTTGATAGGATAGACAAGTGTCTTATGAAAAGATTCCTAATCTCCTTACATCTTGTTCATCATTTAAAAAATATGGCATATATAGGGTATATTGTTACTAGAAGTCCGTGACCATCTAAATGTCCCATACAAAAGGAACTTTGTGCGAAGGATGTGTTATAAAATGAAAATCAAACTTTACATATTATTAAGTTCACAAATTTTTTTAATTGAAATGATACTTATCAGTTTTTGTTTATAATATATATAATTATTTTGATACATTTTTTTCAAATTTTGTTATATTTACCATTCTAATATATTTGTTGTTTGGAAAAAAAATGTTGTGTGTTATAAAGAGTGACATTGTCTTTGCACTCTAACTTCTAATTCAATGATATTTCATATAAAGTTATACAATATGCTTTGTCATGTCTCTTTTAAATCAATGACATTCCATTTAAATTGCCACCTCATTTCTAACTCAATGATGTCACATCATTTGTTCAATGTAGAAGATGTAAGTGAAAGTGTGCTCTTTAATTTATCATACAAGTGTTTTGTCATAATTATAAATATATTTTACATGACTCCATTTCTAGTACCTCAATAAAAATGTCACCCTTAAATTGAAGTTTGAATAAATAACTTTCAAGAATCATCTTGCAAAGTTTTTAGAACATTGATTTATATCTATTAAGTGAGCAAAAATCTATTTCTTTCTAATCTCTTGCTTGCTAAAAAAAGAGAGAGGCAAAGAGTCCTAATTTTCTATGAGAAGATTGATTGGTGCCCTTGAATATGCAAACCCTCAAGTATATATTTTCTATGAAACTCATATCCCCTTAACAAGTGTTGATCTAACTATCATGTAAGCTTTGGTATTACAAATCTATAATGTGCCGCTAAATTTTTAAATGTGGCATATTGTGAGTCTTGGTAGATCAATGGTGAAAAAGCATCAGCCAAAGAACTTTCCTTGTCACAACTCTAATAACCCACACTTGGTAGGGCAATTTTTCAAGCCCAAATATTAAATATCTACAAGTCTCCTTGTTCTATTTATATGACCTATCTCAATAACATTTTTTCTATAAGTTTATATATTTCAACCTTACTTGGAAACAAAAGTCATATGTTTTTCATTTATGTTTATGGAGGAAAGTTCAAGACTCACAAGCCAAAATTAAAAATTAAAAAAATCGAGGTATAAAACATCAAATTGTTATTTTCTTTTTTAACAAAGAAGCTTCGGATCGATTACAAATTACATCAGCTCCAACGATATTTCAACAATGTTAAATGTTAGGAAAAACAATATCCAACCATCGAGAATAATCATTAATTACCCTTATAAAATGATGACATTCATAGACTCTATTTTAAAGAGATTTTCTAAGTTGGCAATGTGAAAATCTGCAAATTAGTTTTTATTTTTTAATTAACTATTTTGAAATTTTAAATGTTAGGAAAAACAATATCCAACCCTCGAGAATAATCATTAATTACCCTTATCCCAGGTCATTTTAATGATGACATTCATAATCTATTTTAAAGAGATTTTCTAAGTTGGCAATGTGGAAATCTGCAAATTAGTTTGTATTTTTTAACTAACTATTTTGAAATTTTCTCACATGAGTGAACAATTTTTTTTCTTCTCGCTCTTTTTCTTTTATACTCGTTAGAGACATATTAAACAATACTCTTAAAATAACCATGCATATTCCAAACGAGATCATAAGAATCAACATGTACTTTATGGGAACAACATAATAATCATTTCACACCAATAAAGAGTACACAACAAGATAATCAAGTGAAGGAGTTGCACTTTTACTTAATTAAAACATAGAATGAATACATCTTTTAAATTTGTTTGGAGAACAACTAAGTCTTTACAAAAAAAATTTTGCTATGCTTTTTTATATATGTGCCTAAAACAGTCTTAAATGAAGAATAGATAAAACACACAAAACAATAGTGTGTTGTGTTATTCTCTTTTTTCTATTTCTTTTATATTGCATATAACCCCTACTTAATCATATAACCCTTATTTAGTCACATACTAATAGGTAGAACTTTGGGTATCGGATGGCTCTACATAATCAATTGTGGTATCTTTTTTGCAAAGTAAGTTGGATATACTTGGTTTTAATTTGATTGAAGACCTTGGACCTCTTGTCCAATTCTCTTCAATGTTCTTTAATAGACTTGACACATCTCTCATAGTAGGTCGTGCTTGGGGTGAATCTCTTGAACATAACAAACCAATGCGTATCAATGAAATAAGACATTCTTCAGTTTCTTTATCAAACCCCTCACCAAGCAAGCTCTTATCAACTACCTCCACAGCCCTACCTGGAAATGAACTTTCCACCCACTTATGTAGGTTCAAACCCCCTTCAAACGTACTATCTGTTGGCCTCTTTCTTGTTAACATTTCCAATAGCAAAATGCCATAACTATACACATCTCCTCGAGGAGACACCATGCCACTCAATCCATATTCTGCAATCAAGTGAATGGTTATTTCTCCTAAATTAATTCATACAATCTCATAAATTTTTAAGAAAAAATGATATTTGAGAAACCATACCTGGTGCGATGTAGCCCACCGAACCTTTTAAATCCATTGTTGAAGCTAATGAATCTACCGAAGATCTGCCCATCAATCTGGCTATCCCAAAATCTATTAGATGTGCTGTCATGTTTGTATCTAAAAGAACATTATCTGGTTTTATGTCACAATGCACTATTTGCACATAACAGTCATGATGAAGATACTCAATGGCATGGGCTATATCTATTGCTATGTTCAGCAGTTCCTTCAGTCCCGAATCAAAAACATGACCTCTGTTCTGGTACAAATGCTTTTCTAAGCTTCCATTAGAAAAGAATTCAAAGATTAAAGCTTTGAACTGGAGGTTGGAACATGTGGTTATGATTCTAGCAAGATTCCGGTGTCGAACTTTCTGCAACACTTTACATTCTGCTTTGAAAAGTTTGTCTGAATCCTCATTCATTAAATTGAGAACCTTCACAGCAATCTGGGTACCATCAGTCAAAATTCCTTTATAGACCGATCCAATGCTACTTGTTGCTAGCAAATTGGACTCGCTGAATGTATTAGTTGCTGTGACAAGCTCCTCATATGAGATCCGTGGATGCTCCACCTTTTCAAGAATTTTACGAGTTGCTTGTGATAAACTGACTCCCTGTCTATCCAAAATTCTTATCCAGTGAAACCCCAAAAGTAGACAACAAAGTATAAAAACGGAAATGGCAGCTTCTGCTCCGAGTACTTTTGTCAGGGTATTTCCCTTCCGAGTGGAAGAAACAGATTGATCCCGGGAAAGATTGGGGTTTCCTGTAGTCTTCAACTGTAAGTTTTTTGTGCCATTGAGCAATGATGGAATGCTGCCTGTTAAATTGTTGTAGGACAGGTCCAATATAGTAAGACTTATCATACTTGATAAAGACTCTGGAATTACTCCTGTCAACCTGTTGTTTGAAAAATCCAAAATTTCTAGTGCAATCAAGCTGGATAGAGAGATTGGAATTCTGCCTTCCAGAGAATTGTGGCTGAGATTCAGAGCAAACCGCAACATGCTAAAATTGCCAATTTCTGATGGAATTGTTCCTGTAAGATTGTTGCTTCCCAATTGGAGCTCTAACAAGGACTCACTTCCATCTTGTATAGTCAATGGAATAATTCCTGTTAGACGATTATTGTGTAAACGCAAATTCTGCAGCTGCTTAAGCTTAAACATTTTTGCGGATATGGATCCTGATAGAAGATTGCCACTCAAATCCACATATGTCAAGTTCTGCAAATTTGAAAGCTCGTCTGGAATACTTCCATCAAACTTATTATTTGCCAAATTCAAATATCGCAACTGTAAAAGTTTAGGCAGCACAGAGGTCAATGGGCTTGTCAATTTATTGTGTCCGAGATCAAGTAGCTGGAGTTCAGTACAACTTGCTAGCTGCTCTGGAATTGGACCATTTAAAAAGTTGTTATTCATTTCTAAATATGTCAGACTTGGGGCATTTGAAATTGTAGAAGGGAAGGTTCCGTTCAGGTGGTTGTTACCTATCCGCAACCTAAACAAACTTCTTGAGAAATTCTGAGGTATCCCCCCGGTAAGAGAATTGAAAGTAAGGTCCAGAACAAGCAGGTTTCTCAAAGAAAACAGTTGTGGAGGGATAGATCCTGTTAATTCATTGTCGCTGAGATCAAGAGATACCAGACCTGTGATCAATGATAGCTCACCAGGTATAGTTCCACTAAGTTTGTTCTGACCCACTTCAAAGAGTGACAAATTGGTGAGGGCACTCAGTGCTTTGGGAATACTTCCAGAGAAGTTATTGGAAGAGAGAACCAAAGTTTCCAATTTGACGAGTCTGCGGATGCTATCAGGGATTGAACCACTTAGGCTGTTGCCGCTGAGGTCAAGAAATGTCAAATTGGTACAGTTATTAAGTCCCGCGGGAAATACACCAATAAGACGGTTATAAGAGAGATCAACGTGTTCCAGCTTGAGACCTTCAAATGTCACCCACCCACTAAAGTTATTATAATTCAGAAAGAGTAGTCTGAGCTGTGTCAAATTTTGAATCTGGGTCCCAAAGCCGCCTTGCAAGTTATTGTAAGACATGTCCAGGATTTGCAAATTCTGAAGAGGGTGAAGTGAAGGGAGGCTGCCTGACATGTGATTGGAGCTGACATTCAAGGCAACCAAACTGGTGCAAGACCTAATATCCTCATAAAATGGAGTCGACAAGGAATTATTTGACAGGTCAAGAAACTTAAGGGCTGGCAACTTGCACACACTCTGCCAAACGCTGTGATACCCATAATACCCAAAACCAGACAAGTGGAGTTCTACAACATCATTGCCGTGCTTTTGATCACATTTTACACCAGCCCATTGACATGGGTCAGAATCTGATGAAACGTCTATCCATTCATATATTGAAAATTTATAGAGCTGTTTCATAACCTCTACTTGTGTGGTGTTGAGAGAGGACGTGAGAGAGAGACATGAGAGAATGGATAACAGACTGAGAAGGGAGTAAAAATACCTCATTGCGGGCTTGAGAGATGGGAAACTGTGCTGCATCAATTTTTTATCATTCAGGTTATAAATTGGGTGTGCTCCGCGTGAACCCAAAAACGCTGCAGATGTGCGATTGTTGAGGTATATTGAAGAATACTACTTATGAAAATAAAGGTATTAAATGCCGTTGGGTATAGTGCACGCGTAGGACTTTTACGCCAAGTTCTGATAAAATTTCAACGTAGAAATGTGGGCGGCGCCTTTGACTATCTCCTTCTACATTGCCACGAGACCAAAAGAGTCCGGATCAACTCTTAGACCCGCACATGTCAAATAACAACGGCTTTCCTCGCCCGCCACAGGCTGACATCACATGGACACCGCCTCCGGGGATGCGCACATGCAGGAACATGAATGTTTACGTAATCTATAACTTCGCTGCTTTTTAGGAAAAAAACATTGACTTCGGACCATTTTAGCGCCAATTTTACAAGGTTTCCAAACTAAAGCTGCTCGAAATTAATATTAATCCTTATATCATACTAAATCTGTATTTTTCTTGTTCTACTCTGCAACTCTATTTGCTGTGAAGGAGAACACAGGTAACTTTAAATTATTTAAAATTAAAATTATGAAATAATAAATCATTTGTTTATTATCTATATATTTGTTTTTAATCCCAGTTTTCATATTGTAATCATTTGAAACCAAATAATCCATCATTCTTATTGTTTTTAATCTGTATAATGTCATAAACACTAAATTTTTTTGACTTCTTACTTAGTAAATCTATAGAAAAACTGTGATTTTTACTGCTGAAATGGAAGGTTGAATGACTATAATTCAAATTAATGTTTTCTTGAGGACTTACTCTTTGATTTATCGACAATTTTAAACGATTTTTTTTTTTAATATTATTTATATACAATTTTATTTTTAAAAAGATTCTTCAATTTTGTGAATTTCATAGATTTAAAAAAAACTTGAAATTTGTTTGTGTTCATTCTTTTCCTCATTCCAGGCCTGCTGGTAAATGGATCCATTTTCAAGAAGACGTTCAAGTTTATTTTCACCCTGTCAATCACAAGGGTTATAATCTACTTCAAGAAGCTTTCAAGACTCTGCAGGGTTTTCATACCAAGATGGAAATTATTTTCCCCACTCACAAGAAACAAACAAAGATGCAATGCAATATGGTAAATCTGTTGCAGAGTCGCAAGTCAACATAAATGTAACACCTCGTGATGTTTATGATGTGGAGGACAATCATAGCGTGTTTACTGATGATATTGACTTAAACCATGGGCCTAATAATTTTATGGAAGAAGATTTTGAAGTTGTGGAAATTATCCCTGCAACTCAAACATTTGACAATGATATTAATTGCAACCAAGATACAACCAAGCAGCAGAAGGAGGAGCTTTGGCCAAAATTTGTTGTGCAAGCTTTGATTCTAAAATATGAAGAAGTGTATACAGATTTAAACCAAGGAAATCTTGGTAAAAAACATTGGGATAAAATAGCAGAAGATATAAACAAACAGTGTGGAACAAATTTTATGGGCATTCAATGTAAGTATAAGTGGAATAGATTAAAAATACATTCAAGAAAGAGAAACAATTGCAAAATACCACAGGAGCAAAACCATCTTCTTGGAGTTTATATGACGACATGGATCGCATAATAGGGAACACTCCAAAAGTAATTGGACTTATGAATGGTTTTAATGGAAGTGAATGGGTCAATAGTACTTCTACTATACCCAAAAATGACATGAAAGAGAAATCACTTGAAGAAAATCCATCCATAAATATTGACAATGTTGAAGAAAAAAGATCAAATGAAGAAATCAATTTGAACAAGATTGGAATTGAAGGCAAACGTGCAAAAAGAAAAAGATCCTCTCATGAAGACGTTGGAGAGAAGATGGAAAAAAATTTGTTGCATTTTACTCAAACAATGAAGGAAATTGAACTTGCAAGAATGGAACAAGAGAACAAACGGATGGACAAAATATTAGATGTGCAGCTCCAAATTGCAAAGCTTTTTTCTCAGGTAAAACCTCATATTTATCTTTGTATGAAAAAGTACATGTGCATATATCATTAACACCAAAATATTTGTCATTTTATGGATTGAAAATCATATCAATTCCCCACACTAGCTCTATGTTGTCTATCCCATTCACGGAGCATAATATCTCTTTGTGCCTTACCTTGATCTTTCTCGATAGCTTGATTACGAATCTCAACTTCAGAATTAGGATGTGGATCTACTTGGATCTCTGGTTCATCTTCATTATTCATTTGTAAGAAATTATGCAGTATGCAACATGCCACAATAATTTTTGGCACTTTTTCCAATTCCACACCCACATCGCGAAGAAATCTCCATCTTTTTTTGAGTAAGCCAAATTCATTCTCAATTTTTACACGACCTCTAGACAAGTATTTGTCAAACAATGTATGCGATGGAGAGATATTTCCTTTAAATGGCTTCAACAGGTATGGCGATATTGGGTAGGAAGAATCTCCAATTAGTTGTGGATAGATAATGTTTCCTTCAATCTGAAATGTTGGAGATGCTAATGCCTCTCTCTTTTGCATCCTTTTTTTAATTGCAGAATAGTTCCAGTGATCAGCATCATGAACACCACCAGGAGCATTAACGTAAACATCCCAAAATATTTTTTGAGCATCACATATTCCTTGTAGAAAAACACTGTAGAAATGATGTCTATTTACATAGTTCATAGGAGTATAATGTTTTTGTGGACAATATGACAGCTTAATATGAGTGCCATCAACTGCACCGCATATGGTAGGAAGTAGAGTCACCGTCTGAAAATCACTTAGTATCTTCTACAATTTGATGCCTGATGGAGCAGTTAAATATTGATTTTGTAACTTTTGGATGATAATATTAACAATGACCATAGTGAATTTTCTCACAGTTGATTCGCCCACACAATACAATTCTACAATTGTATATGTAGGTGTCCCTTGTGCAAGACGGTGTAAAACCAAACATAATGCTTTTCTGGGTGGTATTGGATCTCTAACAAATTGAACTGTGTAGAAGCTTGGCATATGTGGTTGTAATTATGACAAGAGTGAATTGAAAAGAGGAAAAGACATTCTATAATGGCGATGGTATAAAACATCACAATAATGTGGTTGTTGCTCCCATATTTCTTGTTGAATTAAATTCCAGAATTTGCTCTGCCTTGGAAAAATCCACCATTCTCTATATGATTCCATTGACAATGATTCTCTTTCTTCATATATCAACATCATTTGCATAAAATAATTGAAAAACATGTGTGATATACTTGTGGAAGAAGAGTGTGTCAATGCATCTCTAATCAAATCTTGCCAAAAAATGATAAATTTAGGATCCATGCCTATTGATCACTCCTGTTACCTGTAATAAGAATGTAATGTTTCTTGTTATTGATCATTGTATATCAGGAACTTGAAATTTGATTCCAAAAAAAATACATACAAACCTCTTAAATTATTTAAGTAAATGCACTGAATAAGAGCTAACTTAGGAGATTTCATACCTTATTCTTTAGTGGCAAATCCTGTATTTAGCACCCACGAAATCGTCCCTTATTCATACATTTAAAACATACCTGTAAATTGTTTTTCACTGCTCCATCGTTCTGCTTTGTTCTGGGCACGGTTGTTTGGGGTATTTATTAAATTTTAATTGTTTAATGTTTTTTTGAACAAATCCCGTTCCCTCCAATTTTTGGCGCGCAACAGCAATTTTCGTTGTTTAATAATTACTTTATTTAAACATGCCTAGGCGCGGCAGCATATTTATTATCAGTTTCATACAGAGCACGCGGGCAACCTAGGCAACAGGAGGGACAACTAGATGGTGCGTACAGATGCGCTCACGCTGCCCTCGAGCGCGCTATGGAGGTGGTTTTATAGGCCATGTGCAGTGGTCTTCTATCGCATGGGAGCCTCCACCCACCATTCAATCCTTACTGATATCTTGGCCTCAACTATAAGAATTAGGGGTTCTTTCTTAGTGCATGATTGAAACTCTCATATTTTATTTATAAATTTTGGATTAAGGGTGAGGATCATGAGACATATTTATATCAATTAATTTAAAATTAATATATTTTAACACTATATATCGATGGATTGTACAAGTGTTAAATGTGATAAGGTATAAGAAGGGAGACATACTTAGTTTATTGGATGCTTAGGAAGATGATCTATTAGTGGTCAATGCATAGAGAACCACAAAATAGTTTCATACCTATTTGTCACTTTTGTATGGAGAATTATTGGCATTGTGCAATTTTCTTCGTTCATGAAATCAAATGTAATGTGCTTTTCCATGAAACCCTTAGTCTCACAAATGTGCAAAAAACTTTGCATTCATCTCCCAAAATAGGTTCAAAAACTAACCATGGGTAGGAGACCCTATAAAATAGTCAATGGTTGGGTTGAAGTGAAATTCATACACTAACTATATTGGCACTACACCAAAGAGGTCTCAAACCACAATAGTGTTCCACCTAGTATGTTATATATATTTACACCCTAATTAAATTATGTTATTGAAAGCAAAAAATGATATAAAATGATGTGTCAAAAGACATTATTATGATCTAATTAATTCACAATTAACCATGCATAATTAGAACAACACATTACTATTTACAAAAATGCTTAACAATGAAACAATAGCTCAAATACGCAAGAGGAAATGAAGATTTAGATGTAAATGTCAAGAAACATGGGATCTAGATGGGTAGATGGGTGGTAAAGATAGTGTTTATGGTGAATTTTGGTCAATTAATTATATGATAAAACACTAAAAACTCATAAGACAACAGGGTTTAACGATACTTGCATCAACATTGCAGTGTTAGGATGAATGGGTGCAAAAGAGATTTCAATTGCTTCTTCCAACAAGCGAGAGGACCCGCATGCAAAGACAGGTAAACAAGATAAATATTAGACAAATATGACGAGTTGCTCGGCAAAGGCCGATCCAAGGAACCAATGGGATTCCTCGAAGGGTGTCAACACATTTTTGACAATTGAGTGGTAATGATGATAATTGATAAGTACAAGGAATGACTAGAATTCCATAGGGATAGAGAGATCATGTTTCGTATGGTAGCTGGTGGACCAAGAGAGGAATATAGTGATCTCAAAGTTGAGGAAGTAATCGAACCATAACTATTCAGCAGCGTCCCATTCTTTTTGTATGATTTTGAGTTGGTCTTCTATGTCTTCTATTTCAGGTGTCTAAGAGCTTGTGTAGCCTAGATTTTATCACCAACGGCTCGAGGCGCGCTGGCACATCACTCAATCTGAACTGAGTGCTCACCCGAAGCGCGAAAGGGTACCAAGTTCCTCTTTTACGTCAACTTGTTCTAGAAGTTAGCATGTTTAACCAAATATTCCATATCCATAATAGATAATCAAATATATTACAGAATATAACTAGATCTAGATCATAACATATGCAAGAATGACTTAAACAAGTATCAAGATTAATTCACGAGGGATTCATTAGCTAGGCAATATCCTAATACATGGGTTCATATTGAGGTAATTAAAATTAATAAAATTAAAGTCAATATATTGGAAGACATGAGGGGGTGAAAGGGTTTAATTTATTAATGTTTTGAATCAGGTATAGGTGGTAGGTTAGAGAGGTGGGCCAAAGCATAGGGAGGTTTAATTTTAATATAAAACTTAAACATCTGAACCGTAGTTTTTAAAAGTAAATGCCTTAAAATTGCAAAAGAAATGTGGTCAAAAATTAAAGTATAATCTCTTTTTTAATAAAAAAATCTCAATTAAGAGATTCTTAACCAAGAAATAATAAGATGGTAGAGATTCTTAATCATATGGCTAAGCTTATGAACCACTAAAAATATTTTTCTTTGAGAGAAGAAGTAAGAAATTTGATTGCCACATCCATATTAGCAATCTCATGAATGGCACAAACATTTTCAATGTCCTGAATGTGATCAATTGGGGTTGTGTGATTCTCCCCAGTGATATATGGGATGTTTTTTAATATTTCCAATGGAATTAGATTATAAGCATTGAGATTAATTTGATTACTACCCGTAAAATTGAAAAATGGACTCGGTTGTTGTTGAGCCATTCTGATTATTCTAAGAACCCTAGTTGATTAAATAAATGTCCTACCAAGTGGAGGTGTTGAATGAGCCCTATTTGGTGGAGATGGAGATCTATGGAATTATATTCCTCTTCTTCCTCTACCTAGAGATAGATTCAAATATTCAAATATCCCTTCTTCTCTCATTTTAGGCCTGGTTTAGATCCTTCTCATGAATCTAAGAAACTTGAGCTACCAAAATCACTTAATTATGATGTTGTGAGTCACTAGATGTGTTGATGAAGAGCCTCCAAAGGCTATAAATTCACTAAGACAAACATCTAATTATTATAAACATGGAAGAATTTACTTCTTTGTCCCATCAGGCGTGCCAAAACTGTTATGTCAAAAAATTAACACCCTAGGACTTACACATTTCAAACCCTTACTTTTGAATAACATGGGATTGTATCAAGGTGTGGGACCCTTACAATTAAGAAAAACTCTAGATAAGGCTAGTTCCTCTACCTATTCAAATGCTAAAAATAATCCTAGAAAGGGAAATGAAACTATGTTAACACTAACCTAGAATTCCAAGGGACCACACAAGAGAGAGATGCATAAAATAAAATTCCTAAACTAAGGGAGGTGATAACACCAAGAATAAGGAGGGTGGAGATATTATAAGTCAGTGAAAATGGGGATCAAACAGAGTGGGAGAGGTCAAAAAAAAATTCCACATTCCAGAACAACATTTACATCTCCATCCTCGTGGATCACAACAAGTTCGGGTCCTGTAAGAAGATCAAAACATGCAAAATATACCTACAAATATAAAATAATTCAAAGGATGAAATACAGCTCAATCTAAGAAGGAAAATCCATAAAACACAAATTTTATTTCTCATAAGGATGTACAATCCATTACATAGTAAATACAAGGAAAAATTATTTTTACAAAATGCCCAAATTTGAGGCCTATAACTCACAAAAGTGATAGAATAATTTTGACGTAATTCCTTTATATTCTAGAATGTCTTCCTCCAAATGAGGTGAATTTTACAATATATAGAGAGAAGAACCTCAAAATTTCCTCACTAGTTGATTGACTCCATTAAAGAGATATGGGAAGCCATAAAAAGTAGTTCTTTGATTACACAGGAAGTCATGAGTTTCCTACCTCATTAAACTGGTGGTTGAAAAAAATTTGTACTGCTTACATTAATTTTTGGTTTGTTCTTGTATTCATTCGGTCGAATGCAGTTTTACTCTCAAACGGAAGAATTTTCTTCCCATCATGGCTGGTTGCATAATTATTTATGGTGTTATTTGCGACCGTCTAGTAGTATTCATTCCATTACTTTCCCTGTTATCGACCGGTTGCTTAAATTTAACTGACCGGTAACATGTTTTCCCTACTGGTCGGTAATGCAAAATCTATTGTCAGCTGGTAGCATCCATAAAAATACAATCAAAAACCATTTCATCATGGTGACATCATCACTATCACCAACCAAGTCCTTACCATGCTATTGGTTGGTAGCATCCATACATGCTACCAGCCAGTAGCATCTACAATAATTTCTACCTACCTTCCTGATCCCCCTATCGGTTGGTAGCATAAAATTCTACTGGAGAGAATTAAAAACCGTAATCTACACAAATTTTTGGGCTTTCCAAAAACATCTCGCCCATCAAAATCAACTCAGCCCTTCATCACGGCTCACCAATTTTCCACACACAGAGACCAAATCAGCCAAGCCAGCCCACGAGCTACCATGCAAATTATAGAACATTACACCCATCAGCTACTAATGTTCTGACTTATTAAGTTGCCCATTTTACATGGGTGCAAAAAATGGATAACACCAGGATCTAAGTACGTCAAATATTTCATCTCAAGTTACACACTTGCTTAAAACATGGTTAGATCCACATTTGAAAAGAATTCCATTAAACCATTTGTACACTAAAATTTGTTTGATTAATCATTTCCTTTACTTGTGGATAAGAAAAGATGAGATATTCCCCATGGCTACATAATTAGCCATATCCGTAAACCAAGGAGAACTAGTGAAGAGAAAAAAATAAGTGTTCATCTGGGAAATAATCATTCACTTGTTCATATGTACCCAAGATAGTGATGCTTAAAATAAAATCAACTACCACATTTATTTTTCCAGAATTTTCAACCATTTTAACATTGAACTCTTACAATAATAAAAATCATCTATGTAGTATTATTTTCCCACTCAAAACCCTAGATGTGATGGCACATCACTCAAGTAGATATGAGCACTCATTTGAAGTGCGCATAAGTTCCATGTCCCTCTTTGTTATTGTCTTACTAGGGTGATAGCATGCATGTTCATAGCAATTATACTCAAGTGCATATTCCATTCTAACAATTAGATCCATGAGGTCAATTTAGAAACACACATAATAAGTAAACATAGAGATCACCTAAGGATTGATACCAGATTCATGATACAATAACCATCAGTAGAAACATTAATAACTAATATCCATCCATAATGATCGATAATATTAATTTATGACAAATCATAGAAGCTGAATATACCATAAGTATGATTACCAAATTCATGTGTACAACCATACCAGTAGAATGACTTTGTTACAATCCATATCTCAGTCAATGCATCTATCTATCAAAACCGTGTAAATCAATATATATATATATATATATATATATATATGGGGTGGGGACTTTCCCTTCACTGCACATGCACTCTCAAAATAGGCTACATGCTCAAAATAGCCATGTGCCACTACAAGGATAACTAAATAAGCATACAATATTTTCTTACTAATAGATTACCTATAGTTAAATTTAGATCTAGTCCTATTATTAGCTCCCATGCGAAAATTTGAGTTTTAAGTTCCTACCTCAAAAATAGACTCTTCTTGACTACAAAACCCCCTTGCATGTTACACACTCCATGTCTATATTTAGCCTTTTCTTGTGGCTCGAAGAAAACCGCACCCACTGGAGTTGTTTCTCTCCACAACGTCCTCGGCCAGGCTTTCCAACCAGTCACTAACTTCCACAGGCTCAAGAATAGCCTTTGTTTTTCCAAAGAACAGAGATAATAATCAAAACACAGCTGGTTCGACAGAACCATGGAGAAACAAAATGCAGAGCAACTAAAATCCAAATGCACACAGCAACAAAACAATTTTCCTTTTTCATCTATCCTCTTTCCAAGGCGAGCTGGTCGCTAAGACCAAGATAATTAATGCATTGAATGCACTGCCTTTCCTCATTCCTCACGCCACCGCCGACTCAGGTTGGTGAGTTTCCAAATTTCAAATTTGCATATAAATTCCATTTAGTTTCTAAGCTAGTTGGACGCCTCCAACTTTTCTTTGTTCCCGCCAAACTTGGCGATGTACATGTAAGGGCTTCATTTACTGTCCCATTAAATTTCCTACCTTCCCCCCCTTATCCTTTCCATCCACATGGGTCTATGCATCCCCTTCCTTAGGTTAGGATTAGTCTAGGATTTTAATAGTCCATATCTAGGTCATTCACCTAGTTCATAGGTTAATGGAATTTATATCTATTTTCTCCCTTATGAAATCTAAAATCCATATAGGATAGTAGTTAGGGTATAAGATAAAACTTAGGGGTAGGTTAGGGTTTAATCCCCTAATATTTAATTAACTAGTTTCCATATCAAGTCTTTCCGCCTGACAGTCATATTCAACATTAAGCAGGACATTTCGTCCTAAGTTCCACATACCTGTGCCACTTGCATCCAGGCCCTTATCGTCTTACGCTGTCTAGCGTTACAACGGTGTGTGGTTCGAGAATCGAACCTTTTTCATTGGCATCTACGTACCAGATATTCATACCTGAAATCAGGTGCTGCAACATTTATATCAACCTTCAGTCTGGTTTAAAAGTAAATGGACAAAGCGATCATAAGAAGGCCACAGCATACCTTGGATCAATGGAATTGATTCAAGGTGTGCTGTCAATCAGCGAATAGAGTTCATCAAGCATACGACAAGTCTGTTGTCTCATTAGCAATCACACAAGCAATAATAACTTCTGTCCCAAGTATCAAGTTACAGCAAACAAGGGTCCAGATCAGCAACACATTCCTCTAAGACCAAAAGATATGTCTTAACATATTTATCTTCATTTCTGTAGTTACAACATCATGAAAGGTAATTACCATGATAACTTACAAAAATCAAGGCGTTACATGTTGTATCTATCAAATTTGACAACAAAAAATAAAGGTAATGCTTGTGGCGGCATTGATGTGTCATAAACAATCTCCGTGATTGTTCTTGTAGCACCATTTATGAGGCATGCGTCAACCCATAAATTAGCAATAAGCATGATTTTTTGTTGTTTGCATAGCAGAACTTTGTTCTCCAACTAATCATCATCAGGATCTCCTCTTGCACTTATTTCCTACAAATGGCCACATGTGGATTGTAAAATTATGGCGTGGTGGCATTAAAATGGAGTTTAGACATGGCTGGAAGAGTTTTATCCGTGATCACAAAATTACATTGGGAAAATCTCCAGGATTGTATGGAGACTATAGCTGGTGGGCTAGGTATTACTCTCCCTACAACCCTTGCTATCAAGTTAACTCTGATCTAAGGGTAAGGTTGATGCCTCCATTCATATTGGTAATAAAGGTTAAGGTTGATGTCTTCATTGAGGTTCATGATAATAGAGAAGTTCTAGCCCCTGTTGTATAAAGTGGCATTATTTTTGTTACCAATAATTATTTATTTGCTTTCACATTGATGCTTATGATAGTTTGTGATACCCTTGAGAGCTATTTTTGGGTTGATTCTATGGCATAAGGCAGCAACTGGTTTGAAATAATTTTGAACCTTTAAGAACTAATAAAAGATACTTTATTATCTAGTCTAGTGATTTGGTTATTCTCAACCTTTGGCTATTAATTTATATTCAGTTACTTTTGTGTGCTTCTATGTTTGCTTTCATGAGCAAATGGATAGATCATGATCTGCTTGTAGTCTGATTCTTTTTTAGACTGCCTACTGCTTTATTCATACCTTTTACTTCCACAAACCCACTGCCTTGGGCTATGCATGTTATTTTCAGCTACTCTTGAAGCATTTTTTACGGTCAGTTTGAGATATTTGAGGAGAGGGTATGTGAGAGTTGATATAGTTAAACAATTTTTGAATAAAAGTATACAGTTTCAGATTTGATCAAGAGTCTGTGTAATTTACTTGTGAGTGGACGGTTAAAAGGGTGGGATTAAATCGATAGCAGTAGCCGAAGAGGCCCTGCATGTGCATTAATTTTTATCCTCTCCACTTTGGTTTTGTGATTTCTCTATGATGAACAAGTTATGGGAAAAAGGAAAACTCAGAAAAATCAAACATTTGAATACAAATTGTAATATGGAGATAGTTACAAATACATTGTAAGGAATCAACGTGACTATCTTTTCCATCAAAATGAGATTGGTTTCTTGAACTGCAATGATTGCAGGATATGCAAAAGTTCTCCTCACAGAATATGATAATTGCAAGCTAACAGAAGACATTGGAAGCCATTCAAACTTTTATCTTTCTGCAGAACCGCAAATTTCTAGCTTTCTGATTGTAAGAATTTTTTCAAACACTTGGCGACCATTCTCTTTCATGTCATATTTTACATACACTACTCCCAAAAAACCCGTAACCCTCATTGGAAAGCATATATGCATGCGGCTATTTACCCATATATTCAAATATGTGGAATGAAGGCATATCTATTCACGACGGAGGTGGAATCTTCGCTCTCAATAAGAAATTCCTATTAAACTTTGATCTCAGTGTGGGAGAGCATCGTACTCCCATACAATGTCAAAATATGAGCTTTGAAACAGAAGATGCCATGAGTGTTTTGTCAGATGTTGTAGTTACACAACCTGTTACAGCTTTGGTTCTTACTACAAATAACCCAAAACAAAAAATGACACGGATTGTTGAATTTGTTGTATGGCGCATTTTCCATTCAAACAAAATCAAAGCGAGCTTACTAACTGGAAGCCGCTACATTATGACGTCTCTAACTTTTTAGAAAAAGCCATTGCGATGAAATTTTATGAAAACTCTTTCCAACTCTAGTCAAAAATGAAAAATAAAATAAAATAAATACTGCCTAAAATAAACAAATTCACCTTTGGAGGGGTTGAACACGATCTGCAATTTCAATCGTGCACAGTGAAAATTCGTCTCCTAGGAAATGGGTGCACCGCAAGCAAAGGAAACATTGTACCTGTCAGGGTAGAAAACCATTAAATACGAAAGCTGGAGTTATTTAAATTTTCCATTGGTGTTCTTGCCCTAACAATATCTGTGATTTGTGCTCCATTTTATTGTTTGCGTCTGATGCGTATTGTTTATGTGGTTACTGTTCACACGGGTTTTGTTGGAGGAGATGATTAGTTGAAAAAAATGCAAGTATTCTACAATTTAAAAACTTTTCCATAACAGAAAAAACATCAAAAACGCCCGTCAAATTTAGTTATTTGGAAAAACGTCAAAATAGCCGTAAAATTTAAACCAATGGCTTGAACGACGGCAAGCCCTTTACCATAGGGGGGACTCCTTTTGGCGTGATGATGTAAAATGTGTTGTCTAGTCATTCATTACGATATAAAATAGATATTAATAATTAAGAGATAATGTTGGAATCTCTATAAATTTGGTAAAATATATAACTAAACACAAGAATTATGTGTACCCAATACATACAAGCTTCAAATTTAATCTAGCATATCATTTTTATTTAATGAATTAGTAAATATAAATATATTATTTTATTTTATTTTTGTAGAATTTAATATTTTTTCAATAAAATAAACAAATTTATTTTTTAAAATAATATTATTCTACAAAAACTATTTAAATTTTTATGTAGAAAACATTATCTAAATGAGATGAACCCTCCTAAATCTGACTCCTCCCATAAATATAAACGTATGTAATCATTGATCACGAAAATCTCGACCGTTTATCTGATTTCTTTTGTTTGCATCCATTCAATGTTGAATTTTGCAAGGTGTTTAAACGTTTTTAGACATTTTAGATGTCAAAGTACAACGACTTTTAAAATATGACCATCATGATTGACAAGTAAATATATAATTTAAACGTCAAAATGACATGTATATTTTAAATTTGACCTTCATATATATATATATATATATATAAAAGAAAGGTAATAGATTAAAATATTAAATAGACACTATACATTATAAATTTATGAGATTCATGACAAATATTACATAAAGTGAAAATGGAAACTTTAGAATAGAATTAACTTAATATTTTATTAATGAAATATAAATATATGCATATATCATTGATGAAATAGAAACATCCATTAATTTTTATTTTTAATTAATTTTGTTTGATTTTTTTTTAGATTTATTTGAGTTCTTGTTTCATTGTAATTTATTGATTTTGATTTGTAATTTATTTTTTTTATTTGTTTGATTTCTTACAAATAAAGATTGGATAATAGACTAGATGTATTGGATTTGAAATTTTGCGAGAAAGGTGAATTAGAAGATTTGCTTTACAAGTTCGGAAATGGAACTCATTTTCTACAGGGATGCAAGTTTGTACTAAGTGATTCATTCCTATCATTTTCTTCAAAAAAAAAATTAAATGTAATTTGAAATTCTGTTATAATGTTCTCATAAACTTCAATGATGTTTATGGATCTTCAAATTGACTAGTGCAACATTAATTTTTTTGAGAAAAAGTGAATATGTGAAAAACTATGAAATTGATTACTTCAATCTATTATCCATATTTAAATAAAAGTCACATAACTATGAGAGAATATTACATAAGAATATTAAATTTAACTCAATTTATGTACTTTATAATAATTATTATAAAAACAAATTTGACGTACATATTAAATTTTAAACGTTAAATGACATTTATATAATTTTCTAGACCGCCAAACAATTTCACTGTGACATGTAACATTGAACGTCAAAATCCAACATAGCATCCATTTATACACGTGAAGCCCTCGATTCCTGTTGACTCGGCCTCCACCCTGGCACTCTGACTTTTAAACTATTTTCCACGGTTTGTGACAGAATACGTGTAAGATTATTATTCATTTATGATGCGCTCAACGGTTTTCCTTATCATTTTAATAATCATTTCAATTCGTGTCATTTTGTAAGGTGCTTTCTTTAATTTAAATATTTAAAAGTTTTTAGATCCGCATAGTTATTAGTGGCGCGGGTTTAAATTTGAAGGATACCTATGCCCTTCAATTTTAGTTTTTAAAGTGATCGTGCTTTTTCAAAATTGACCATCAAAACATGTAAACAGTATTAATAATATAATATTAATAAAATTTTAAAAAACATTTTCATCTATTTTAACAATTTTTTAATTACTAGCAATCGCATGTGTTTCATGAGATGTGAACACCAAACGGTATATGTTATCTGATTTAGAGGTATAGTTATTACGTTTGTCCTTGATGTTGTTAAGGTGTTCGAGTGATGTTGTAATTGTAGAAATATAGTTGATCCACTTAATTTGAAGGTTGTTTCTACATTTCAAACTTGTGATACCGTTTTTGATAGTTAATTAATTTTATAGTTGATGTTGTTAGTTGTCCATCAGTTGTTCAGTTGGTGTTTTGTTGGAGAAACATTTATTATACAATTGATAATATGTGTGATTGATAGTTGTAGTGTAGGACTTTAGTTGAAATATTACATTGAAATGTTGTATCTGTACATTTAATTATGTTATAGATTCATACATTTAAAGTTGCATATCATATTTGAAAACATCAAATAAATGAAGGTATACGTACACATAATGAGACATGTATACATTTGCAGTATTTATATCATGAATGGTAGCCTTTAGTGGGCAATTTTAGTTTCAATAAACATGATTACATTTGATACCCCTTGAACGAATGTACCGCTTTGGATAGAAGAAGTGTTGAGTATAGTATTAGTGGAGGTGCTATCAAAGCAGAGGGTAGTATTTATGATGGGTTGAGTGATAGTAGTCTTGCTTCCTCCTTTCTTCTTGCTACCGAGTGCTTGTACATGCACCATATTTGAGTATCTCTCGAATGAAAAAGTAGGTGAAATGTGCAGATTTGCAAGTGAGGGAACTCTGGAGAAAGTTGTGAATGTCATACCCTTCCTTTCAGTGGTTCCAATGTCGACAATTGCTCTATGCAAAGTAAGTCCTTGGGACTTGTGGATAGTTAATCCCCAGGCCATTTTAATCGGCAACTGTCTTTGATTCCCTCTCGAAATAGGGGGTATGGGAATATGTAATGGGTTGGAGGGATCCCAACATGGGTCATTGTATCTATCAAATTTTACAACAACAAATAAAGGTAATGTTGGTGGTTGCATTGATGCGTCGTAGACAATGTCGGTGACTGTTCCTGTGGCACCATTCATGAGGCCTGCATCAACCCATAGATTTGCAATAAGCATGTTTTTTGTTGTTTGCACAACAAAACTTTGTGTTCCAACTGATCATCATCAATATTTCCTGGTCCAGTCCGCCTATTACTTTCAACAATGGATTGGGCGATCGAAACGTTCAATGCCTTCAACATCTGTAGGTTGTGGGAGTCCACCAGATCATTTTTTGCAAACAAATGTGGTGTGTCCTTAAAAATGTTGAGCTCCTGCTGAGTTAGGTGTGTGTCTATGCGAGACATTAGGAGTTCCCAATCCTCAATTAGAGGGGTTGAATCTCGCATGTGGAGCAGTAAGTTCCGGAATGAAACCTATGCACTGGTTGTTCCTTGTTGCCGAAATATTGTTTGCAATGTAATGGAAAACTGAAATCCCTTCCAAAGGGTTGCTCCATATAGAATTAATTTCATAAATAGGACTGTCCAAAACCGGTGGTAATTGGCCGAGGTCACCAAGGAGGATGACATGATCTGTTCCCAAATTCAGATGTTTTTGAATGTGGGAAAGCTTCATGTAGCCTGCTGTCAATTTTGCTTAGCAAATTTGGGCCGATGAAACTCATCTCATCAATAATAATATATTTTATATGTTTCAGCATGACTCTTGAAAATATGATAATACACTGGCCTTCAAGGGGTTTTAGTTCTTTGATTGGCATACAGATGGCTGCGTGGATTGTGGATGCGGAGATGTTGAATGCTGAAACACTAATAGGGAGGAGCACAAGTAGAGGTGAAGGAGATGTGGTTGATGTTGTTGCAAATGAATTCCAACTTTTATTTATCAGAAATGATTTTCCTATGCCAATCGTTCCTTGAATTATCAATCTTAGTGGAGGTAGAAGGGTTTTGTTTGTTGAATGGTGTAGTATGATATCAAGAGATATTTGTTGTTCTGCAAACAAAGGTAGTGTGGAAGATGGTGGTGTGGCATGCATGCTAGTTGTTAAGTTGTGTTTGTCTTCTAGTCTCTCGATGAATGTTGAACCAGTTAATCTGCAAATCAAGGGGAACATCATGTATTGTTCCAATTATTATATATGTCGAAATCTCATTTCCCCAACATTTCAAGATTGTCAAGACCTGTGTTGTTTCCGGGATGAAGTTGTACAAAAAACTACCATTCATGCAATGCTTCTTATTGAATACTGCATTCGACCTCAGAGTTAGACCTAACATCTGTAACATGTCCTGTGTCTACACTAGTGCATAAAACATGCCACGGTTTGTATTTGTGCTTGAACAAGACCCAAGTGTCATTGATGTCATGTGGGGTTGATCCAAATTCAAAGGAAATATTTTTGAAATGCTTGTATAAAAGGATTTTTGACCAACAGAAAAGGTCATAGGACATTGAATCCTGAGCTAGGACCTCCACAAATCTTGGGTGAACCCGAAAAATTATTGTGACTCGATCACAGTTTCCATTTATCACCTTTACGATTCTTGATGTAGCTCCAATCTCGGGCAACCTGAATAAGTGGTAGGCATTCCATGATTGTTGGGAAAACTCTATATGCATCCAAGAAAGCGGTTACTTCTTGTACATTGGCGTCACTTTTAACGACATGTCTCAGAATTTTTTTTCCAATATTTAATGATAGAAATGAATGGTTGCACATAACATGTGGATTTTTTTGAGCATGTGGCATTTTTCTTGTGCACTTATGTCATGTTTAACAACGCCTTTCTGTGAGTATTTTACAGATCACGGGGTATAGTGCATAGAGAATTGGGGGACAAAAAAGGGATCAGTAAGTGGAAAGGTTTCATGAACGTTGCTCTATTTTTGAAGCATAATTTCCACTTATATGCTTTTAGAAATGCATACACTCAAAGTACTGGTTGAAAATCAACATTTATCTCCATATGGAATCATAGTATTTTGGATCCAATTTATCATCAGTTCTCGAAAAGGTACTATTATTTTCCCATTGAACATGGATGAAGAGGTTAGGCCCAATGGGCATGATACACTGCAAAATGCAATTGACTTGGTGTCCTTTCTACGTAGGAAATGCCTATTTGAACATTTATAGTGGCTGTTTGAACACGATTTGGATGACAGTTATTCAAGATCTATTTTTTTCATGTGGGGAGAAGTTAGAATTTGTGCTATGTATCTAGCAATGGGTCATATAGGAGTATTTTTTTGAACAAAATCCAAGTGGTTGTATGATCTGTGGTGGTAGGAACCAGGCATACACGAAAATCAAAGTATTTTCCGTGTTGCCTCACCATAAATGATCATCAAAAAAGTCCATTGAATCAACTTTAGGGGCATTTTCAAGACAAAATATAACTGTGCACCATGGTTGCAGATGCCTCTATGTTTTATCCATTCATGACCTAGGAGATGAGGGAACATAAAATTTAGTCTATAAATTTTTGACACAAACATTCACGGGATTAAGTGATCTTAATTACCTGTTGTAGAGGAAAAATCATTTAGCATGCAAAATGAAATGTATCCTATTCTATTCAATTCAAAATCAAGATCTGCAATAGCTAACAGTCTCATCTACATCAGATTGAGAAGAGATTTTTAGGGGGACATATTATATGTACTTTCCGGCATGGTTCAAGTCCTTTGACGGGAAGATTAACTTTGATGTTCTTGTTGGATAGTAATGATGAATGCTTCAGATATTTGATGTCCAATTTCAAGCACTGTCCCCTTGAACTTGGTGCATTTAAGCTTAATAGATATGTATTGGAGAATTTTTTTCTGCATCTCTTGAAAATATGGATAGCATTTGGTGATATGTTTCTGAATGTTACTCAACTTTCGAAGCATATTTTGCAATATACTTAAGAACGACATCGCGGGAAAGTACCGGTTGGCAATCAACATTTGCTCTTCATATGTATATCATTGTTCGATTGTGGATGTTCAATCTATCACCCTTTCTAAGAAGGGATGTGCTTTATTTTCCCATCACTTTCAATGTGCAAGGAAGAAGTAGGTTGTATGGCCCGTGGAGCATTATTCCTGCACTGCAGCTGTGATTTCTTTCTATAGCAGATGACATGTCTGCTGAACATTTAATGTGGCGCTGAACTCGATTAAGTAGTTCTTCAAGGTTTGCATGCAAGGAGGTGGATAGAATTTGTGTTGTATCTAGCAAGCAAGGGTAGTCTAGGAGTGACCTGCGAACAAAATCCAAGCGGTTGCAAGCCGGGCGGGGGTTCTAGACAGACATGAACTTATCAAAGTATTGTTTTGTCGCCTCAATAACTATTGTGTCCTCCTAGTCCATTTTGTCAACTTTTGGTGCATTCTCGAGCCACAATAAACCGTGGACATGTGTGGAGCCTCTATGTTGCCATTCATACCTGCGAGACAAGGAAACATAAATATTAGATATGTAGTTTGGAAAAAACTTTGAAATATTTCTTCCCAAAATATTGTGAATCTGTGATGCAGGTATGTTGATACTTGATGAGGGTTAGAGACAATATTAAGTGTTCTCTAATGTTGTGCGGCTCGAGGATCTATTGGGCATTCACCAGGCATAATATTGTGGAGATCTGGCCATTTAGTGTCTGCAGCACTTAGAGTGAAGAATAAGGTTGGTGTCCCCAATTGTTCCACCATATCTGAAATCTCGCTTCTAATTTTTCCCAGAATGAACGTGTCCCTGGAAGGCTCGATCCAAAGCGCATTAATTTGTTTGGGAGGTTTACTTTGGGGCATTCCAGTAGTTGTCTTTGCAGCTCTCTAATTGTTGGAGGGATTCCAGATTCAGTGTTTTGTTTCATAAAAATTGTTGTATGGACTGGCTCCTGTGTCGCATTATGAGGTTTAGAAGGAAGTAATTAAATATTGGGTGGGAACCAAAGCACCCATCATGGTAGCGCATCAAATGAAGAGTCGTATTCATGCATTGGAACTTCTTTAATGTGGGGTTGTTGCCACATTATCTTTTCCTGTCGGAAATAAAGTTGGGAAAGCCATTGAGAACAGGCCTTCTGTATTGTATTCATTTATTGGCGAAAGCCCAAGCTCTATGGCCATGGCATGGTAAATGGAGTGTTACCATCGTGGTTGAGCAAGAACTGTTCGATTTCCTCTTCTTTTGTTCCTGTATTGTGAGGTGTTGGCACGAAAGACGATGAGTGTTCATATGTTTCATCAAAGTGGGTGGGAACACCACTACCATGAGTTGTAGAGCAAGTTTGCATTTGGGGCAGTTCCATTGTGGCTGTGTTGAGAGAGGAGGAAACATTTGACGACTCAGATGGTAGTGAGGAAAGGGCGTCATCGTCGATTAAGATATCTTTGTAATAGGGATCGTGTTGGATTTTATATTGTAAGGCTGCACAAACACGAGATCTACTGACATAGAAATCATAATTTTTCAAATTAGATCCTTTCCTTTATATGAGAACTATGTCCAAATCTCCAAGGCGGCGGGGTAGGGTATTTGCTATTGAAGTAATGTTTTGCGGGAAGCTTATGGTGTGTCCTGAGTATTTGTATTGCCCGCCACGTACTTGGGCGACCTGCATGAATGGATTAACTCGTGCAATAAGCATCTCCTCGATTTGGGTTAAAGATGCAAGAATGATAGGTTGTTTTTCAAGGTCCATGTTGTTCCATGAAGAGAAGCGGTGGCCTTGTTTTTCACTTTTGCATCTGTTACAGGAGGGAAAGCCTTCAAAGGAAATTGTTTTAATTCCTGGGTAATTTTCCAAGTAGATTGAGCAAGTTTGAATGGTCGCCAAAAAATCTATTCTTTTACGAAACTGACGTTGGGCTTCAATAGTCATCATCGAGGGAAAGAATATTGGAACTCTTTTTTTCTTGGCACTTAGGGTTTTAATTTATCATTTGCTTATTGCTTGTGTCATATCTGTGCTTTACTATTTTATCGATTGCATGTGACTCTGAAATAAACTCTAGGGTTTTACAAATAAATTTCAATATTTGTTAAATCAGCTTCCACCAGTAAAGGTTTCAACAAATTTGCATTGGAAACCTATTACCTTCTCAAAGATTAAGGTGGTTTAGGCATCATTGACATTCTACGTCAAGGGAAAGCGCTATGTACCAAAAAGATAATCTGAAGCATGGAAGGGAAAGAAGCATGGAATGTGCTCCTGCAAAATGGCATTACAAAAGGCTCCCCTTATGTCCGTACTTCTTGGAAAGGCATTGGATTTTCCAACCTTCTCATTGTTCCTATTCTAGTCAAAATTGGTTGGCACTCTTGTGCTAAAAAATATTTGGAACTCCTAGGAAAAAATCAAACCATGGCTCTTGTGGAATGGAAATGACTTCCATGAAGACCTTTCATTTAATTACCACTCTCTGTGGTGGTCTCCTCTCATTCAATGCCAGGATCGTTGTCTAGTCGAGGTACCTTGGATTCCTGCACTCTACCTTTTTAAGTGATGTATTCATACCATCCAAGACCTCTTTTGAAAACACACTCAATCTTGGCTACCCTAGTAAGAGCTCAAATCTCAATTCAAATTGTCTCTTCTAGATCGATCTCTCATCAATGACATCATTTCCTTTGTGCCAGATCACATGATCCACAAAATTTCTATTCTTCCATCTCGTCCCTGGTGGACTAACTGGAAGTGGTATGTGGACACCCCATTCTGGAATAACTCGGTTGGACGAGATTATGCATGGCTCTCTCCTCATTTTCCCATGGTGGGAAAACTCAATACCTGGTAGGGAGTTCAATCCTCACCATCAATTTGGAAAAGGAGATTTGATATTATTTGGTCTTCCTGTGTGGAACCTAAAATTAATCACTTTATGTGGTGTGTTCTTCACAAAGGCCTTCCGCTTGGTGTTCATCTAGTTCACTTGGGAGTTTCTACCCCCAATGTCCCTTATGTGGTCATCTGGAAACCTTGCCTAACCTTTTTTGGTATTTTTGCAAAGCCTAAAAGGCTTAGAATTGGATTAATTCTTTTTTCCTCCCCTTCTGACCAAATTTTTTTACTTGGCATCATGTTCTACTGGGAGACAATCCTCAAATGCTCCACAATTTTTTGTAGATTTGGCATGCTTTCAGAGGGGAAATATTATTCTAGATTTGGAAAGAAAAGAATTCATATTTATTTGCTAATGTTGAAGCTGATAAGTAATTCTGTATTTATAAAAAATATGTGGTTATCACGAATGTATTGATGTAGATGCAAGCTCAAGCCAACAAAGTGGCGATCAAGGTGGAACATCTGTAAATGTCCCTTCTTCATTTGGGTGACACCCATTGCAATGTTTCTCATGAACTGTAATCCCCATCTCACCGCTCCCCACCACAAGGTAATGTCAGCTGACATCCCATAAGTGGTGGTTGCAGGAGCCGCTCGCAACGACACTCCTTCAGTCAGGACCACAGTCTCCCCAAAGCCATCCTCCGCAGAGGATCTTCTCCCCTATGTCTTCAGACCTCCATCGGGGTTGGGATTCCCACCGCCTCTAAGATAGCTCGGCTGGGGATTGTCAGATGCGCCAAGCTACATACTTAGGATGGTTAGAGCCTCTTGCCTCCACCTGACAAGTTTCCCAATTTGTCTCTCGCCAGCTTGCCCTCTCCGGCCACTGGTGAAGATATCGAAGATGGAAGCCATCCCATCTTTGGTTGGGATGTTCCAGATAGTGGAAAATACCTACCTGGCTTTGGATGGCATGGTCAAGACCCACCCCCAACAGGAAAGAAATTTGTAGCGACGACTTAACTTCTCTTCTTTTTATGTTGCCTGATGCTATGCAATCAGTTGTGTTCCTAGGCTTTGTTGTTGGCTAGTTTGATTTTGAGGTTTTGGGACGTGCTTCTATACCGCTCATTTTTTGTGAATTATCTAGTATCATTTTACTTGTTAATATAATATAAGATCTTATTCATAAAAATGTTTATAATTGTCTTGATTTATTGCATGATCGCTGGCCACAATCAATCTATACAAAAACCTATCAAATATAAGATAGGGGATGCATGTGTAACCATCATTATTCTTTCAAAATTACCTTCTAAAAAAGTACTTTGAAATTTTCTCCTTCTATGTAAGCATTAACCTAACTTACAAAAATTAAAATGAAAATTTTATATGGCCAATATAGTACACTTTATGACTGCAAATTTGAATATATAACACGACACCAAAATTACTCTCGGGACATGCAAACATAAGGTGCACATCTTTTAGTACCACGTGAAGGACCATATTATCTTGGCACTGTGAAGGGTTTATCAGTTTTTTTTTGCTGACTAAAGAAGGGAAGAGAACTGGAAGAGGAGAGTTGTTTCCATACGACCTAGAGGCGGTAGGAAAGAATGGCATTTGTGCAGATCTTCAATGGTAGGAAACATTAATGAAGCAGATTTAATAAAATTGAGGCCAATATTTCTGCCTTAACTGAATTTTTTATGAGATCTATGTCGACGATGGTGGGAAAGGGGAAAAAATCCCACAGGAGGAAGAGACAGAGTTCCAGCAAGAGCACGAAGATGAGAATGAAGAATCTGAGGGACATGTAAAACTTGAGCCCTTTAGCATTTACCCCCTTTCAAAGTAGAGGCCAAATTGGAAATAGAACCTTCAGAGGGGCATGTAGATGCAAATAAACTCAACTACTTATTGAGGCAGCTTGAGATGTACTTTGGAGACCATGGGATCTTATGAGCAGAAACTCTTTTTTGCTTGGTTTTCTCATCGATATCATGGAAGAGCCTGCAACAACTCAAAAATAAAATGGTAGAGTTCGGCATTCACATTGCATGAGTTTGGACTTCTGTGAAAAATTAACCATGAACCCTATAACCGTCAAAAATTGCATGCAAAAGTGAAAACGACGTGCAAACAACTGTCAAATTTAATCACGTTGGAAAAACATCTAAAAGGCTGTCAAATTTAACATCGCAACAGAAACGTACGGAGGTCCTCTACCATAGGGGGAACGTCGTCGGTGTAATAATAGTTTTGTTCATATAAATATATCTTGTATATAGATTCATCAATGTTTTGCAACCTTCTACATGGCCACTTTGCGGAATATTGATGTTGTTTTACCAAATGCAAACCATTAAATTTTACAGCAGGACCATATTTTTCTTTCTTACTTTCCATTCATGTCCATTTTATCTAACAAATGAAACGTTGTCCAATCAAAAATGTTGATACCATATAAAATTAAATTAAAAAATAGCAAACCCTGTTTTCCCCATATTTTCTCATAACTTTCTTTCTTTTAGTTGTGTAAGGGACAATTGTTTGTGCTATTGAAATGATGGATAAGTTAACAATGCTAACTAAGTGACCTCTCCATATGGCTAAAAAGACACTACGTCATTATTTTTAAGCTTGATACTATTTTTGATTAAGTTGTTATTTCACTACATCCACACACCACCCCCGAAAAAATATCACCTTGTTTTCACCTAGATATGGAAAATATTTTAATCAAACCCTCTATATATATGTCAACATATCTTTCCAAATTTGTCACCTCTCAAAAATGAAAAAAAATATAAATCTAAACCATCATATAAAAGTTACTATGATAAAAAAAAGTGTTGTGGTTCTACCTACACTGGAAATAACTAACCTTATGTAAACCATGGAAAAGCCACCCTATTTGTCTTTCCTCTTTCAGACAAGGATGTCTACTGTGAAAAAGGCAATGGACAACATTAATAAATTTCCCACATTTACCTTTTTCATCTTTGTCATCTCATATTTGTAACATCTAGAAATTCTTTCCTATTTGATGCTACATGGATATCTCATGAACTTCTTCATTAGTAACTTTTTAAAATAATGACAATGCCTTATTATGCAAGTTCATACATCATCTCCCATCCCCAAAAAATAGCAATGAATGGACCTACTATAATGTATTGTCAAGTTGATGTTGGCCTAACACCTAAAAGCCTTTCAAGAAAATTAAAATTAAAATTATTTCCTTCCTTTATGTATTGTTCTTCAATTAAGAAAATCATGGTTTATGATGTCTTATGCTTACTCAACAAAGGATTTCATGTCAAATAAACGTGTTCTGCTCCAATGTACCATGATAGAAATTCATTATGACTAGCAATCACACCCGAGTGGTGCATTGGAGTTGCCGATAGGAAGGCATTGAAGAAGTTAAATTTGAAGGATTTAAGGTGAAACATTGAACGAAGAAAGAGTCAAGATAAAGAAGGATGTTGATGAAGGATAATTTTCGGGTTGGGGAATCTATTGGAGAGAACATAGGAAATCTTATTCTTTCTTCTGAAAAGTCACATATGAACCACATGCCACTTTTTTACCATCGCCAAAACATCTATTTAATGCAATATTTGTTGGACATTAAATCTATCATAATAGTTGCCAACTGGAAAAACCCCATTTTTATTATATTTGCATGTTTTACAGATTATTGTAATCACGTTGTTATGTATTTTAATAATGTAAGCATGGAAGGAAAACATAACAAACAATAAACACAAGTGAAAACATGGTATATACTTCGTATAAGAGCACCGACTAAAGGGCTTAGACATCAACAACTCCAATGACAATGTTGATTAGTTTTGTTGACACTATGTTGTCTCTTAATGAAGAGGATTAATTGGACAATGAGGACAAGCTAGAGGGAACATCAGCCAAGGGCAAAAGTGTGCTAGACACAAACTTACACAAGTGTCCTTTCTACATGTGGTGGTAAGGGATCCTCTGCAAAGCGTCCAAGGTCAGGGAGAATGTGGGTGTCAAGGTCAATGGCCTAAGGATTTCCCCCTTGGGTATGGGTTATTGTAGTTCCTCGATAGCTCGTAAAGAGCTTGGATTTGGAATCAGGCTATACATTTCAAGATTATGTTGTCCCCTCTACTAGGCATGTGCATTGTGTGAATAGTTATACTTTCAGGTAGGAATGTTGGTGATCTAATTCGCACTATCCTCTAGATTTGTTTGAAATCTTTGAAATTCCCTGTGAAATAGTATCTCTTTTTCATATTATTTTGCTATGTGATTCCATCTGAACCCACACCTCCATTCTCCCAATTGAGCCAAAATGGGAGTTTAGAACAGGGTATATGAAACCATTGAAGCTTAAGAAGGTTGATTTTACAGATGTAATTGTCAATTCGTAGGGTGGAAACACCCTAGGTACAATTTTTTTTACCACAACTTGCCACTCACCGCAGAATAATAGAAACAAACACACAATTCACAAATCCCCCATTACATCAAAAAATGCAAATTGTAACTAAAGAAACTATCACTTATACACACACATAAACTACACACGTGCACGCGCGCGCACACACACACACACACACATACATAGACATATATGCATATATACATATATACATCTATATATATGCATATATACATATATGCATATATACATATATGCATATATACATATATGCATATATGCATATATGCATATATACATATATGCATATATGTATACATATATACATATATACATATATACATCTATATATACATACATATATATGTATATATATATATATGTTATGTATATTATATATATATATATGTATATATATATATATATATATATATATATATATATATAATATATGCTATATATATATATATATGTATATATGCATATATACATATATATACATATGTATGTATATATGTATATATGCATATATACATATATATACATATATACATATATGCATATATACATATATATACATATATATACATATATATACATATATATACATATATATACATATATATACATATATATACAGATGATATATATATATATATATATATATATATATAATATATATGTATATTCATATATGTATACACTGTATATATGAGTACTATGCATATATGTCTATATATACTATATATATTATGCATATATATTAATATATGCTATATATATATTATATGCATATATATATATATATATATACTTATATATATGCAATATATATATATATATATTATATATATATATATATGCAATATATAGATCATATATATTATATAATATGCATATATATATATAGTATATGCATATATATATATATATAGACATATATGCATATATACATATATATACATATATAATCCACAAATAATATTACATAATATTGATTGTTGATTTTATATTGTTCAAAAATAAATATGTTGATAGCAGTTTTTCCAAATTAGAATGATGCGAGAAAGTTAAAACAAGGAATAAATGATGGTTAATGTCGGCTTCTTTATACATTTTCGTACAACCATATCATTGTCCTCCACATGCATTTCATTCTCCTAGACCACACCAATTCTTCTCACATACATTTACTTTGACCGTCTATTATATCGATTGGCTTACATCCAATGTTTCGAAGGAATAACAAATGACAAGAGGCACGACTTGTTACTCCACTAACTTGCATCGTCTTTAGAGGAATGAAGGAGGGCCCGGAGTTCATGTAAAACATAATTGTCCTCTTCTTTTAATGCCTTAACCATTAATTACATTATTAGGTGTTTCAAAATGGGAGTCTTAGTAACTTTTCCTGACACACATCAGGGAAATGGAAGGTTAGGGTTCTATGTCAGTGGTCATTGACGAGAAATATCGTTAGGAGTATTTTTTTAGGGAAACCTTAATCACTAATTTAATCTCTAAAGACAAATCCTAAGTGCTAATGCACATGAAATAAGTGACATAATGAACCCTAAACGTATAAATTTTATATCTAGCGTATGTAGAGTTTGGGATTCAAACATATGAAATTTTCCTTTGGAAGTATTTATTGATCACACCTACTTTCTGAGATATCTCCAAAGTGTGTTGTCTTGACAACTTGTACACTACACCCACATTCTACTTCATACTATTGACACAAATGGCACGTGTTTCATATATGTCTGGCCATAAGAAAGAAGAGTTCTACATTGGTTTCCCTAACACTTTCCCTGCCCTTGGAATTATCCTCCCTTAAACCCCTTCTTCATCACCCACCTCCTCCTTCAATGTTTTTCCCCCTCAAGTTTAACTTCTTTAACACATCTCCTCTAACGTTTCCACTGCACATTATGTATGTGATTGATAGTTTAATTTATATTAAGAGTAAATTTTCCAAATTCTCTTGCTAAATCTCATCAATATAAATATATATAGTTTTATATAGATACATCAATATAAAATGGATTTATTACATAAAAATAAAACACTACTATACACTCCAAAATGCACACTTTGGACACCTCTTAAGCACTCAAGCACTCAGGAACTCGATTAGGGAGGGAGGACACACATTTCCTTTAAATAGAAAATTGTATTTACTAGATTAGGGAGGGAGGGCACATGTAGACACCTAAATATGGTCATTTGGTATTTAATAATGTGACTTTTGGAGTATATTCCTTACACTTGACTTTTGTATACAAACAGAGCTCAAACACACTATTGCACTATCTTAAGGCTTGTAATCCCTCATTCTATTTCTTAATCACCTACCTAATTTTTTGGTCAGTAAATATACCTTATATCTCTAGTATAGACCTCCCTCTAGATCATCAAGTTAAAATTCTTCCCAATTGGATAAAACTATCCAATAAGGATATGATAGACTGGTCAATCCTTAGCTTCACAACAATCAAATTTGTTATTAGCATGGCCTTCATGCTTGGATTTCTAGACACGAAGGGTGATGACTCTTGCCTTTGTTATTCTTGATAGTTTTTTTAGAATGGTACACTTTACATGTAATACTTGATTGGTGATGCGAAGAATAATGAAATTTTAATGAGGTAGTTAGATTGTATTGAATACCTATATGCATAGATTCAAATAGAGGTACCATGTTAATGGGACATTTTTGGACAAATTTGTAGAAGAAAGGTACTAAATCGAGTTTCAATTCAATATATCATCCACAAATGTATGGGGAAACTAAAGTGGTGAATTAGAGTTTTGGGGAAAAAATTATATATTTGGTGGGAGACAAGCCCAAACAATGGGATTTGAGATTAGCACAAGCTTCAAGATTACCTATGAAAATTTAGTCAGTATGAGTACAATGAATACCTCATTCTAATTAATGTATGAAAGTAGTCCAAGAAGTGTTATTGAGTTACGGAACATCAATGACTTGAGTGTGAAGAGTGTCATGGTAAAAAAAATTGAATATATGTAAGAGGTGTATTAAAAAGTGAAAGAGAAGTTGGAGCATGGTATGACAGGGTACACACAACAAGTCAATATCAAGGAAAATGAAAAGGAGTTTCAAATTGGAGACTTGGTTTTGACACATTTGAGGAAGGAAATGTTCCCAAGGAGAACACACAATAAATTGAATTGGAAAAACATTAGAACATGCAAAATTCTTTAAAAATGTTCAACAAATGTTTGTAAGATAGAGCCATAAAATGGGATTCATATTTCACCCATATTCAATCTAGTGGATTTGTATCCCTTTCAGGAGGGACAATCACTTGATGATGATGTTGGAGATTGGAGAAAAGAGTTTATGAGAAAGAAAAAAATGAGATAGAGGCCAAACTAAACTCTGGAGATGTCAAGAATGTCAAAGGGAAAGAGTACATTGAGTATTTGATCAAGTGAAAGGATAAAGAATCTAAAGGATTGATTGGGTGAATGCATATGAGATTGACCAATATAAAAAACCAAATTAGAAGATATCACTTAAAACACAATTAGGAGCTCATTAGTTTTTCAATTACGAGGAAGTCTAATGCAAGAGCATCTAGGGCAGTTAATAATCTTGCATCAACCAAAAGATATAGTAGTGTGTTTCGTCAATTAGTTAGTGTTTCTCTTTGTTGTAGATGATACAAATAATTTGATTGCTCCCTAATAAATGACAAAATTGTTGGTTAATACAAGAGCAAATAGGAAATTGTTGGTTTGCATTAACAACCAATTTCATAACCATAGATGCAGTAATGTAGTACCCTGACAGTTATGAAATTTATGTTTTGTAGTGGTTTCACTTGCAACAACCCTAAAACTCTAGTAACAAAACAAAATGCATGCTTTTCCAGAGAGACATTCGAGGCATTCGAGCTTGTTCGAGCTTGTTAGATAAATTGTTGGTAAATGAAAGATCTGACACGAGGCATTCGAGCTTGTTAGAGAGACATGGTGTTTGTTCAATGTTTAGAGAGAATTGGGAAGGGATTGAATCAAGTTTATGAGGTTTATGAGGGATTGTCATTGTAACTTTATCATTGAGAAATGAATAAAGGTGTGTGTGTGTGTGTGTGTGTGTGTGTGTGTGTGTGTGTGTGTGTGATTGTAACTTTATCGTTGAGAAATGAATAAAGGTGTGCGTGCGTGCGTGCGTGCGTGCGTGCGTGTGTGTGTGTGTGTGTGCGTGTGTGTGTGCGTGCGTGTGTTCGTGTGTGTGTGTGTGCGCGTGCGTGTGTGTGTGCGTTTGTGCGTGCGTGTGCGTGTGTGTGTGCGTGTGTGTGCATGTGTGTGCTGTGCGTGCGTGTGTGCGTGTGTGCGTGTGTGTGTGCGTGCATGTGTGTGTGTGTCCTAAAGTTGCAAATAAAAAATAGTTGTTCATTTAACTCCCTATTTGCCATTACATCATAAATACTCAATCATTGTTATCTCTAACTTTTAGCTTAAATTTTCTTAAATACCTTGATAAATAACAAATGCTTCCTTATATTCATAAATGATAGGTAGGTCATCAAATACATAAAAATACTTGTATGTTTATAAACAATTGAAATTTAAATAAAGACCTTATTAACATACAAACAAATTTTTAAAAAAATATGGATTAAATAAGAAAAGTCCTAACTAAATCTTTAAAAAACCATAAACTCGCAAAAGAAACGCATAATGCATGTTTTTGACCCCGAAAAAAAATCCAAAATAAATAAATTAAAAACATGAGTGGCTCAATATCAAAACTTACATTAATAAAAACCAAATTTAAACTAATAATCAAGTAATACTCAATTAATACAAACGCTTTTTAAAAAAAACATATTTACTTAAACACATGGAGGACTTAAAAAGAGGTTTCTACCCGCCTGCCAGGGAAAGTAAGTAAAGCTCCCATAATTCCAAAGAATACATTATTTTCCCATTGTTTTCGGGACGGCAAACATTCTGACCATTGAATTTGTAAAGTAATGTGAACCGAACCTAAACTTTTCCACGGTCTTGGAAAAATAATTGAAAAGTACAAAGCACTTTGTAATCTTATTCACGCAATGAACGCGTTCCGTGAGGTGCCTCGAAATTCCATAATTTCTTTATTATTTCTACGCGGGGTCACGTTTACTGTACATTCATTTCCCACTCAAGTAAAGTACATAGTTTTCCAAAAAACAACTGTGTCATATTATTACAAGATTAAATAAATAAATTAGGGTTTTATGTATAGATGTGATTTGACATTCGTGGGTCCGTTTTTATCGGTTTTCAATATTGGAGTATATTTTATTTGTATTCTTAAAATAATTGTTAATAGCAACGCGAATTTATATTTCAAATATACCAATTTTAATTAAATGAGTTGCAGTCTAACCATTTATTAAGGTATAATTTTATATTAATAATTAAAATATGAGGTTTGGATTGTATTCTCTCTAAATTTGGTAGAACGATCCTTAACAACTAAGCCCAGAGAATTATGTGTACCTAATCCATGTAAGCTTCAAATTCAATAAAAAACTATCAAATTTATTTGATAATTTGCTAAATAATCTAAAAATACATTTCACACTTTTCTTTTTGTAAAATTTAATGCTTTTTTTTCAATAAAATAAATAAATTTATCTTGAAAATTGATATATTCTCATTCGAAACTATTTAATTTTTTCAATTTGTATTAAGAGTAATTTTTCCAAATTCTCTTGTTAAATTCCATCAATATCAATATATTTAGTTTTATAAAGACACGTCAATATAAAATGGATGTATTACATAAAAATAATACACGAGTATACACTCTAAAGCACTTTCATTTTTCTAGGTATATTACATACGATTACAAAGTTGGTGAGGAGATAAATAACACATCCATTACATAAAAATAAAACACTAGTATACACTCTAAAGCACTTTCATTTTTCTAGGTATAATACATGTGATTCCAAAGTTGGAGAGGAGATAAATAACACTTATATTCACGAGTTTTAGTTCAAAGATGGATTCTATAGTGTGGGCATATTGTCATAGGATTGTGAAAATGTTTGTGGACATTTTGATTTGGATGAACACTTTAAAATGTATTAAAGAGTGTGTCAATAGTTAAATGTTAAGTTGATACTTGCGTCAATTTTATTACAAAAGTATATATCAAAAAGTCTTTCGATTTAATGTACAAAGCCAATTTTTGATATGTAGTGACATTAACAGTGTAATCATCCAATGTTTTAAATACTTACTTCTTGAATAGTTTCAAGTTAGAGTAATTGTTTAACTTCCATATATTATTATTATGGAGCTTGTTGTGCTAATATGTACTTTGGCAATTGAGTTTGTATTGTATTACAAAGTCAAAGTTGAAGTTCTCAATTGACAAAGAAATTCCACTCAATTATAGAGAGTGTTATTGAGGCAACAAAATTGTCCCTTTTGTATTCTATATGACAGAAAATGGGTAGATGCACACTACTTGAGCTTCCCGAGACAAAACCACCAACGTAACTTTGAAGTCTCCATTTTGATTCCCAAACCATCAACGATGACTGCATAAATATAGGAGTATCCGACTTTGTCAATGCACAATCTTGTCTAAGAATGGGAGGAATCTTAGACGTTAAAAAATGGGAGGAATCTTGTCTAAGAATGATTTCTACAAGTGGGCTAAACTTTATTTGAAAAATCAAGGTTGGTTTATAAAATCCATTTGAGGGTTAGGGAAAGGATATATATCTTGCACGTTTGCTTCTCCAGAACATGCACAATTTTTGTTGCAAAATTGCACATGGATCATTCATGGTAAAATATGTTATCTGCAAACATGGAGAATTTATTTTATTCTGGAAGGACCTGTTAGATCAAAGTATCCAATGTGCATTGAATTTCCCGCCATCTTACCTTTAGACCATTTATGAAGAATATAACAAAATAACTTGGACATTTAATATGGCGGAAGAACAATAATGACAAGTTTTCCAACCTCCAAGTTCACGCTAGGGCTTGTGTTGAAATTGATTTGACTAACCGTCTTCTCAAAGCCATGAAACTGATAGGCCTAGGCTTTGAAGTTTTAAACGTTAGTGAGATTTATTAACAAACCTGATGCTCGATTTTATATTCAAATAGAAGGTCATCTAATTAGAGACTACCCTATGAGAAAGCAACACAACCCTATAGTAACAATGATAATCCTAAACCCAAGAATTCAAATCCCAATTGAATTCCTCTCACTCTACCTCTAATGTTAATCTTTAGCCTAACATATCTATGCAACCCGAAGTCCTACTTAGCAAGTTGTACTTACCTCTGATAGTATTAATCAAATATTGTATAAATAGATATTTGGCATTGCTACTCTTCAAAATTATAAACTTACTTCTATGGAAAACCAAAATACTCACCCCATCTCCACCTCTCCTCCTAGACCTAATAATAATAAACCTACTTAAACAATATTGTGAGTGACAGTTGCGTGTTATCCACAAGTGTAAAGATCCCAACTTCTCCTTGATATCTCCCATGTCCTATACAAGCATAATCAACCAATTTTCTTTGATCCCTACCCCTATCAAAAATTGTTAGCAATTACTCCAATATTTAAGTCACAAAGAGGTGCAAATGGGTCTCTCTAAGCTACACAATAGCATTTTTGGCAGTCATTTCAATAGTAAAGCATTGTCTTACAAAATAATGTTGTAGGTATATTACTAGCCAATAATGGAACAATAATTTGATGATTATGTAAAAAATGACAAAAATGTTAGAAACACAATAATCTAAAGCATGCCCCATCTTAAGAAGTGCAACCCGTTGTTATACCATCGCCATTTTCCTTTTGGGGATTCGATCTCATCGGCAATATTAATCAATAATATGCACAAGATCACAAATTTATCATCACTTTTATTATGTACTTTACTAAATGGGTTGATATTATACCCTTACAAACCACTATCAATGAAGACATCTACATTTTATTGATAACTCATATCATATCATGATTTGGGGTCCCTTCCATGATTTATAGAGACATTGGCTCCTCTTTCAAAACTCAGATGGTCAAGAAGTTTTTTGTTAAGTTTAAGCTCAAGCATATGTTCTCCACTCCTTGCAGCCTTCAAGGCAATGGACAAGTTGAAGTAACTAATAAAATTATCACAAAAATTTAATAAAAAGAACTGCCAAACATGGGGAATACTAGCACAAGAAGATCATATACATACTTTAGGCCTATCGTACAAGTGCTTGCATGCCAATAAAGGAAAATTTGTATTCCTTTGTTTATGGAATGGATGTAGTCTTACCTTTAGAATTAGAAACTACATACTTACAAGCCCCTCTATAAGATATACTCAAAGATAATGATTATTGTGAAAAAAAGCTACATGAACTAGAAATACTTGGTCGCAAGCATGTACATGCAGCGAAACATTTTAGAGTTTATCAAGCCAGGGTCAATGGAGTGTGCGATGGAAAAATTTGGAACCACAAATTTTAATTTGGATATCTTGTCCCAAAAGAGAATCAAAAGAATACAAATGCAACTACCAAGCTAAAAGGAATGTTCAAGCCCAAATGGTTAGGCCCATTTGTGGTTACTAAAGAAGTGGGTACATATGATTATCACTTGTTTACACTAGAAGGCAAGCCTGTGAAGAAACCTATGAACATCATGCACTTGCAAAAATACTATACATAGAATACACAAACATAAAAATATTATAAAAATACGAAAAATAACTAAATGTAAAAATATAAATAAATAATAATTTTGAAAAAATGAGAAACCAAGAACTAAGCATTACTTGTATTACTAGTTTCTACTATACATGTGTTGTTTATCAAATGAATTGGTAGATAAAATACTCTATTATTCTATACACATATGTGTTTCACATGGTATATGAGCATGATGAAGGAAACGCGGGATTGTTTATGGATTTTAGATGTTGCCCTTTCCCTTTGTTGAATAGCCTTGCCTTATTGGGGGCATCTTTCTATACACGTTAATATATACAAAGCTATATATTTATATAATATTTCACATCTCTTTCTATTTTTAATATATGTTTTATGGCTTATATTTTGATATGCTTCTACTAGAGTTTGATACTAACACATATGGACTATATAAACTGGTTTCTCTTGTTCTATGAACCTAATGTTTACTTGGGTGCACATTGGATTAATGTTACTACTTGTCTCTTATGTGCAACCACTTGGCCATTGTATGTTTGTTTTTGACACTATTTTCTCTTATTTGTGGCTTCAATAACCTTTCTTGTATGTCCTTTGGGCCTTGTTTTTTTAAGCAACAACATTGTGCCCCATATATGTGGCCTATTTGACTTATATATGACATTGTTTATGAATTTTGCATGTTAATCTTGTGTTCTCGTTGCACTTGATACACTTGGTGTTACAATTCACATGATGCATCATCCTAATTTGGTGCAATGATTCATATCATGCACTCCTTCTGTTCAGCAAGTTATATATCAAAATGGTAACATATGGATATTCATCACATGTATGTATACTATTACATGTTGTTATCTTCTTCTACATGACATGGTATATTTCATATTTGCTTGTGATACAATTAATTAATACTATATCTATCTCACCTCAAAAGATGGGGGAATTTTGGGTTTATTCCAGAAATACAAGCTCATTTTCAAATAGAATATAGGGTACAAGATGCATAATATAGTGAACAGGAATATAAATACAAGATACAAGGTTTACATATAGTTAGAGACAAAAAATTTGATAATATTCAAAAATAACACATTTAGAAAGGATCTACAAGTCAATTTGATCCCTAATGGTTGATTTTATCCAGTACAATTTGGATAGTCAATTTGATATATTTTCTAGAAAATACATAATATAAAATCATTCATGCAGTGAATCAAGAATTGTGACACGTGTTTTGATACAATTATAATGTATTTTATTACAAGTGTAAGGGTCATGATGCTAGTTCATAATACAATTTGATTATATAGATACAACTTACAAATATCGTATGGCACATACTAATCTCTTTCAAATATCAATATTATCAATTATGGGGTAGGACTATCATTTTTCTCTTAGGATAATTTAAAGGCTATCAATTATTGTGAGTATAATGGGGACATGAGTATAATTCATTCCCTTTTGATCATGCAAATTGGCAACCTAGATCTGTATGTAATGATGTGATTCAATTGGAATGAGTGATGTACATTGGGTCTAGTGAGATATATTGGCTTTAGCATCTTTTCTAGTGAAATCCATACTGTTTCCCACTTTTCAAGAAGTAAATTATGTATTACTCTTCAAATCAGGAGTGTTGGGTCTATTGCACCCCCAACATCATTGGCTAGTATTTCGTGTTTCAAATTGCGGATTGATCACCCCCGATTCTCAATCTTGCTTTAAAATAATCTCATTCTTCATATGCATCAATCGAGGTGATTCACTAAGAAGCCTCGATCATTGAAGATATAAGTTAATTTCCAAACATATATTTGTACTCCTTCCTTTCTCTCTCTTTTCAATTTCAATTTCAAGTTTTAGAGTTAAAGTTTCAATTTTTATAATATGGACGTTCACTATACTCTTATTTTTTAAGTATAGTGTGTGTACGTTCACTATACGTTCACTTTGGACACCTCTCAAGCACTCAAGCAGTCAAGAACTCAAAGAATTTGAGAAAAGGTAAAGTGTGTGTACATACTTAGGTACACATTTCCTTTAAATAGAAAATTGCATTTACTAGATTAAAGGGGCATGCATGAAATGTAGACACCCAATTTTTTTCATTTTGCATTTGATAATGTGATTTTTAGCTTATATTCCTTACACTTGACTTGTGCACAAAAATATAGCTCAAAACACCATCTTGTGTTATCTTAGGGCTCACAATACCTCATTTTATTTCTTAGTTGCTTACATGAATGTCTCTATCAGTAAAATACCTTATAAATTTTGTGCAAACCTCCCTACATCATCAACTTCATTTGATTTAGGCCACATGCAAGCAGAGACATGAAATCCACAAAATGGAATTGAAGAGACAAAAAATGAAGTCTTTTGGCAATTCTATGATGGTGGGTTACCATTGGAGAAGGGTAAAAAGAAAATGCAACAACAACCAGGGAGCATCAGAAAACAGTCAAGAAAATCTAAAAAGAAAAAAAGGGAAGAAATCGTTTAAAAATTATGATACAAAAGGCTATGCATATGAGCTTGGAACTGGGCATAGCTTAATAGATAATTATTCTTCCCACAATCCTCCCTTAAAGAATAGAAACTACAAGTAACAACATGAATATGTAGTAAAAGGATTGGGTGCGTTGCATTATGCATTTCATAATGTTGTCTATGAGAAAGGTTGGATATCGATTAAGAAACTGAATTTCCATAGGTGACCGAAGGCAATTACCACTTAAAATGGCTTGGGAATTTTCAATCCACAAATACCAAGGGCTTACTTTGTAGAGATCCACTATTGACATTGGGGTGCGGAAAGACAGGGGCTTATGTTCACAACTATATCAAGAGTTCCCTCCTTATCCGCCCTTCGGATTTCACCACCTTTTTCATTCAACAATTATGCCAAAATGTCCTTAACACCTCTTCTACAGTCACACATACTAGAGGAATCCCGTCCTCGCTCCCTGTCCTTAACACTCCCCTCTTAATCCCTGTCGGCCCTTCCCTTTCAAGCTTCACCACTTTTTGTCCAATCCAATTTTTTTCCACTACTCCTGTTTCCACTTCTTCATTCTGTTTTTCATTCTCCAATTAGAAATATCATATTACTTTGTTGTATGTTTCACTTTCCTTCTCATGTCACCCTTAATTCACTTTCAACGTTAACATCGTACACCTCACATGCAATTACTAGTTCCTAACTTTGTTACTAGACTATGTGGTGTTAGTTTAGTTATTTAACCTTGCAAAAGTTCTAGTAGTTATTTAGAAATGTGCACATACGTACGTACGTACATACATACATAGGAATTGTAAATAAAAAATAAAAAAATTACGGTCTACTAATTTTTCAAGATGTGCGTGACTACGACCGCTTGAAAATTTAACCGGTCATATGCGTTGTAAATCACCCAAAAAAATCAGCTTAGGACAAACCGTCGATTCCAATTTCCCACACCCAAACATATCTATGGTAATGGAAAGGTTAAGTCAAGGTCAAAGTCATGCACTCACATTCATGGCAATGACCATTACTGCCACAAAAATCAACAGCTGGGCCCCAACTCTGCAGGCACCGTGAATCGACCTCGCAACCTCTCATAACTTTCACACACTCCATGGAAGACCCTGACTTTGGCTCACTGTTGACCGGAACTCAAAACCTTTTTTAATACTTTCTAGTTTCGTTTTTTTTCCTTCAATCCGCGACGAATTCTGCACGAATTATATAATTCCAATTCAAGAGCGCTAGCCCTACATCAACACCCATTTTCATTTCAGGTCCGGGGAGGACAAAATCCATGCGGCAGATAGAAACCCAACAAAAAGCTTGAAGCTTGGATTGATTGAGCTGTAAAAAATGAGGTATTTTTGCACACATTCTGCTTCTGTTCTCAGACTGTTATTCATTCTGTCATTTATGGCTGTTACGCTCTGTCTCAACACCACACAAGGCGAAGTTATGAAACAGCTCTATACTTATACATCTGAATGGAAAAACGTTTCTTCTAATTCTGACCCATGTAAATGGGTTGCTGTAAACTGCAGTCAAAATGGGGGCAATGATGTTGTAGAACTCCACTTGTCAGGTTTTGGTTTTAATGGAAGCGTTTGGCAGACTGTGTGTAAGTTGCCAGCCCTTCAGTTTCTTGACCTGTCAAATAATTCCTTGTCAACCCCATCTTATGAGGATATTAGGTCTTGCACCACTTTGGTTTCCTTGAATGTCAGCTCCAATGTCATGTCAGGCAGCCTCCCTTCACTTCGCCCTCTTCAGAATTTGCAAACCCTGGATATGTCTAACAATAAGTTGCAAGAAGGCTTTGGAACCCATATTCAAAATTTGACAGAGCTCAGGATACTCTATCTGAAATATAATAACTTCGGTTCGGTGGGTAAGTGATTTTTGAAGGTCTAAAACTGGAAAAAATGGATGTCTCTCATAATCGTCTTATTGGTATATTTCCCGAGGGGCTTACTAACTGTACCAATTTGACTTCTCTTGATCTCAGTAGCAACAGCCTAAGTGGTGCAATTCCTGATAGCATCCGCAGACTCGCCAAATTGCAAACTTTGGTTCTCTCTTCCAAAAAAAAATTGGGTGCCCTCACCAATTTGTCACGCTTTGCAATGAATCAGACAAGCTTAGTGGAAGTATTCCCAAAGTATACCTATTGAACTGTCAAACATCCACAGACTCGTCAAATTGGAACCTTTGGTTCTCTCTTCCAAAAGCATTGGGTGCCCTCACCAATTTGTCACGCTTTGCAATGAATCAGAACAAGCTTAGTGGAAGTATTTCCAAAGTATACCTGTTGAACTGTCAAACATCACAGGTCTGGATTCTCTTGATCTCAGCTTCAATGGATTAACAGGATCCATCCCTCCACAAGTGTTTTCTTTGCGCAATCTGCGGGCTCTCGACCTTACTTCCAATTCTCTTACTGGAGGGATACCCCAGAATTTCTCAAGAAGTTTGTTTAGGTTGCGGATAGGTAACAACAATCTGAGTGGAATCCCCATCCCTTCTGCCCTTTCAAAAGCCCCAAAGTTGACAATACTTCGAAATGAATAACAACTTTTTAAATGGCCCAATTCCAAAGCAGCTAGCAAGTTGTACTGAACTCCAGCTACTTGATCTCGGACACAATAAATTGACAGGCCCATTGACCTCTGTGCTGCCTAAGTTTTCACAGTTGCAATATTTGAAGTTGGCAAACAATAAGTTTGATGGAAATATTCTAGATGAGCTTTCAAACTTGCCAAACTTGACATATGTGGATTTGAGTGGCAATCTTCTATCAGGATCTATATCCCCAAAAATGTTTGAGCTTAAGCAGCTGCAAAATTTGCGTTTGCACAATAATCGTCTAACGGGAACTATTCCATTGACTATACAAGATGGTCGTAGGTCCTTGTTAGAGCTCCAATTGGGCAGCAACAATCTTACAGGAATAATTCCACCAGGAATTGGCAATCTTAACATGTTGCAGATTGCTCTGAATCTCAGCCACAATTCTCTGGAAGGCAGTATTCCAAACTCTTTGTCCAGCTTGATTGCACTAGAAATTTTGGATTTTTCAAACAACAGGTTGACAGGAATAATTCCACAGTCTTTATCAAGTATGATGAGTCTTACAATATTGGACCTGTCATACAACAATTTAACAGGCCGCATTCCATCATCCCTCAATAGCAAAAAAAACTTACAGCTGTTTACTACAGGAAACCCCAATCTTTCCCGAGATCAACCTGTTTCTTCCACTAAGAAAAAAAAACCATCAGCGGTTTTGCTGATTGGGGTTGCTGTTGCAGGTGCCTTTTTTGCCCTTGGGGCGGTTGGATTGACCTTGTTGGCATGCAAATATTTTCAGCATAATGAGCATGAAATACCAGAAGTACCACAGCCCCATACAATTGAAGGCCATTTTGTTCAACCAGACAATATTCACAGTGCAAGCATAGACTTCGAAAAGGGTGTGGAAGCAACTTCAGATCCTGCAAATATCGTCCTCAAAAACAAGTTCAGTGCCTATTACAAAGCTGTGATGCCTTCTGGAGCTAGTTACTCTGTGAAGAAGCTCAGCTGGACAGATAAAATATTCAAATCGGGAAACTCCCGAAGGTTTGAAGCAGAACTGGAGAAGCTGGGTAGACTTAATCATCCAAACATAATGACACCTTTGGCATATGTTCTAGACACAGATTGTGCTTATCTTTTTTATGAATATGCTCATAAAGGCAGTCTCTCGGAGTTTCTCCACACCAGTGGCATTTGTGTATTGGATTGGCCATCGCGTTGGAGCATTGCTATTGGTATAGCCCAAGGTTTGGCATTTCTACATGGATGTCAGCACCCAATCCTCCATCTTGATCTCACCACCAAAAATGTTCTTCTGAAGTCTTTAGCAGAACCGCAGATAGCTGATACTGAGCTTTGCAAGATTGTTGATCCTTCCAAGAGCACAGGAAGTCTTTCTGCAATTACCGGCTCAGTTGGATACGTGCCACCAGGTATGCTCCAAACACCACCTCATTTAGGTTGATGCTGAAGACTTCGCATATTTGGTCTTATGTAGATATTTTTGCCATGTATGATAGAATTTCCTACCCCCCTGTATACTTCTGTAATCATAGTTCATCTATGATCAGGGAGCTACTTCGTAAAAACAGGGTAACTGGCTTCCCACCAGATGATTTTAATCTACAGGTGGATAGAAATGCTTGATAAAAGTGTTCTTTATTAGAAAAGGTTGCTGGGTTTGGTACCTTGTAAAGCCTCAATTTTATTTTTGCTAGTTCTTTTTTGGTTGATAATGTTTTCAAGATTGAGGCTGACTAAGAAAGTTCAATGCTTTGGACATAATCATCTATGGTTTGGTCCTAGACTTTTGAGAGTATTATCTGTACTCAAAATATATTCTTCAATTCTTGATTAGCTTGTCTGTTTCCTGCTCACACTCATAAATACTTATCAGCTATGCTCAGTCGGATAGGGGAAATCCTCTTGTCGGGTGTGCAGAAGGTGACGGAAATTGGGTTTTATCGGGCACATACAGGAGCAAGATTGTGATGATTCCACTTGCTCCTGTCCCTGCCCGTGCTACTGAAATCCCCAGATTGGCGGGATCGTGTGCAGGCTGGATGCAATCATTGTGGTAGCACACATTAGGGGGATAGATCTACACATGAGTGTACAGACATCTACCTAACGGTTGAAGTAAGAACTTGGGGAATGTAATAAGCCAGTGCAAGCATTATCCCTTAGTGTCACCTGCTTAAACTCAGTACCAGTTCTTTTGGTTCAAATCTTGATTCAAGAAGTCAAGCCATACTTACATGTCTAAACTTTGAGCTACGTGTAATCTACTATTTGTTGTAAATTTATGTGTTTATCTTTAAAGTTTCATTCTTCTGCATGCAACGTATGTTGATTTAATGAATTTAATACATTTATTTATGTTTTGCTATAAATACATATGTGACCATAACTTTTTAAAATGTCATTATTGCATGTGGGTGTGATTAAATGTTTTCTTCCCATACTTCGTGATTGTGGTAGGAATCCATTAGTTAGGCCCACTTTATGTATTTTTGAACACATTATTCTACAATGTTTTATATAACTTTGGATTGAATTTGTTGGTTGCAGAGTATGCATACACAATGAGAGTAACTGCAGCTGGTAATGTGTATAGCTTTGGGGTTATTTTGCTAGAGTTGTTAACTGGAAAGCCTCCCATCACAAGTGGAATGGATCTTGCAAAGTGGGTTCAATTGAAACTTTCAGGGGAAGAAGCATGGGAACAAGTTCTGGACATGAGAATAAGAAACTTTTCTCTCCAAATACAAAACGAGATGCTTTCAATGCTAAAAGTAGCTCTTAGTTGCATTAGCTCCTCTCCGGACACAAGGCCTAAAATAAGAAAAGTAGTGGGAACACTACAAACGATCAGGAAATTTTCATAAATGAAATTTTACGGCTATACAACATGTGGAGAGGGCCCAGATGCTATCTGAATGCCTTTTGAAGCAGAATCATATCTCTGTAAAGTATATTCGCATTATACAGAATATAAGGTTCTCAAAAACATTAGATGCTCTTTCAAATTTTAGTTTTTCTTATATGCTCCATCAGAAAAATTAAAATATGCAATGTGGTATCCATGCCCAATGAGTACATATGTGCTTCAGGAGTATGGTCTGTCTGTGTCGTGTAAATTGTACATAGTTTGAACATTGAAAAAAGTTATGGATGAAAGTTTTTTTATAATATTAATTGATAACAAAGTTTTTTGATGGGAATTCCAATAAAGTTACTCTCTTTACGAGCTCTGTTCCAGCAAAGTATCAGGTACAAGTACCTCTTCTATACAATCTATATGTATGAATTTGATCTCCATCACATAACCAGATTATGCAAAACCAAGATTCATGATGCTTACAGGTCTAGTCACTGGTTATCTATATATTCAGCCTTTGAGGTTATATAGTTTTGCTCTTTGAAAATTTGAAGCTTGAAGGTACTTGAAATTCTCAATGCATATTAGGGTTTGCATTACAGCTAACTGTATATTTCAGAACCAGGGTTGAAAAGAAGTCAAGAATAAAGTGCCAATCAACCATCACTCTATTCTGTTTTCAGGGTTTGATTCTTTGATTTACCAGAGGATTAACGTACAATTAATTGCATATTTTAGAAGATAGTTCAGCATATAGTTTGGATTAAAGGGAATATAAAAAACTAACAGATCTATGTTAGCATAATGTGACATACTTTTACCTTGGTCTATTTATGTAAATGTACTTAGGGGAGTAGAAATATGGACCTGGGGTCATTCAGCTGTTTGGGTGGTTGAATCACCTGGGCAAGCTAATTATATGACCTAAGTGTGGTCTTGACTATGCAGTTGATGTAATGGGTTGTGTAGAGTGGTCGCATAGAGTGCTGGTATCAGTTTAGGTATCATGTGAGTTTTCAGGGATAATCTCCATCCAGTTAGGGGCAGATTTGGTCTGCATTTGTAAGTACATAAACCTATTTTGGTGATTAATAAATTTTGAGTTTTTTCCTATACTGGTTGTTACACTAGAAGGAAATCAAATGACCCTTTTAGGGGAATTCATTATAATACGAGAAAAAGTGTCTTCAAACAATGCTATATTCATTGCTGTGGATCTAAGGTTCAATCTGAAACCTTGCAACATAGTTTAAATGGGGACTTCCCCTAAAGTCAGTATTCAGATTGGCAAAGCTTTTATTTAGTGCAGGTTGTGGATGATGCTAACACATGGAAGAATGAAAGATGTATTAATGGGTCATTAAGCTGTTTAATGATTTGCATGGATGTCAAGGTCAAGAATTTCAATGCTAACACAGTTATGGTCATTGAAGAGCCATCTGCTCGAAACGTCTAGGAGATGATTATATCCACGCGAACTTGGAACTTTGGGTATGGTCATAGTAAGCACTCCTTTGTTTCCGGTCAGCCATATGACCATTCACTACTTACCTCTCAACTGTAGGCCTAGGGACATGTTAATAAATTCAGTCTTTCTTCGTTCGTAGTCAATGTACATTGTGCCATAAATAAACTTTCTTGAGATTAAAGCATTGCTTATTGGGTGTCCTTATTTTCAAGATTGCAAATCTAATCGTGAAGGTGATCATCCCAAAATGACCATTGGGCTAATTAATGAAGCTAATTCACATTCCTAAACATTGGAAAACTAGATGTGCAGTTTCATATATAAAATGTGAAGGAAACTTTCATAAAATAATCTTTTAAAAAGGGTGTGTAACCAGACAAAAGGAAATTAACCAAGAACTAGTTTCATGTCTATCTTCAAAGCAAATTGCAGTATCATATCCAGGAACCTTATTATGTAAGTTTTTCACTTCAGTGGGAGTGAACACAAATTCCAAATAATTTTTTCGTAAGTAGCTTGTGGAATTTCTGTTAGCATAAACAGTCTGTACAATTCCCAGTCCAAACAAATGGCGCTTCTGTTAGAGATACATGCCAATCTTTTTTTGAAAGAATCTTCAACCTTTTCTTGGTTGCAGTGAAAGTTCAACTGTTGGTGGATGAAAATTGCATTCATCTCTGCTATCACATAAACAGATTTGACACTTCTGGTGGAGGAAAGGCAGAAGCTGCCTTGAGCACATAATGGATGGCTTCGTCCACTCTCATCCATTTCCTTTGTGCTTACATCTTATGCTGAAATATATTAGCTTTATAACATACACTGCGGTTCAAATGTAAGAGAGCTAATAGAGCAATTGATGTGTTGGTTGATTGTTGAATGGGATGAGCTCAAATGGTAAAAGCATGGGACTTTCAAAAAAGAACCCAAGCATCACTTTCGTTGGACGAGGCCGGTGTAAGACCTGGGTGAATTTAAGGCAGGGTATACCCCTGGTTTGTGGCATCGAAGTTAAAGAAAATGTTTGTATTATGAAATGAAATGACAGGAAAACTTTTTAAGTTCGCGATGCTAAAAATAACCTATGAAACAATAAAACCAGTTTCTTTTATTTTCATCATTTCGAGTGTTGGATTTTGACGTTCAATGTTACATGTCACGGTAAAATTGTTTGGCGGTCTAGAAAATTATATGGATGTCATTGACATTTAAAATTTAATATGCATGTCAAATTTGTTTTTATAATAATTATTACAAAACACATAAATTGAGTTAAATTTTATATTAATGTTGGTGTTTTTTGTAATTTTCTCTCATAGCTACGTGACTTTTATTTAAATATGGATAATAGATTGGTGTTATCAATTTTATAGTTTTTCACATATTCATTTTTTCCCCAAAAAATTAATGTTACACTAATCAATTTGAAGATCCATAAACATTATTGAAGTTTATGAGAATATTAAAAAAGAATTTCAAATTACAATTTTTTTTTTTTTTAAGAAAATGATAGAATTGAATCACTCAGTGCAAACTTACACTTCTGTAGAAAATAAGTTCCATTTCCGAACTTGTAAAACAAATCTTCTAATTCACCTTTCTTGCAAAATTTCAAATCCAATACATCTAGTCTATTATCTAATCTTTATTTGTAAGAAATCAAACAAATAAAAAAATAAATTACAAATCAAAATCAATAAAATACAACGAAACAAGAAATCAAATAAATCTACAAAAGAAATCAAACAAAACTAATTAAAAATAAAAATTAATGGATGTTTCTATTTTATCAATGAGGTATGCATATATTTATATTTCATTAATAAAATATTAAGATAATTTTATTCGAAAGTTTCCATTTTCACTTTATGTAATATTTGTCATGAATCTCATAAATTTATAATGAATGGTGTCTATTTAATATTTAATCTATTACCTTTCTTTTATCTATATATATATATATATATATATATATATATATATATATATATATATATATATATATGAAGGTCAAATTTAAAATATACATGTCATTTTAATGTTTAAATTATATATTTACTTGTCAATCATGATGGTCATATTTTAAAAGTGGCTATACTTTGACATCTAAAATGTCTAAAAACGTTTAAACACCTTGCAAAATTCAACATTGATCATTTCTGATTTTTTCCTATTAATTTCATCATTAGCCAAACATATATCCATCTCTTTATAAAAAACCAATTACAATAGAATATTCCTTTATACCATATGTTTCATCATGTGTTACTTGTAACTTATAAATATCACTAGCCTTCCAACCTAATTTTCTTAATTAACTAAAGGGATATCGGCCTTGGTTATTTTTTCCAATTTTTCAGTTTCTCGACCCTGGAGTTTCTCCAGAAGCTATTTACACATTTTGTTTCCCTGAAATTCTCAGGGAAGGGCAGTGGTGAAAAGCAAGATAGAGATTGGTAGAGAACCAGATTGCAAGCTAGTACAAATGTAACTTGTAGACGAGTAGCTTTGTTAAGAGTACACATCACTATTATCATGCTACAAATACATTTCACTATTATCAGATTGATAGTAAGTGGAAAGTGGGGGATGTGGGTGTATGTTAAATTCGACTTCTACAAAACCACTAAACTGTAATCTAATAGCCACAACTAACTTTGGCTATATCTGAATGTTATGGTTTACGTAATTGTTTGAGGTATTAATGGTGACCTATGTAATGGTTTGAGGCATTAATGCTGAACTTAAATGTGAGATTGATGATTAATGTAAGACTTGAATCCAAGACCTTCCACTTTCAGTCAAGGCTTATGCTTTTACAAAACTATAATGCTTTAACAAAACTATATAAGAAAAATTTGAATAAACCAAACTTACAAACTTAGACTTATTGACTCAACTTGACTCCACTTGAGCTCCAATGATCTTCGGTATCCTGAATGAGTCTCAATATCCCCTTTTATAGGAATAAGAGAGGCTTTTCACCGGATCATTGGGCAAACCTGGAAACCGGGAACCGGTTACCTAGGTGACCAAAAGATTCCTACTTTAGCAAAAGTAGGATGACACAAATGGGTACACGCCACCCATGATAACGCCTTTAGTTAGTGGGGAGGTCCACCATGCTTTCAATAAAATCAAAAGAGAGTCTTATCCAGCTTTATTTATGGATGACAACAAGCTTGTCATCATAGCTTTAAGGACTATACTGTACACTGGGACCAATATCATCATCTGATGAACTAGAAGATTCTTCTTGTCGGTCGGCAAAATATAGGCCACGAGTATTATGCTCAAACCATAATCTGGATTTGAATGTCGTGCCATCTTCATTCCTATTTAGATGTCTTCTAGTAGGAAAAAGATATTGGTCTGATATCCGCAGGACATGACCAGGAGCAGGAGGATGCACATTCATGGTGTGATGGAGAATAATCCTTCTCCAAAGCTGGCCATTGGGATTTGCATGATGTCCCTGAAAAACTTTAGTCCTCAAATAATAGTGTACCTTTACATACCAATTTATTTTACAATTAATCAGGATATTTCTGGCAGTGTCAGGAGAAACATTTAGTAATGGACTGTCAGAAATTTTAGTAGGCAAATACTTTAAAAGAAAATATTTAAAATGATTAGCAATGTATTGCCTATCACCAGGTCTGCTTGGTCGATTCCATATATCATTTTCTAATGGATGTCCTTCTGGCCAGAGTCTGGAAAACTCGAATCTCCACAAAGTATTTGGCCTGGGAATCAACTGCCTTAATCTCAAACCTTCAATTGGCATATTATCATTAACAGGTTCAACATACCTGGAATGTCTCCATTGCCAATGTAGTGTGCAAAAAACCATAGGATCTTGCACTTTATGAAATTCAGAAGTAGGAACTTCTGGATCTACAAATCTGCAGGCAACCTCTGTCATCTGATAGGGTGATACTGAAATAATACCTCTTGATAGAAGCAAATGCTGTGCCTCCCAAGACATGGTATTGTCACACCTTTTCTTGGATTCTAAATAATTCTGACAGGTTCCAGTATTCCAAATGGTTTCTACAAATTCATGAAAGATTTGAGTAACATTCACATTCCTGGTTTGATTTAATTCTCTACTTGCAAAATCAGCAAGAGAATTTTCTTTTCCTTTTATATGTTCGACATCAAAACTGAAATTGTCGAACCACAACCCCCATCTCTGCATTCTGTTGAATGCAATCTTATTTGCCGGATCACCATTAACCATTCTGGCTTTAAAATCCTTTAGATCCGATCTCAAAATAAAATGTTCATTTTGAATAAAAAATAAGAAAGCTTTGATGGCTTTCTTTGCAGCAAGAATTTCTTTATGAGTTGAATGATATTTCAACTCAGAACCCTGAAAAGAACCAGAAGCATATCTACATACCTTTTCTTTACCATTTTCTGTTTTCTCTTTCAAGATGCCACCCCAATAATTCTCACTTGCATCTACCTTAATAATCTTTAATCCTTGCCCTGGCAAGGACATAGCAGGCAGGTCTAAAACCTGTTTCTTGATTCTTCTTACAGCCTGGGTCATTTCTTCAGTCCAGGTAGGAGCATTCTTCTTCAATCTTTTATTTAAAAGAATCATATCAGCAGTAATGTTCTTGTAGAATCCTGAAATATAATTTACACATCCAAGAAATCTTTGCAACTGCTCATTTTCTCAGATTTGATCCGGGAATTCTTGGATTTTAGATACAATATGTTTCTGCATTTCAATGGATCCATCTTTGATCTTAATGCCTAGAAAGTCCATTTCATCTTTGAATATTTCCATCTTTGTAGGAGATAGGCACAGACCATTTTTATATACAATATCATAAAAATTTTCTAAATGCTCAAGATGATCTTTTGGAGATTTTGAAAATATTAGTATATCATCAATATATACTAATAAAAATTCAGAAAGATCACCAAATATAGAATCCATTTTCTTTTGAAAAACAGAAGGTGTTGTCTTAAGACCAAAAGGGAGTACCTTCCATTCATATTGTCCTCCAGGAACAACAAATGCAGTTTTATATGTGTCTTCAGGCTTCAAGAAGATTTGTCAAAATCCACTCTTAAGATCAAACTTGTTGTAGACCTTTGATCCTTTGATTCTTGCAAGCAAATCATCTTTAGCAGGAATTGGATGTTGTACTGCAGTAACAAATTTATTTAAAGGCTTGTAATCAACTACAAGTCTTTTCTTCTGTCTCAACTGCTCACTTATCTTATTGACGTAGAAGGCTGCACATGCCCATGGAGAATTTGATTCTTGAATGAAACCTCCTTTAAGCAATTTTTGAATTTCCTCATAGCATTCTTTTCTTTCAAAGGGGATCATTCCTTTGTGATGTGCTTTGAATTTAGGCATGATTTCATTGCCTCTATCATCTTTTAGGAGCTATAAATCAAGAGAGCAGACATGCTTTCTTCTAGAATAAAAGCATGTGGATCATCAGAGCAAAGATCTCCTCTGATTTTTGAAACAATATCATCTATATTAGATTTACATAAAGCAATGGATTTATGAATCCATTCATGATTTGGTTCCTTTATATGAACAGATAGAGGAACTATAGTCTGGAAGGTATATTTTTTGGGGATCTTTACATCAGGATTAAATAAGGAAATATAATCCTTACTGAGACTAAAAGTTCCACAATCCTGTAGAGAATCTACACCTATTAGGAAGTCATAGGATAACATGTCATGCTGGTAGAATTTCAGAGTTCTAGTGTATCCTTCTATCTTAATAAGGATATAAGCCACATATCTAGAGACAACTTCTTTTTTATCAAAATGAATTTTCAAATAGGTTTCATTCCAGTAGTTAGGAGGAATGGCTCTAGATCTTAACATGTTAATATCTGCACCAGTATCTATCATAGCATCTAATGAATAGGGCTTAGTATTTGGAATGCAGATGATGATAGATATGAAAGGATTTTGGGCACATCTAATGGTGCATACCTCTGAATTTGGATTTTATTCTGAAATACCTTCTTATGCATCTTGCAGAAGGATCTGCTAATATGCTTCTTCAAGATCTTTATCAGCTTCTTTTTCTTTCTTGTCTCTTTCTTCTTCTTCAATGAGTCTTTTATACTCATTGGTGGCTTTTGCTATTACTTTCTGGAGAAACTCAATTTTATTTCTTCTCCAGACCTTTAATTTTTCTGGGTCAAGAATCATTACATCTGAGCTAGGTATTTCTGGAACAGGTTCCTCATATTGTTTTGTTTCCTTTTCTTCAGGGAAAAGGAATGGAAAACTTCTTTGTGGAATGGCTCCTCTTCCACCTCTTTCTCCTCATCCTCTTCCTCTGTAAGGAGTTTGACGTTGCCTAATCCTTCCTTGGAATGGAGGCCTTACCGAGACTGGAGAGTATGGCTTTTCTTGACAGAATAATTCTTCTTTTTCTTCTTCTTCTCTAATCTTTCTTTCTTGTTCAATTCTTGATTGCTGATAATATTTAATTTCTAGCTCTCGAACTTTATTTGAAAGAAAGATCTTCCTTGTAGTATCCCAAGGGGGACAATCTTCATACTCACTTTGTCTGAGTTGTAGCTGCTTAAGAAGAAGTTCAGAAGACAATGGCATCAATGGATGCAGAAAACTGGCATTCACATTTACAGAGACCACCATGTTGACAAATGATGGTAAAGAATCATATCCAGAGTTAGTACTATCACTATCTGAATCAGAATGTTGTACAATATTTATCTGAAAATCCTCATTACGAGACTGATAAGAGATGTCTGAAGAATAACTATCTGTTCTACAGAGTTGTAAAGGATCTTTTGATATTAATGAAATATTGCAAGTATTGTTTCTGGTTTTCATTTTGAAAGTTTTATTGCACATCTTTTCTTCCATCTGTGAAACAAGTTTATACACCGTAAGCCAGGCTAAGAGGCGAGGCTCCCGCAAGTAAGTCACCGTGGTTGTGCGCAGTCTAGGTTGAAGCCCGATACCGTAAGTCCTGCTGGAAAGTTGCTTGTTAGTAACAGTTTAAAATGGCATCTGAAGGTCGTGATAATCTTTCATCTGGAGATTTTGAACAAGATCTTGTAAGTCTCTCTGAAGTCTTTCCCGTCAATTCTGCCGTTGATGTTCAAGAAGAGTCTGATCCTTTACCTGCTTGGAAGTTACCAAAGATCCCGTATGATCAGGTCTATGCTAAATTCTCTACTTTTCATTTGATAGCTGCTACTACCTTCAAAACCCGTGAGTCTGTAATACAAGTCTCCCAAACATCTTCCTGTGAATATAATATTCCCTTAATTGATCCTAGTGATATTAAGTCATTAAAGAAACAAAGTACATATAAGTTTGCTCATATAGGTTGTGTTCAGATAGGAATAACCCCTCTGTTCTGATGTGGTCTAAATGTTTATGTCTTATGTTGTCTTATGGATCTAAGATTTGAAAATTTTAAGGATTCTTACTTGCTGCAATCCAAACTGGTCTTCATAATGGTCCTATTTCCTTTGAGGTCTATCCTAACTATCCTGTTAGTCTAACTAAGGATGATCTGTTGAAAGAAGTCCTTAAAATTCACCTTGCCACTACTGACTTGAATATGAAACCCAGTTCCTGTCCATTAGCCATACACTATAAAGTCATTTATCGTCTTGTCAATACCATGTACCCATGCTGTAAAACATGGTATCTCCAAGGGCAGCAGTGTGGTGAGCCACGTTAATGTTGAAAGTCAAAAAATTGAGCCAGAGTTAATTTCATGGTCACAGATCAAAGTACCTAAGGAGTGGACGTTGTCCAAAAAGTTTTTGCAAACCAGCCAGCCAAAATTAGAAAATGCCACAGTAGTAAATGAGTCTAAAAATAATGTAACCTTGTCTTTTAGAAGTAAAAGTTCTTTGTCTAGTTTGCCTAGAAATAGTTCTGTAAAATCTGATAGTTCTGTATTTTCCTTAGGAGAGTCATCATCAAGACAGCCTGCAAAAGAACAAGTTTATTTATGCAGTCATAATAGCCTAGTCCATGATCCTAACACTGATTATCTATGGTGTAATGAATGTGAAAAAATCATAAAGCAAAAGTATGTTCCATCTAATGGTCCAACCATTAGTATGGCGTCTAGAGCATCTCCTAGTTCTTCTTCTTTTCCATCATTGGACAGTTCAGAAGTTTTGTCTCCTGATCAGACCCAAAAAGCTGTTTTCTGGTATCAAAGGTCTGTAGACAGACAAATAGACCCATCTGAGTCATCTAAAATGTTAAATTGGAAAAAGAAAGCTGTAAAAAATGTCCATGACAAACTTCAGTCACAAGAGTCTATACTGGCTGAAATGGAAAAAACCCTCAAAGCCATAGAGCTTAATCCAAAAAGGAGATGTATCACTGGTGCTTTAAAGTTGTTAAATTCAAAAATTGATGATGTAATTTTGTCTATAAAAAAAGTAGAGAAGCATGTAGAAAATACTGCTACTATTGTGTCTACCTATACAGATATTCCCAAGGTCATAACTCAAAATGTTGTAGATATTGTTCAGCCCCTTGTAGATCATACTGTAAGTATAAAGAGTGATGTGTCTTCCAAATTAGGAACCACACATAAACTTGTACAGTCAAGTCCTATCAAATCCATGAGTCCACTGAAGAAATCAGTCATAAGCTTGATACTATTCAAGATATTGTGAGTCAGTCCTTGCTATAGTCCCTCAAATAGAACAGATCTTGGAAAATACCAAGAAACCTGAAGAAGAGGAATTTGATTGGTCAAAAGCTGTATCTTGGACACAATTCTCTGAGTTGGCTGGAACTTCTTCCCAGCATAAGGATATTTTATCCCAGTATAGTCCTATGTTCCATTCTCAGTCAACACAACATAAGAAATCCATCGGTATGGTGAAGATCAAGCCAGAATAAGCTGAAGGTATGATTCTTGGAGAATCATCCAATACAAAGCCTGAGCCATTACAAGGAATGTCAAGGACCCAGCCACTCCAACCTAACTGGTATAAAGTAGAATGTCATTCCACAGAAGAAATAAAAGAAATGGTACATGGAATGATAGGTTGGGGAAATGCACAGTTAGAAATGTATAGAAAAGATCCACATGCCATAGCCTCAGCAATTGCTAATGGATTTGTTGGTATTATAAAAGAATGGTGGGATTCCTAACCCAAATAAAGAAGAAATTTTACAAAGTGGATATATGGGATTAACAGCTGCCATTATTAAAGAATTTATTGGTGATGTAATAATGATAAGTTTCAGAATACTACTCTATTTCTAAGAGCAAGATTGTGTGACATGAGTAGCATAAAAGAATATCAATGTTATATGCAGAAATTATATTATAACTCTGGCAATATAAATGACCCTACTATGAGATTAAGATATGTAGAATCTTTTCCTGCATATTTTTCTACAGAATATAAAAAAGCCATGCATGGGAGAAATCCTGATGAATTGAGCTTTGGCGCTATTAATCAGATTATTGATGAAACTAATGCAAGGCTTTGCAGAGAAAAGCAGGAGAGAAAAGAAGCCATTAAGGCTGAAAAAGCCTTAGGTCATAAATTTTGCCAGATGTTTGAAGCTGACCCTTTTGGTTGTGATACTCAGAAATCCTATAAAAAGAAGGTATGTACAGATTGTTCTTCTTTTTTAAAGGGGAAGGGTCGGAAGGAAGTATAAAAAGTACAGTAAAAAATATAAGAAGTATAATGATTCTTCTGTGTATAAAAACCATATAGAAAATTTGTGTTCAGAAAAAAGCAGTATGTAGGAAAGAGAAAGAAGTTTGTTCCTACTTGTTTTATATGTAAAGGAAAGCATTATGCTACTGAATGTCCTCAGAAGAATTCAGAGAAGGGAAAAACTAAGGTAAATACTCTTGCTGCCAAGGGTATTACAGAAGAAGATTATTGTCTGATTATTGATTCTGATAGTTATTCTTCAGACATCTCTTATCAAGATTTTCAGATAAATATTGTACAACATTCTGATTCAGATAGTGATAGTACTAACTCTGGATATGATTCTTTACCATCATTTGTCAATATGGTGGTATCTGTAAATATGAATGCTAGTTTCCCACATCCATTGATGCCATTGTCTTCTAAACTTCTTCTTAAACAGTTACAGCTTAGGCAAAGTGATTATGAAGATTGTCCCCCTTGGGATACTACAAGAAAGATCTTTCTTTCAAATCAAGTTCAAGAGATGGAAACCAAATACTATCAGCAATCAAGAATTGAACAAGAAAGAAAGATTAGAGAAGAAGAAGAAAAAGAAGATTTATTTTGTCAAGGAAAGGCCATATTCTCCAGTCCCAGTAAGGCCTCCATTTCAAGGAAGAATTCAGACAATGCCAAACTCCTTACAGAGGAAGAGGATGAGGAGGAAGAGGTGGAAGAGGAGCTCTTCCAAAAAGAAGTTTCCCATTCCTTTTCCTCGAAGAAAAGGAAACAGAAGAATACCAAGAACCTGTTCCAGAAATGCCTAGTACAGATGTAATGATTCCTGATCCAGAAACATTAAAGGTCTGGAGAAGAAATAGAATTGAGTTTCTCCAGAAGGTGATTGCAAAGGCCACCAATGAGTACAAAAGACTCATTGAATATGAAGAAAGAGAAAAGAAAGAGATAGAAGCTGATACAGATCTAGAAGAAGCCTATCAGCAAATCCTCCTTCAGGATGCACAAGAAGGTGTCTCAACAGAAGATCCAAACTTAGAGGTATGCACCATCAGAAGTGCCCAAAATCCTTTCATATCTATCATCATCTGCATTCCAAATATAAAGCCTTATTCAATAGATGCTATGATAGATACTGGTGCAGACATTAGTATGTTAAGATCTAGAGCCATACCTCCAGACTGTTGGACTGAGACCTATTTGAAAATCCATTTTGATAAAAAAGAAGGTGTCTCTAAATATGTGGCCTATATTCCTATTAGGATAGAAGGATATACTAGAACTCTGAAATTCTATCAGCATGACATGTTATCCTATGATTGCCTAATAGGTGTAGATTCTTTACAGGATTGTGGAACCTTCAGTCTTAGTAAGGATTATATTTCCTTGTTCAATCCTGATGTAAAAATCCCTAGAAAATATACCTTCCAAACTATAGTTCCCCTACCTGTTCATAAAAAAGAACCTAATCATGAATGGATTCATAAATCCATTGCTTTATGTAAATCTAATATAGATGATATTGTTTCAAAGATCAAAAAAGATCTTTGCTCTGATAATCCACATGCTTTCATTTCTAGAAGAAAGCATGTCTGCTCTCTTGATCTACAGATCCTAAAAGATGAAAAAGGCAATGAGATTGTGCCCAAATTCAAAGCACACCACAGAGGTATGATTCCTTCCGAGAGAAAAGAATGCCATGAGGAGATTCAAAAATTACTTAAAGGAGGATTTATTCAAGAATCAAATTCTCCATGGGCATGCGCAGCCTTCTACGTCAATAAGAGAAGTGAGCAGATCCGATAGAAGAAAAGGTTGTAGTTGATTACAAGCCTTTAAATAAATTTGTTTCAGCAGTACAACATCCAATTCCTGCTAAAGATGATTTGCTTGCAAGAATCAAAGGATCAAAGGTCTACAGCAAGTTTGATCTGAAGAGTGGATTCTGGAAAATTTTCTTGAATCCTGAAGATACATACAAAACTGCATTTGTTTTCCCAGGAGGACAATATGAATGGAAGGTACTCCCTTTTGGTCTCAAAACAACACCTTCAGTTTTTCAAAAGAAAATGGATTCTATTTTTGGTGATCTTTCTGAATTTTTAATAGTATATATTGATGATATACTGATATTTTCAAAATCACCAAAAGATCATATTGAGCACCTAGAAAAAATTTATGATACAACATATAAAAATGGTCTGTGCCTATCTCCTACAAAGATGGAAATATTCAAAGATGAAATGGATTTTCTAGGAATAAAGATCAAAGATGGATCCATTGAGATGTAGAAACATGTTGTATCTAAAATCCAAGAGTTTCCTGATGAAATCAAGGAAAAAGAACAGTTGCAGAGATTTCTTGGATGTGTAAACTATGTTGTAGGATTCTTCAAGAATATTGCTGCTAACAAAATTCTTTTAAATAAAATATTGAAGAAGAATGCTCCTTCCTGGACTGAAGAAATGACCCAGGCTGTAAAAAGAATCAAGAAACAGGTTTTAGACCTGCCTGCTATGTCCTTGCCAGGACAAGGATTAAAAATTATTGAGACAGATGCAAGTGAGAATTATTGGGGTGCCATCCTGAAAGAGAAAATAGAAAATGGTAAAGAAAAGGTATGTAGATATGCTTCTAGTTCTTTTCAAGGTTCTGAGTTGAAATATCATTCAACTCATAAAGAAATTCTTGCTGCAAAGAAAGCCATCAAAGCTTTCTTATTCTTTATTCAAAATGAACATTTTATTTTGAGATCGGATGTAAAGGATTTCAAATCCAGAATGAATAATGGTGATCTGGAAAATAAGACTGCATTCAACAGAATGCAGAGATGGGGAATGTGGTTCGACAATTTTAGTTTTGATGTCGAACATATAAAAGGAAAAGAAAATTCTCTTGCTGATTTTGTAAGCAGAGAATTAAATCAAACCAGGAATGTGAATGTTACTCAAATCTTTCATGAATTTGTAGAAAGCATATGGGAATACTAGAACCTGTCAAAATTATCTAGATTCAAAGAAAAGGTGTGACAATACAATGTCTTGGGAAGCACAACATTTGCTTCTTTCAAGAGGAATTATTTCAGTTTCACCCTATCAGATGACAGAAGGTTGCCTGCAGATTTGTAGATCCAGAGGTACCTACTTCTGAGTTTCATACAAGGCAAGATCCTATGGTTTTCTGCACATTACATTGGCAATGGAGACATTCCAGATATGTTGAACCTGCTAATGATAATATGCCAATTGAAGGTTTGAGATTAAGACAGTTGATTCCCAGGCAAATACTTTGTGGAGATTCAAGTTTTCCAGACTCTGGCCAGAAGGACATCCATTAGAGAATGATATCTGGAACCGACCAAGCAGACTCCTGGTGATAGGCAATACATTGCTAATCATTTTAAATATTTTCTTTTGAAGTATTTTCCTACTAAAATTTCTGATAGTCCATTATTAAATGTTTCTCCTGACACTGCCAGAAATATTCTGATTAATTGTAAAATAAATTGGTATGTAAAAATACACTATTATTTGAAGACTAATGTTTTTCAGGGACATCATGCAAATCCCAATGGCCAACTTTGGAGAAGGATTATTCTCCATCACACCATGAATGTGCATCCTCCTGCTCCTGGTCATTTCCTGCGGATTCCAGATCAATATCTTTTTCCTACTAGAAGACATCTTAACAGAAATGAAGATGGGACGACATTCTTATCCAGATTATGGTTCGAGCATAATACTCGTGGCCTATATTTTGCCGACCGACAAGAAGAATCTTCTAGTTCATCAGATGATGATATTGGTCCCAGTGTACAGTATAGTCCTTAAAGCTATGATGACAGGCTTGTTGTCATCCATAAATAAAGCTAGATAAGATTCTCTTTTAATCTTATCGAAAGCATGGTGGACCTCCCCACTATCTAAAGGTGTTATCATGGGTGGCGTGTACCCATGTGTTTCATCCTACTTTTTCTAAAGTAGGAATCTTTTGGTCACCTAGGTAACCGGTTCCTGGTTTCCAGGTTTTCCCTTTGATCCGGTAGAAGACCTCTCACATTCCTATAAATATGGGTGTTGAGACTCATTCGAGATACCGAAGATCATTGGAGCTCAAGTGGCATAAATACCTTAAGCATTAGAGTGAGTAATGGAACTCTAGAGCACCTCAATGTCAAGAAAGTGACCTAAATTAGAATGGGTGAACAATACCAAGTGGTCTATATGACCATACAATTTAAATAAAGATGTCTCGTGTATAAGCAACCATTTATTATAAGAGTTGTCGTATTAAGTTTGTGATGCATCCATCCTTTTTTATGTTGGATCTTCTACTATAAATCTTGATTAGCAAATTTGTTGTTTTAGTTAAAATCACTTGTTCATATTAGAGTGACAACTTTCAATTATCAATGCCCCTGATTGAAATATTGTTATAAGTCAGGCACTTCAAAGAGTGATACTCCTCCATCCCGAACAACCCAAAGTACAAAACATTAATGTTCACTTTTCATAATATTTTTTAGGTGTTCATAACTTTGCAAGTTTCACACCTCAGATAATATAGGTTATTTTTCCATTGAGCTATCAACACTTTCACCCTTCATTTAAACTGTACTCCCATGTAGGATTTTTTGGTTATGATCACGAGTGAGATTAAATTATATTACACAACCAAAGTTGATTTTGCCACATGACTGCCTAAAATTCTTCTCAACACAACTTTTTATTTCCTCATTAATATTTAGATGTTCTTGCAGGTTAACATCCTATTTACTCATCTAGTCTTCCTCATGCTTAGCTTTGTTCACACTATTATTTTGATCCAATGATGAGTCTCTACTCTTTCCACACTATCATTTTGTTTGAGCAATGGGTCTTCATGTACTATTTTTTCTATGACTAATTTAGCACCCAAATTATAGTCGATGGTTCAAGAGGGAAGTACCTATTTCAATGAATAAAATCTTATGTTTTGGATTCCTTCTAAGTGTTTACAAATAACTCAACCTCTTGTCTATGATTACCAATGATTTCAAAATTTCACTAAAATATTGTAACGTAAACCAAACACAAATTTCAAGGTTATAAAACAAAAATAATTGAGAAGGTCGTAAAACAATCTTCTCAAATATTATCAAGTCAATATATTATTCTTGCACCAACTCCTCCTTAGGAACAATTAATTTGTTGATAATGCAATTTAAATGAAGTATGGATGCAAATTTTGGACATTAAAAGTCATCATCATATTGTTCAATTTTTACCCTTGTTAACCTCACAAATTATAAATTACACCACAAACTTCTCTAAGTTATGGAACCTCACTCATAGTCATATCTCTTAAACTCTTTCTCCTACAACTTCCTTCCCATGTAAATTGACTCAATATTAAGATTATAGTATTCTAAAGTTTTTTTATTGAAAGAAGACAATTATATTTCAAAGGATTTAAAAATATAATTATATGCCCAGTAAAAAAGGGGAATGGTATGAAGCCACAACCCAAGTAATGTTAACTAAGAGTCAAATCAAGATAGAAGCATGAGACATAAGACAGAGGCCCAAGGCCACCAAAATCACTTGAAACTATAAATAACCAAATGTCCTTAACCAAGTTCCATGTACAAAAAAAACTCTATAAATAGATAAGCCCCACTTATATTAGGCCATTGGCGTAAATAGCCTTGTCGAGGGAGGAGGAGGAGGTAGTTGGCTATTAGGTTTGTCTCCTCAGCAATCGTTGGGAGGATGTGTTGGGACTTATGTTGTTGGTCCAACCTTCTTGTTGTACATTTTATACATCTACCTCTTTGGGGGAGAGAGGAAAATCTAAGCAAGGAGTTTTGCTCTGCCTGTCCCAATCCCTAGGTCCATAGCCCTCATCTCGAGGAAAACACCACACTCTACACCCACCGGAAGGTGAAAGTTGGTAATGACAAGTGGAAAAAACAAAACGGCTAAGATATTTACAGCAACCTCTCTCATGTCCACTGCGTCGATGGCCCCTCTTAGGGGAAGCCTAGGTGAATCAGAAGGAACTATGTTAAAATTGCATGGGAATTTCGCCAATGGCCAATTAGGTTGCAAAGGTGCTCCATCTCCAAATCCACATTCTTTACTTGAATTTGGATCTGTAAGGTTACATTATATAACAAAGATTACATTAGAAATAGGAAAATCCTTTATCTAAATGTTTATCATTAAAAAATGCATACTTTATGTCTTTCCAAAGTTAAATGAGAAATTCAATGCAAAATATGTACCAAATTTGTTTGAATTTTTCAAGAAGCAAGGAAAACCCCCCAAGTAAGGTGATGTTCCAAGAATAGGGATTAGATCTAAAGGTTTTGAAGAAAGAAGAAATCTGCTTCCAATCTAGATGAGGACACACACATAGCCAAGAAATATGTTTAATCGATTCAAATTGGCCAGAGACATGTCATAATTGGGCACGCCAGGGAATATCCATATGAGTTATCCAATCAATAAAACACGTACCTTGAAAAAAGATGCACCAAACATGTTGCCCCCGAATTTCGGCTAAGGCATAAGGTCTTCTACAATAGAACAAGTAAGGGTGTGAGGATGCATAGGGGAAATTTCGGTATAAGGAAATATGTACAGGAGTATGTGTAGTATCATTGTACAAGGTTTAAAGAGAAATCTATGCAAAGGAATACACATGTACGTAAAGGTAGGAATTGAAATCAAATTACACAATGCAGAAATAGATCTATCAATCTCATAGGGTGAATTAAGAAGGATAAGTTTAGTGCGAATCTTGAAGTGGATAAGGGGGCATGAATCTTGGAGACAACTTCATTTAGCACACGCTTGCAAGCTTGTATTTTACATGTAACTTGTATATGAATTATAGTTAGGGTCGTAAGTTTAGTCCTATATAAGTATCACCACACCTCATTTGTAAGGGCTTTTATTCAAGTTGTTGATTATACAATATGTTAGGACCTATGATATTCTATATATTTTGAACTATATAAGTTGTCATTGTTGGGGCTTGGAAACTTTATAAACCATTGCAAGAGTTATTATATTTCGACCACATTAGTAAATGAAGATGATATTTTGATTCTCCTTTGTGTTCTCTCTCCAAAGAGGCTAAATGCATATATGTATTGTTACTATAATAACATAGATCTAGATAATGATGTATGTGTGTAAGAAAGCTTGACAAGACCACTAATGGTTGAGTTGTTTATCCTTTCTATTAACTGACATGGAAAGGCTCAGTAGTCTCTCAATGTCTCAAGTTAGCACCCAAGGGAAACATCGTGTGATATGTTGATGTGTACAATGTTTTTTTATCTATTAGGGCTTGCACATGAGGTGCATATATATTAATGGCGTTGGAAAAACTTCAACATTTTAGTTTTGTTGTTATGACCATTACTTTTTAGGTTAATGGAATGATAGGAAATAATGGACCGAATCTCCCTTGAATGGGTTGAAATATGGTCTGAAGATTTGGAATTATAGTTTTCTAGAATTCATTTGGGTACAGAATCTATGACTCCAAATATTTGGGTGATAAAAATATCTTTATCATTCCTTGTATGAAGTTTTCTTCATAAAGCTTCTAGAACATTTAATGCATAGATGGACGCTTATGTAATGGGTCGTAGAAATCATTTTGGTTGTATATATGCTTGAATGTGAAGAGTAGTTGGAGAAATTAAGGAAAATATATGCTATTTAGGAAATATCCACAATGGATAACTGACAAAGAGGTACACTACGAAAATTTTGTTGAACTTCACAATATCAACTTACTTCCCTTGCATTCAAAATAAGTCTCTGTACTACTCTTTTACTATGAACCCTCAAACCCTTGTAGTGACAAGGAGTTCAATACAAAACAAAACTAGGTCTTGAGGTTATGGAGCATACCCTATGCACAGTACACAAAGATAATGCACTTACATGCCAATTCAAGTTAGGCCTCATGACCATACATCATTCTTCATATTCATTGTGGTTTATAAGGTTATATGCATCATTATCATACTTGCTTTGATCAATAAGGCTATAATCATCCTCATCATTGCTAGGATGGAATGATGGGCAAACTGTATAAAAGGACGAATTGTGTCTAATGGGTGCCATTATATGCTTGTTTGTATGTTTGAAAATGGTAACTCCTAAACTTGGAAAAGCCTTAAATTCAGACACATTATCAAAAGAATTGAGTATGCTAAATCCCTAATGTATTTACATGCAGTTATGTTGTGGAGATGGATGAGTTGGCTCTTATCACTACAAAGATGATATGCCTTTCTATATATTGTAGACCAGTATATTAAACCTCTTGATATATGTGTAGACACCCTAATTTCACATCTGTCCTAAATCAATCAATTCCCCTTCCTCATTTCCCACAAAAATACACTTCGAATTAACCAAATATAATTTGATTAATTATCCATTTAAAAATCCAAAAAATAACCCAATCCTCACCACATGTTATTATTCTCCATGTTTTTCTACTATTGAATTAAAAATTCAAATTCAAATCCTCACCCATTCTTCGTGGTCCCCACTCACCTAAAATCCTCCACTTATGAATTAAAAATCTAATTCAAATCCTCACCCATTCTTCATGGCCCCCACTCATCTAATCTTGCCCACATTTTCAAAGCACTCACCTAATCTTGCCCACATTTTCAAACCACTCACTTAATCTTGCCCACATTTTCAAACCATGATTACTTAAATTACTCTAAGTTAATCACTCCCCTAGGCTATAAATACAACCTTACCTCTCCCCTCTAAGGACACGGAGAATAAGCTTGAATGCCTTATCCAAGTTCTTGCATCCTTTGAGAAAAGAACATCCTTCTACCTCGTCCTAATGCCCAAATAGCCTCATAATCATTCTTCCCATCTAGTGCAAAGTAAGAGGATCGTTGTTACAGGAAGGTCTTACTCCATCTTGAAGAAAAGCACCTACATATCACACAATCAGGGCTCAATCCAAATTTCCTAGCCCATTCCAAGGTTTACTATGGAACGCGAAGGAGGAGGTATGATTATTGGTATTTTACTTCCTTGTTAGTAGTGCATTTTTCCTAGCTTACAATACACACCCTTATAATTAACTTGTCGGTGCATGGAAGAAGCCCACACTCAATATACACCTTTATGTGTGAGAGACGTATTAACACACATGAGAGAAGAGTGGTACATGGTACGGCTGGAGCTCAAAATTGCTCCCTAGATATGATCATGAATGACCAAGAATTCTGAGGCAACATGGGACTGTCTCTCAGTTGTGCGACCTGCGAACTGAGACAGACCACCAGAGAAGGTTGGTTCCTCAACCTACTCTAATGCAAGCTAACTCTAATGAAAGAAAACTACTAACTATCTCTAGCCTATAATTTCCAAGGGACCAGCGAGAGAAAAAGAGCATAAAAATGAAGTAAATCTACACTACATAGGTGATGCACCAAGAAAAGGGAATGAGAATAACTCTCCAATGTGTGAAAATGGGAATAAAATGCAGGTTAGAAGGGATGATAACAGTTCTCCACAATCTAACATTAGCATTCACAATAATATTTCCAAGGAAACACAATAATAATGAACCTTGCAAGAGCATAGAATAGAAACACTACACCTACAATAAGATTGAAGAGGAAAGAGGAATGCAAATAAACACAAGGGAATACACATCCACAAACTTGCATCTATTGCTTCATTGATATGCATAGTTCAAACTCGATGAAAGGCATGGATCACCATGCAAAGAGTCCACTATGAAGGCCTTTAGCATATTAGCTTCACAAAACCAAAATGATAGAGTTTTGCTACTCAAATTATCCTCTCTTATAAAATGAAATTCCCTTTTATATATATATATATAACTTGAGCTAGAAAGAAAGAAGACAGAAAAGAAAGAAGGGACAACTTTTCTAACTTCCAGCCACTAACAGACCACATTAAAACCTTCTGTCAAGCACATGGGCACCTTATAGGGCCATCATCTAGTCTATTTCTTCCTGTAGAAGCAAATAGAGCCATGCTTCATCAAGTCTGGTGGTTGAGCTACCTTATTTAATCTTTTGCGTACCCAAACAACCTTCTTCTACCTACAAAAGTTGTGTTTTCCATTTTGACCCACCAAAAGCCATCAAAATCATATTTTTATGATTCCAAATTGAAGAGCTTGATGAGATCTTTCCAACAGTATAAATTTTGTCTGATTTGGAGCTCAGGGTTGAAAGATATGACCATTTGAAGATTTGCCTATAGGGAGGCAAAAGGATTTGACACGTGGCAACCTTTAATTGGTTCGGGTATCGGCCTCTGTCACATGTGTTTGTTTCACGTTTTTCCAAGTTTCATCCCCTCATTGGGTCACAATATTGGGTTTTACATCTCCGCTCGCCATTTGTCCTTTCTTTTACCTTTTGTGGGCTACCTTTATGAAAATATGGGCCAATAGAACTTTGATCACGCTCCTTCATGATGTTAGAATGTATTTTTCCTTTGATCAGTCTCTGTGAAACATGGACCAATGAAAATGGATCCATGCTCTTTCACATTATCAGACCTTGTCAAACCCCTAGAAATGTGAGCCAATAAGAAAGCAACTACGTTTCTTCGCAATTTTCCTCTCGACTGAAAATTGTGAAATGTGAGCCAATGGAAGGACTCCACGTACTTTGCATGTCAGCCCTTTTAATAGTCTTCAACCTCTGACATCTATGAACCCGTGGCCAATGAGGAAGCTCCACACCTTAATGCGTTGTCAAACTTTAAATAGTTTCCTCTAACAAACGTGAAGCGCGAGCCAATAGGAAAGATTCACGCTTTGAAATTGTCAGTCTTGTCAGTATTTTGCTTCGTGCTTGGATCTAATTGGGGAGCCTTCACAAGTTTCAAATTTTTGAAAGGTGAGTGTAATGAAATCGCAACACGTAGCTCTTTTCTTTCCTTTGTATCATGGCTTTCCCAATGCCCCACGGGTTTAACCAAAACCTGCCTATGTCTTCAACTTCGAGCCCTTTGATCTGATTGGACCGAGCTCCTTTGCAATTGCCACAAACTATCTTTGAACTATGTCTAATTTAGCCAGACAGCTAAATGCTCTTGCCACTTAGCGCCCCGCTTCGCATATTTTCATTGAGGTTGATGGGACATTTCAAACGTGAGTTTTAGCTTTTCTTAATATAGCCGTCACTAATGAAGCCACACCATGTGGATTCCTTAAATGCTAACGGATAGGGCTTTGGGAATGTGCAATTTGATGGTCATTTTGACAATCAAAAACCTATAAAATTGTCTAATTCCATTTTTAAAGCTTGTTAAGCTCCAATAATAACCTAGGCCGTAATTTTGGATAATAGTTTGGTGACCTCATGGGGTAATCTTCCTACAAGATTAGATCAGTAGCCTTTATGTGTTTCAACTTGGGCATAGAGTCGATCCAAAAACTTAAAAATAATCTTCAACAGTAAAATTTCTTACCTTGGGGCCAGTGCATTTGAAGCATGAAATGCAACTTATGAAGGTCTAGAAGGATTGAATTTGATCTGTAGAGCTCCAAACCTGTAAGATTTGGAACTGGCTCCAACTATCTGATTTTTTCATTAAATTTCTCAAGCTCGAGGTGAAGCCAAAATTGAACCAGGGCGCTACCTTTGGATCTACTCTTTAAATTGGTGACCTGCTCGAGGTATTTTATCCTACAACATTATATCAACTAGTCCCATATGCGTTACATTTTGACCAAGGAAGGGACATGTGAAAACTCTGACTAAAACTGGTCTTTGGGGCTGAACTGATTGAGCATTTAAGCTTACCCCATATCTGATTTTTCCGGGAAGGTTTTCCTGAAATGAAATGGACTATTTAATATGCAAAACTATGTACAAGGTCATGAAAAAATCATACATGCCTCCAAGTAGAGACTATGAAGAGTGTGCTACAATGCACTTTTTCTACTAGAAACAAACTCTAACTTACCCTGATTCTAACCATTAAACAAGGAAAAGCTAAACAAACCCTACAACATTGTAGGGAGAAATTAGTCTTCCCTTCTTTACAAAGTGTGGCCATGTAATTGAGATTTAACAATGGAAATGCATGTGATAAGAGTAGAAAAACTGACTGTATATCTCGTTTCCCACCCTTCTAGACAAAGTATCAACAAACAAGACAAATAGCTATTTTCAGTTACTCTGAAAGTTGGACTATGAGAGGCATTGTTGCTTACCTTTGGTACATTGAATATGGCATCCTCATGCTACTTAAAGTGTGAATGATTGTTTATAACTCTCCTTTTAGCATCTAAACTAGCCAGAATATTTGATTGGGCAAGGTATGATTCTCTTAGTTTTCCCCATCTTCCTTGTAGTTATCTCCAAGAATGGAGATGGTAGAGACACTTTCCTCTTCATGTTGGATGTCTGTAATATTTTCTAGACTTGATATTTCCTCTTCTGCAAAACAAATTTGTTTCCACTTCCATGGCTGCTAATTTTGCAATTATTTTTCAATGGCTTCTTCCCATTCTTTATTCCATCTTGATCCTCCATCAAAAGTGTAGCAAGCTCTAGACATGCAAAGCAATGAGGATCATTGCATTCCTTGAAGGCATCTTGATCACTTTTCAATAAACTCTTCCTCGAGGCATTGGGTGCCAATAGTGTTGAAATCAACACTTTACTTGTCTCCCCTAACCTAGCCAATTTGATTGTCCTCCAAATATTCTCTTCTTTTTTTTGATGTTCAGCTCCTTTCCTTGCACAATTTGAACCATATCATCCTCCCAATCTGAATTATACCAATCTTCAACAAATACAAAATTATTTGGATTGGTTGGAGAAGAGGTATAAGTAAGGGACTGTTGATTTGTTTCATGTCTGGGAAGAGATGTTTGATGCACACAAGTCCTGATTTGATCAATTAGAGAATCTAAATCACCCTCCAAAACATGCCCCCTGCCCTGTCGGTTTTCTTTCTGCTCCTTCTCTCCAAAAGCATAGTAGGCCTCCCTTTCTATCAACTTTGTAGGATAACTTGGTTTAGTGAATGTTGGATAGAAGGTAGGGACAACATGTGAAATACCACAACCTCTAAAAATATTAGTGCATGGTTTAGAGTTCTTGGGTAGTGCCCTAGGTGGAGATGGGAGGTTTTTTGGCAAAGTTTTGGGAATGTTTTGGGCATGAAAAACTTGTGAAACATCTAATGAAAAATAAGGTAGCAAAGAGCTTCCTGATTTTGGCAAGGAATGATGGATTTTTCATTATTTGCACAAGGAGAAGGAAGAATTTGAGTTGGTGAAGGAAGAATTGCAACAATGTGGATGGGTTTTCTTTTTCCATTTTGAATGAGAATCTTCTCAACTTGGGATGTAATGGAAAAATCTTGAGGAAGATTATTGCCCCATCCGGATTGGATCAATACAGCTAAATCATCATCAAAGGACCTCAAATAATACAAGAATGCCATACCTTGTGGGGTTTTGAATTCTTAAGGAATTCTGTGTCAGGTCCTTGTAAATATGATGTTGAAATCAAGAATAAACTCCATTGAAGCCCGTTGTATCTTTCTAAGATGTTCCATGAGACAAATGAAATTTGCATTCTCCTTGAACCGGTTGTGAAGTTGTTTCCTAGTTGATTCCATGTGGAAATGGATTGTGGAGCCAAACTTTTGTACCAATATTTTGCTTTTCCTTTGAAAGATGAAACCAACAGTCTAAGGCAAACATTCTCCTCTATCACATCATGAATGACACAATGGTTGGAAATATCTTGAATATGATCAATAGGGGATTGATCTCCATTTCCATAGAAAAGGGGAAAAAATTTCAAGGCCACCTTTAGGATAACATCCAACTGCTGCAAATGAAATGGACTGGAATTGAAATGAGAGAATGGAAAATCTCTTTGAAGATCCGTGACTAAAATGGAAACATTAAAATGAATGGAAGAATAAATGGAAAGGTCTACAACTGAGATACGGGGTTGCTTGAATCAGTGGAGTCGCCAGATATCTCCAAAGTCTGAAATCTCGCCAAGAGCACATCAAACTTGATGAAGTGAATATGTAGACCAAAGTACACACCTATGAAATATATAGCTTTGAATATTTGTCCCACTGAGCGTGCCAGAACTGTTGGAGCTCAAAATTGTACCCTGGATATGATCATGAATGACCAATAATTCTGAGGCAACATGGGACTATCTCTCAGTTTTGGGACCTGTGAACTGAGACAGACCTCCAGAGAAGGTTGGTTCCTTAACCTAATCTAATGCAAGCTAACTCTAATGAAATAAAAATACTGACTATCTCTATCCTATAATTTCCAAGGGACCAGGGAGAGAGAAAGAACTTAAAAACGAAGTAAATCTACACTACATGGGTGATGCACCAAGAAAAGAGAATGAGAATAACTCTCCAATGTGTGAAAATGGGAATAAAATGTAGGTTAGAAGGGATGATAATAGTTCTCCACAATCTAACAACAACATTCACAACAACATTTCCTAGGAAACACAACAATAATGAACCTTGCAAGAGCATAGAATAAACACACTACACCTACAATAAGATTGAAAAGGCAAGAGGAATGCAAATAAACACAACAAGGGAAGATACATCCACAAACTCGCATCTATTGCTTCATTATTATGCACAGTTCAAACTCTTACAAATGAAAGGCCTGGATCACCATGCAAGGAGTCCACTATGAAGGCTTGCAGCACATTAGCTTCACAAAACCAAAATAACAAAGTTTTGTTACTCAAATTATCCTCTCTTACAAAATTAAAGCCCCTTCTACATATATAGCCTGAGCTAGAAAGAAATAAGACATAGAAGAGAGAAGGGATGAATTTTCTAACTTACAACCACCAACAAACCACATTAAAACCTTTTGTCAAGCACATGGGCACCTTATAAGGCCATCATCTAGTCTATTTCATCCTGTATAAGCAAATAGAGCCATGCTTCATCAAGTTTGGTGGTTGAGCTACCTGATTTAATCTTTTGTGTTCCCAAACAACCTTATTTTATCTCCAAAATCCATGTTTGCCATTTTGACCCACCAAAAGCCACAAAAATCAGACTTTTATGATGCCAAATCGAAGAGCTTGATGAGAGATTTCCAATGTTATAAATTTTGTTTGATTTGGAGCTCAAGGTCGAAAGATATGGCCATTTGAATATTTTCCTATCGAGAGGCACGTGAATTTGACATGTGGAATCCTTTAATTGGTTCGGAGATCAACCTTTGTCACATGTGTCTGCTTCACCTTTTACCAAGTGTCATCCCCTCATTGGGTCGCAATATCAGGTTTTACATCTCCGCTTGCCATCTGTCCTTTCTTTTACCTTTTATGGGTTACCTTTATGAAAATATGGGCCAATAGAACTTTGGGCCACATTCCTTCGGGATGTCAGGTTGTCCTTTGCCTTTGAAAGTCTTTGTGACACGTGGACCTATAAAAAGGCTCCACGCTCCTTCACATTTCAGACCCTATCAGACCCTTAGAACCGCGAGCCAATGAGGAAGATCCACATTTCTTCTCACTTTGCCCCTCGAATGACAATTGCAAAATGCGAACCAATAGCGCACTTTGCATGTCCGTCCCTTTAATAGTCTTCAGCCTCTTATATCTGCGAACCCTTAGCCAAAGGAAGCTCCACGCCTTAATACATTTTTATATTTTAAATAGTTTCATATGACAAACTCGAAGCACAAGCCAATATGAAAGCTCCATGCTTTGATGTGTTGTCAGTATTTTAATAGTTTCTACTGAAAATTGTGAAACACGAGTGAATGAGAAAGCTCCACGTTCCCACAGTGTCAGAACCTATAAACTTGCTACTTCGTGCTTAGATATGACTGGACAGGCCTTCGCAATTGTCAGATTTGCAAAAGGTGAGCTAATAAAATGGCGCCACGTAGCTCCTTGCTTCGCAACTTCTAAGAGCGGGACTTAGAAATTTTTTGTCTTTTAAATGGCCGTTAGTTGTCCTCTTTGCTTCCTTTGCATCGCGGCTTTTCAATGTGCCACGAGTTTAAGCAAAACCCGCCTAAGTCTTTGACCGAGCTCCTTTGTCCCGTGGCTTTAAAACATAAAACCCGCTAATGTTTTAAACTTGAATTATCTTACAGGTTTTCAAATGCTAATGGCCAGTGCATTTAGGAAGTGCAATTTGACGGCCGTTTGACCGTCTCAGACCTGTAAAAATGGCTAAGTTCATTTTTAAAGCCGTTAAAGCCAAAATAATCTAGGGGGTAATTTTGGATAACAGGTACCTAAGTAGCACGTGAAAGCAACTCACCCAATCAATGACATCTCATTCATATGGTATCCTTTGTGCGTAAGTCGATGGTGTTCCACCTCTTCAGGGTTTATGCATAATGATCTAAGTGGTAGGGAGATGGGGAAATGGATGTGTTATGACATTCTTATTACTCCTTAACGATTTATAAGGATGATTCCTAGACGTTGTTACGACTATGTTAGGTAATAGATGTAGTAGTCCAATGCGACGACTTTACCCGTAATTGTATCCCATAGGCCTCACAAATACCGAACACCATTATGAAGCTTTTTCTTTTTGATGTGCACAACAATAATAATGAAAGAAAAATACAAACTATAAGTACTAATTGATATTAACATAAAATAAATCACAATATGCAAGGTAAATATCGTCAACAAAAGCTCAGACGTAATGTTTGTGTTGTTACTTCCAAAATACTTTGGAAAACAAACTTGTAAGCAAGATGTCAATAGTTTTGCAAAGTTTAATCTTGGAAACATGGTTGGGTAAGTTGTTAAAAAAGAGTTGGAGAAGATTTAAGAAATCCCGCATAAAAGGATTAGCAAGTAAGCATGATTAAAACAAAACAAAACAAAACAAATGATACAAATAATTACAAATTTCCTATAATCATAAAACATTATTTACAACAGACCAAAATGATATCATAGATTGATTTTCTCAAGAGTTGTGCTCAATCAATCCAATAAGATTCAATAATTTCAAAATTCTCATTCCAGGTGTTTAATTGATCTATAGTAAGTGGAACAATATGGTTAGACCAATAAATCAATAAGCATAATCACATATCGATGTCACTTTGATAAGGGTTAATACCAGGTAGGGTGATGATTGGTTTGAAAGGAAGTCTTTATGGGTGGTCTGCATTGGGATTAGTCATGTGGGATTGAATAATGGTAACATATGATAAGATCTTGTGAAGAGGGGTTGTATGGTGATGGCATAGGAGAGCTCGTGAAGAACTCATAAAATTTTTTTGGAGAGCTTGCAGTATATCTAGTAGGTCTCGCAAGAGAGATAATGGGAGAACTAAAAGACTTTATGGTAAAGGGAGCACGTGAGCTTGCATGTGAGTTATTATGAGCTCATGGTAGAGATTGTGGGAGAGTTAGTAGAGTGCAGGATAGAGCTTATGAGCTTGCAGGTGAGTTATTGTGAACTCGTGAAAGAGCTCATGGGAAAACTAGTAGAATTTATGGTGGAGTCTTGTGGGTGAGCTCGTAAGTGGCTTGGTGAATATCTATAGGGATCTCGTGATGATCTTGTCGAGAATTCGTGAAGAAATTTCAAAGATCTCGTGAGGATAGATCTTGTGAAAAGCTCGTGGATGAGAGATTTTGTGATAATTATGTTGATAACTGATGAACTAGTTTATTGCCAGGCTTGTGAGCCCGTGGGGAAGCTACGAAAGGATTTTGTGAGCTCATGAAGAACACATGATTGAATTATGAAGAACTTGTAAAAAGAATTGTATTGGGATATCATAGGAGAGAGCTCATGGAAAGACCATGAGAGCTCGTTTCGGGAAATTGTGAGCTTGTGGGAGAACTAATAAAAAAGTCATGACTGAGTTGTGTGGAGTTCATAACAAGAGTTTATAAAAGATTTCAAAATGGTATCTCGTAGAAGAGATTGTAATGAGATATTGCAAGTAAGTTATAGGGAACTCGCAATAGAGTTCGTGGGAGAATTTAATAGAAAGTTTGTGAAGGGCTCGTGGAGAGTTTGTGGAGAAACCTTGTTAAAACTACAAAGACAAGCGTGGAATATAACTTGTGGACCAAATAAAACTTGAGATGATTTTGCAAAGTATTTATAGATAGGGAATTTTTCAAAATTATAAACAATAAAAAACGGGTGTTATTATTATGATGATTATTATCGCTAATTGTAGAAGACTAAACATAATTAATCTAAAAACATAAATCAATAGTATTAGTTTAATTTTCAAAAAGATCACAATATAATATTAACGAATGCACGAGACATTATATCTAATATTTTTTAAAAACATTACAAAACTTTATCTCTAAATAAAACATTAATTGTCATACCTACATTGAATGAAAGAATTTGTAGAAGGCATGGGAGGCTACATGAAATAAGGAAAAAAAAAATACAAAGAGGAAGTAAAAGAGGGAATTGAAAGCAACTTTGTCATTGTGTTCAATTCAATCTTCATAAGTGAGAACACCAGAAAAGTTCTCCTATGTCTCTAAGTCTTCAATCTTCATAAGGAAGCTTGGGAGGGAAGGACCACCATAGCTCTTATGCTTGAACCCAATGGCGAGAATTCACAAGTCTAACGAGCCAAAACAAGGTATGTTAATGTTTGCAGGTAGGATGAGATATAATACGAGAGTCTGAGTTATTTGAGACGTCAATGTTGAGCTAAAATGAGGTCTATTGATGGTGTAAGGGGTGAAATTGATGTAGATATAAGTTGGATACCGAGTTTTTGAGTTCTGAATACAGAGGAGAGCTTTGGATTATATGCCCTGGAGCTGAGTAGAGAAAAAAAATCGACCAAGACATAAGCAAACTCTAAGTCGAGGAAGATTCAATACCACATTTAAGTAATAAACATGTCGAATGATATATTGAATGCAATTCAATCTTGCAAGCATCAATAAAAAAAGTAGGGAGGATCACATATGTTTGCATAGGCTGACTGGTCAACAGCCAATGGGATGTTTACCACTTTTTGAGGGGAATTTATCATTGGCAGTTGACCAGTCAGCCTATGCAAACATATGTGATGTTTAGGCTCCCCGGGGAGGATCTCTTGGTCACTTACTCTGAGTAAGGTGGATTGGAAGATATTTTTTCTAGTGAAGCTGAATGAACCATATAAAATAACTATTTGAAAAATGCATAATGTTATATTAGCATGAAATCATAAATACAAAAACATGACTTGCTAAGTTGAACCAAGCCTGGAGTGCAGATTAGGATAACATATTAAAAGTAGTAGCATCTAGAATTCATGGTACAAAGGGAGGATTGATAGTACTTAGACCGTCGTAAAGATATACGACACTGCCAATTTAAAAATATGAAATGGAGGTTAGTCCAAATAAACAACACTAAAACATAAATGCCAAACAATATGCATGTTTACAATCAATACTATGGTTTTTTTACCTATTTTGGATTCTATGAGACATGTTAGGAGACCAACAGACACTCTAGGAAAAAATTAACTATGGAAAATATTGTAAACACCCTCGTTATGCACGAGATCCACAAACACGCATAACAAGTAGAATAGCTTGCAAAACCAATTAAACATTAGATTTATAAATGAAATAAAAATAACCCACAACCAAAATATGTCCCACTGTGGCTGCCAAAATGTATACTTGGATATTAAGCCACCCTACATGATGTGTTAATAAAATCAACTTCCTAAATAAAACGGGCTTACGATGTTGTCACTCAACAAGAGAGGGAATTCATTAGATTCTTCTAATGACTAAAGTAGGTTAGCATCTCCATAATTTAAATCTAAATATATAAATCACAAGATAGAGAAACATGTTAGATTTTTTGTTGAAGGAGATTTACCTCAGTCAAATCCCTAACCCTTTTAAGGGGATAAAAACATTTATCAAAGTAAAATGATAATGAAGATCAATAATGCAAACTAGGAACTGAATAAATACATCATATAGGAAATCAAACACGTTGATTCTTACCATACACCTCAATTCAGACCATTGAGTGGATTTTCTCGTTGATTATTTTAGATGCAGTTGTCCCAAAGTGTATTCCATTGTGCAAGACTAGTCTGAAAGTGTTGTGTTACTTTGTAAGATGGAGATGAGGGATTCGAGAACAAAGGGCTAAGAGAGAAAACAAAGGGAAAAAAGACATGATCGAGTTATGTTCGTGAATTTTGTGTTACATTGAAGGTAAAGAGTGTATTTATAGGGTTTCGAGATATGCTTATTGAATGAGGCTAATTAATTTCTCTTAAGAATAGTTAGAATCTAGGTAGGTGAGTAGTGATGAATAGTGCATGAATAATGACAATTTTTGAAAATGGTGGGAGGTAGGTGGTGAATGGTGGGGAATATTTGAAAATGGAGGGATTGTGGGTGGTGAATACTGAGGCATCTTTGAAAATGGAGGGAATGTGGGCGATGCATAATGGATGAATAGTAAGCATTTTTTTAAATGACAATTTATTGGATTATTTTATTTGATAGTGGGGGACATATGTAATTGACAAGATTGTTTTATTAGGTGGTGGGGGGCATGGGGGATAGTGGAAGGTTGATGTGGTTGATGATGTGGCATGGATGACGTGGTTGGCGAACAAGAAGTTATTAGATTATCTAACCATTGATTAATTAGTTATTAATCACTTATGGGATTTTCATGGGATTTGAAATGAGATGGAAAAATTAATTGATTAGTGCAATGATAGAATTATGGTGCCTACAAATTTGGTCTAAGTATCAAATGTTACTTATTTTTTAGTATATCCAAGAGAACCAAGCAACTTAAAAGTGTACATGTTATGTCTTGCACTAGTATCTTACAAAACACTATGTGTAGGATATTGATCAACAAAAGCATGAATGTGTAGTGTATCAAAAACAAGATCATGAACCATATCAATATCATCAAAAGTAATAATTGGTTGTGAAGGTGGCACAATAGTAATGGTACTAGTCAAAATATCCAATGCATGATAATAAGAGGGAGGGGGAGTACAATAAGGTGAGCATGGTGTGATTCTGATTTAGATTTAGTAGTGTTGTGGTTAGGAAGTGGGTCATTAAATGTTTTGAGTTTCACATTATCATTAGTACACGTGGATTGTTCAACTGAAATGTTTCATTCAATAACATTTAACATCAACGAGATCTTGCATAACATGATGAATTTTAACACATTGATTATTAGAATGACTGACACATATATGATAACGCAATAGGCATTAGCATATAAAATTTTATTGCGAGGCTTACTTACAATGAATTTGAGAGGTGGAGGGAGAGATACAAGATTTCACTCGAGTAATTGTTTAAGAATTAGGTGAGGTATATAAGAAAATTTTGTGAATTGTCATTGAGGAGCTTGTGACATAAGCTTTTGGGTTAAGATGCAACATTAACATTATCTTTAACATTAATCTTGTTGTCATTAGGTTTGACTTTGAATGTGGGATTGCATTGAAACTTATAATTATATGGGTCAGGAGCATTAGAAACATATTTGAGCTTATTCATGATGAGCATCTTAGCTTTGTGATATTTTAATGTATTGCATAAATGATCAAATGAGCATAACTTGTCAAATATAATTAATTTTTACAAAGGGACAATAAGACTTTGAGTGAATAGATCTTGAAGCTCACTATTGGATAAAATATTGTTCATGTTTGTAATCTTGGTATTATAACACGAAATATAATCATTGATGAATTCATTAGGAAATCATCGCATCTTAGAAATTTGAGCATAAGAAATTTTGCCCCAACATTGATAGAGAATTTTGCAAGGAATTGATTAGCTGGAGGGAAAAATCCCAAAGTGAGTGAATGATAAGATCATACAACCATTGTAAATAAAACTCCTTAAGGCTTTAAGGAAAGAGCTCGGTAAGTAATGGTTCATTGTAAGCATAATCCAAACAAATGACATGGAAAACACAAAGGCGTTCTTTAGGGTCACCTTTACCATAAAAAAGGGAAGCAATAAAACTAGTATTCAATGGATATCAATCCACTTCAAGAGGAATTTTCTGAAGCATTGAATAGAACCCATGATATGAGAAAAATTAGAGGTACCTTGTTGTAATTGAAATATTTGAGCTTGCAAACTATGAACAAGGGTTTCAAGAGTTAAAGAAGTAACTTAACAGGTAATTATGTTTGTACCACACTTTGGAGAGACCATGTCGAGCCCTAAACAAATTTTCTCGAACCCTTGCTCAGCTTTTGCTTATGGCGGAAATGGTTGTAGTGACGTGACCTCTCACAATTTGCTATCTTCTCCTTGCGCTACGCATGACAAAAATAGCTGTGTTAGGAATATAGACCCAAGATCAACTTTTTCTAGCATCTTGGGTGGCGGCGGCTCATCTTCTGAGAAACATATTGACTGTGATGGCAATGGTTTTGGTGGCAGTCCTCTATGTGTGGGAGGTAGGAATGATGGGGGGAAGCCCTCTTTCTTTCATGTCACTTCCTTTGTTGTGCTAACTTCTATGCCTCTCTCTTCGGCTTCTTCTATTCCTACAGTCACTTTTGGTGACTTATTTTGTAATAATGGTCTGATTTTTTGTTTCAATGGCCTTTGGCCTGACTTTCCCCTACTCTATTCGTGGATCTTTTCTTCCTGATGCCCCCTCATTTCAGTTAAGCTTGACATTTATCCCTGTGCTAGGGGTTTTTTATTATGATATTGAGTTCACCTAAAGACAGAGACTCTATCGTTTCCAATTTGTGGGAACTGCAACATCATCATTTATTGATGAAACTATAGTTTCTGACCTTCAACCCCCTCACGAAGACTTTCAAAGTCAAACTGGTTTGGGTGTGATTACCTCATCTCCCACTGTAGTTATTGGAGGTAGAATGTCTAATGGACATTGGAAATGCTTTGGGCAAGTGTTTGTCTATTGATTCCAAAACGGAATCTTTCTCTCACACTGCCTATGCAAGAATTCTTGTAGATCTGGATACATCCTTGGATCTTCTAGCTTCCATTAATCTAAAAATTTCGAATAGTGTTTGGTCATAGCCTATCGACTACAAAGGCTTGCTCTTTTGTTGCAGGAAGTGTTTTTCCGTAGGGCATATTGCTTCAAATTGCCAAAAATGTAAGCAACATTTCAAGGAGAAAATCTCCTGGTGGAAGGATTCTAACCCAAGCCTTATGGTGGTTGAGGGTGAATTGGCTACTTGTTCTGATAAACCGGTGGAGGATAGTGAAGAGCATCAAAACATCCTACAGTCGGTTCCTCATCTTTCCCCTCCTATGAGGGAGGCTGGAAAGATAGAATTGGTCGTTGTTATGACTTCCTCCTCTAGTATGTCATCTGTGGATGCAAAAGTTGTTGGGATGGATCAGGTTCTGATGATGATTTCTGTCGCTACTGTTATCAACGCTAATACCAATTTCACTATTGTGACACCAAACGTTGGTACTTTGGCCTCCTCTAAGGTTCAACTTCTAACTAACTCAAATGAAAATGTAGATCCTAATAATAGTAACAGATGGATAGTCATTAAATGCAAAAGGAATGCTTATTTTCTAAGATCCCAGGTACGGGATTTTTCTAGGTAATATGATCTCAACAATGGTTGTTACAATCTTTTATTTTATTTTCTTATTTTTTCTTGTGTCCCCCTTTTTGATGTTCGGGGTTGTTTCTTTGTACTGTTTTAATGCTTTATCTAGCCTCAAGGGCTTATTGTACAATGTTAAGGGTCCTTTCAAAACCCCCACCTTTTACCATTTTCCAAAAAAAGGATTTCGAGAGTTTATGTGCTAAAAGAAGAAACATGCAAATCACTGTGGGTATATAGAGAAAATGTAGTAATAAAAGTGGACATAAAAATATACACAATGTGGGGCACTAGTTTCCCCCACAGATACTGGTAGTACAAATGTATGAATAATATATGTATCCCTAGTAGAAGATGTGAGAATAAACTTAGGAGTGGAGGACGTTGCGGTATGCTTGAGTTGCTCCCGAGAAATATATAAAGTAGAATTAATATGATGAGGATTATATTTTAAAAATTGTGAAATAAATTCCACGTCTTCAAGAAGGCCTTGTGTATGAGTATTAAAGTCATGATGGGAGCCCTCGCCTTAAGGATGTTCAATAATAATAGTAAAGATAACACGAGTAAAATATCAGTAGTATTATCTAAATTGCCATGAGTATTGGAAACTATAGTATCTTGATGTTCATCAAATTCCTCAAAACCAAAGGAAGTAGTGTTAGGTTGTGGAGCATGTTTTCATGTGAGAAAGTGTTGAAGACTATACACTAAGAGTATTGTAAAAAAAATTGGCCTTAAAACGTGCCTGATATACCGGGAAACGTGCTTTTCTCATATGGGCTGGATTTTTTGACTCATACGTTTATGGGACGGTTTTGGCCCATGGTTTTGATACCCACGGTTTTGTAAAATTGCTTAAGCAGTTGTCTACTTATGTGGTTTTATGCATATGGTAGGGTTAATGTAACATTGTAGATGTGTTTTGAATTCGGGTGTGAATTCTGTAGAGTTTGTTGAGCATAGTTCCAAACAGATCTGGGTATTGTATTGAGAGAGCGGTGGCTTGTAATAAAATCTGAGCAAATGATTCTTACTGGATGTAGCCCAAATTGGGTGAACCACGTTAAATATTGTCTCTTTGCGTTGTGTTATTTTATTTTGAACTTTTATTTGAGATATGTAATATTTTTGCATATTAGTTTCTACTGTTACGATTCTATGAGGGATTATTCCGCATATTTTATCCCTTATTTCCTAACAATTGGTATCAGAGCCTGGTTTGGTTTGTTGAAGTGTTGAATCGTAGGGAAAGTTTTCTCTTGAGTGGGAGCTATGGTAGATGATGGAAGATCAAAGGTTGATAAATTCAATGGGTAGAATCTCAGTCTTTGGAAGATGCAGATGGAAGATTACCTTTATCAGAAGGATCTTTATATTCCATTGTCTGAGAAGGTGAACAAACCCTCGAGCATGATGGATGTAGAATGGGATTTGTTGGATAGGAAGGCACTTGGGACAATCCGGTTGTGTCTTACATCTTCGGTATTATTTAATGTTTCGAAGGAAAAGACTACAAAAGAACTGATGGATGCATTAGGGAAGTTGTATGAAAAACCCTTTGCCTCTAATAAGATATTTTTAATGAAAACATTTTTTAATATGAAGATGTCTGAGAATGGTTCAGTAGCAGATCATTTAAATGATTCTAATATAGTTATAAATATGTTAGCTTTGGTTATAATAGAATTTGATGAATAAGTTAGGGCTTTATTAGTTCTATGCTCTTTACCTGAGAGTTGGAATAACCTGGTAATGGTGGTAAGCAACTCGGTTCCAACTAACTCAAAGTTGAAGTTTGAGGATGTTTTAGGGGTGATTCTAAGCGAGGAAATGTGAAGAAAAATCTCTAGGGAATCTTCTACTTCAGGGAATGCTTTGATAGTGGAAACTAGAGGGAGACAGAAGAATAGAGGAAGTCATGGAAAATCAAAGGATCAGGCAAGGTCAAAATCCAAAAGCAAGATAGTATGTTGGCACTGTGGAAAGTCTGGGCATGCAAAGAAGGACTGTTGGGAACTTTAGGACAAGAAGAAACAACAGGAAGAAAATAAGGAGGCAAATGTGGCAATGGGTAATGTATGTCATGATGCTTTTATTCTTTCTTTCCACAATATTACCGAATGTTGGGTTTTAGATTCAGGGGCTTCTTTACATGCTACTCCACATAGAAATTATTTTGTTGATTATGTTCAAGGAGGTTTTGGGCATATTTTTCTTGGTGATGATGAGTCTTACAACATAGTTGGAAAAATTTCTATTCGGGTCAAGATGCACAATGGGAATACTTGGCTATTAAAGAATGTCAAACATGTGCCTACATTAAGACAAAATTTGATATCGGCAGTGCAGTTGGAAAGTGATGGTTGTACTATGATATATACAGCAGACTCTTGGAAGATTACCAATGGTGCTCTTGTGGTGGCAAGAGGTAAGAAGGTTGGAACCTTGTATTTAACCACAAATAGCACTAATGTTTGTAATCTTGTGGCTTCAGAAATAGATACAACACTGTGGCACTATAGGCTTGGTCATATGAGCCATAAGGGCATGGAGATCATAAAGAAGGATTTTCATGGATATACAGAAATAGGTCTAGAGTTCTGTGAGTACTGCATATATGGGAAACATAAGCGAGTAAGGTTTCTCAAGGTTGGACCTACAAAGAAAGAGAGTAAGTTAGAGCTGGTGCATTCTGATGTATGGGGGTCGGCTCAAGTATCATCTCTTGGGGGTTCAAGTTATTATGTTACTTTTATTGATGATGCAATAAGGAAAGTTTGGGTTTATTGGATTAGAAACAAATCTGATGTATTTGAAACTTTTGTTAAATGGAAAGCCTTTGTAAAGAATGAAAGAAGTCTTAAGCTAAAATGTATCAAGTCAGATAATGGAGGGGAATATTTCAGAAATGAATTTGATGATTATTGTTTTAAGAATGGAATCCATAGGAAAAAGATGGTTCAAGGAACTCCACAGCAAAATGGGGTGTTAGAAAGGATGAACAGAACAACAATGGAACGTGCTAGGAGCATGAGGTTACATGCAGGACTACTTCTTTCTTTTTGGGCATAAGCGGTGAGCACAACTATGTACTTGATAAACAGAGGACCCTTTTATGCCTTGGATGGAGGCATACCTGAGGAGGCTTGGTATGGTAAGAAAGTTGATTATTCATTTCTTAGAGTCTTTAGATGTGAGGTGTTTTTCCATATAGACAAGGATGATAGGACCAAACTAGAGGCTAAATCGGAAAAATGTACTTTCATTGGTTATGGTGGTGATGAATTTGGATATAAATGTTGGAGTATTAAGGACAAGAAAATCATTCGATCTAGGGATGTGGTCTTTAATGAGAAATTCATGTATAAGTAGTAGTTGCAGGAAAATAGGGAATAATTCAAGAAAGAATATGCAATAGTAGAGGATCTTCCAGATGGGAAAGTGACACATGAATTCATTCAAGAACCTCCTCAAAAGGAACCCCAAACTCCTATATTGAGGAGGTCTTCTAGGGTAAGAAAAGACCCTGAACATTTTTCTCCTTCTCGTTATTATTTATTACTCACTGATAGTGGAGAGCCAAAGAGCTTTGATGAAGTAATGAAGGTAGATGCCAAGAAGAAGTGGGAGCAAACCATGGATGAGGAGCATCAGGCTCTCATGGAGAACCAGACATAGGATTTGGTGAAGCTACTCGAAGGCAAAAGAGCATTACAAAATAAGTGGGTGTTCAGAGTCAAAGAGGAAGAAGGAGGTAAGAAAAGATACAAGGCCCGGTTGGTGGTCAAGGGGTTTGCACAGAAAAAAGGTATAGATTTTGATGAGATTTTTTCTCCTGTAGTAAAAATGACTTCTGTTAGAATTGTTCTTGGAATAGTTTCAACATAAGACTTGCACTTAGAGCAGTTTGATGTAAAGACTGCATTTCTCCATGGTGATTTGGAGGAGGATCTATATATGCAGCAGTCAGAGGGCTATGAGGTCAAAGGTAAAGAGGAGATGGTGTGCAAACTGAAGAAGAGCTTATATGGCTTGAAACAAGCTCCACGTCAATGGTATAAGAATTTGATAGCTTTATGATGGAACAAGGTTATATTAGATGTCATTCTGACCATTGCATGTATCCGAAGAAATTTGAGGATGAAAGTTATATTATCCTGTGTTTTTATGTGGATGATATGTTGGTTGCAGGTAAAAACATGTAGGAAATAAAAGTACTCAAGAAGCAGCTAAGTGAATCCTTTTCCATGAAGGATTTGGGGGCAGCCAAACAAATCCTTGGTATGAGGATATCTCAGGATAGGAAGGAACAGAAGTTGACTTTATCTCAGGAAGAGTACATTAAGAAGGTCTTGGAGAGGTTTAATATGCAGGATGCTAAACCAGTTGGGACTCCTTTGGCAGGCCATTTCAAGTTATCAAAGGAACAGTGTCCCAAGACAGAGCAGGAGAGAAACCAGATGTCCAAGGTACCTTACTCATTAACGGTTGGCAATTTGATGTATGTCATGGTGTGCACCTAGACTGATATTGCCCATGTAGTGGGAGCGGTGAGTAGATTTATGAGTGATCTAGGTAGAGATCACTGGCAGGCAGTAAAGTGGATCCTTTGGTATTTGAGAGGGACCATGGGGACAATTTTGTGCTATAGTGGATCAGACACCACTTTGTGTGGTTATGTAGATTCAGATATGGTTAGAGATGTAGACATCAGGAGGAGCATGATAGGTTATGTTTACACTGTAGGTGGGACAGCAGTGAGTTGGATTTCACGACTACAAAAGCTGGTGGCTTTGTCAACCACAGAGGCTGAGTATGTTGCTGCCACGGAGGCAAGCAAAGAAATGATTTGGTTATCAACAATTGCTTGAGGAGTTGGGGCATAAGCAGGAGGAAGGAAAGCTACATAGTGATAGTCAGAGTGTTATACACCTAGCTAAGAACTCTGCTTTCCACTCTAGGACGAAGCATATACAGTTAAGGTACCATTTCATCAGGACAACTTTGGCGGAAGAGAAGTTGAAGCTGGAGAAGATTCATACCAGTCAAAATCTTGTAGACATGATAACCAAGGTGGTCACAAGGGAAAAACTGAAGTTTTTTTCAACTTTGGTTGGTCTTCACGGAAACTAGTGAAGGGTTGGGAAACTTGCTCAGAGGAAAACTAGCCTCCAAGTGGGAGATTGTTAGGTTGTGGAGCCTGTTTTCATGTGAGAAAGTGTTGAAGACTGTACACTAAGAGTATTGTAAAAAAAATTGGCTTTAAAACGTGCTCGATATACCGGGAAACATGCTTTTCTCATATGGGTGAGATTTTTGACCCATAGGTTTATGGGGCGATTTTGGCCCATGGATTTGATACCCACAATTTTGTAAAACTGCTTGAGCAATTGTCTACTTGTGTGGTTTTGTGCATATGGTAGGGTTAATGTAACATTGCAGATGTCTTTTGAATTTGGGTGTGAATTCTGTAGAGTTTTTTGAGCATAACTCCAAACAAATCCGGGTATTGTATTGAGAGAGTGGTGGCTTGTAATAAAATCTCAGGAAGTGATTCTTGGTGGACCACGTTAGATATTGTCTTTGTGTTGTGCTATTTTATTCTGTACTTTTATTTAAGATCTATAATATTTTTTGCATATTAGTTTCTACTATTGCAATTCTATGAGGGATTATTCCGCATATTTTATCCCTTATTTCCTAACAAGTAGGAGTTATTGGAGAGTGAGAAAGAAGGCAAACAAAATTGAAAAGTGTTTCCCTGCCCTCATACGTTGTATGGTCATATACATGATTAAAGGGATAGTAGTCCATACTATAGCGAGGACAAGAACCCATAGGTTTGAGAAAAATATTATAAAATATAGGAGGATAAGTCATAATGACACACAAAACAATAACTCCTAGACCTAAGAGAAGGATCATGTACCAACAGAAGGAAAAACCCCATGATAGTTAGGGTTTGAGAGTGATATATTTGAACAAAGGATGGGCTTGTCAAATGTTTATATAAAATCCTAAGCCGTTAAATACTTAAGGAGTGAATTAGGAAATGTAAAATACTGTTATAGGTTGATTATTTTAAATAAATTAATAAATGTTAATCATACAAATCCAGAATAAATCTTTTAATACTTTCAACTATGATAAATTGAGATAAGGATTTCTAAAATCACATATAAGGACAAGTACTTAGGTACATAGAGAAGTACAAAGATGATATGGGTGTGCAAAATGGGTGAAAGAGCTCTTATGAATATAGAAATGTTCTCTCTAAATCTGGAATTTGAAATTGTGTATGTGCAGGTGTAGACACCTAAAATTGGGTCACAACCCTCTAATCCCCTTTCAACTAACATACCCCCTTACCATAACCCCTTTCACACATTTTAATTAATTAATTAATCTAATTATCAATAATAGGTTAATTACCACCTCACCCCTCCACCTCACCTTGGACCCATTCCAGGGGCATTTAACTAACTGAGACTAGGTCATCACTCCTAGCATTGAGTCATCACTTCACTTAACTAACTAAGACTCTTTCAAAACCTAATACTTATTATTAACCACTTCTTCCATCAATTCCCCGCATGTTTAAACATGAACCAAGACTCCTAGCCCATAATAAAATCTTGACCCATGCCAAAAAGGGAAGAAACAAACTATTTTAAGAAAATTGGACTATTTCTCCCTAACCGACGCCGGTTATTCCTTGGTCGACGTTGGTCAAGGAACCACCATCAGTTCCTTTAAATAAGGATTTCCAACTCTTTCCCCAGGTTCTTCCTTTGGTTGGATTTTGGATTTCATTCACACTATTACATTCGATTGAGCATCTGATGATTAAATACAACACCAGAGCATCTAAGTTCTTCACTAGCAACCAACCTCTTGCTCCATAGCCTCAGATCATTCACAGGGAAGCACTCAAGCTTCATTACCGTGGCACTGGATCCAGACCCATTTCTCCTATGAACACCCACCAACCACCGTCATCTACCAATCTCCAAGTCTTCATATAAGTATCTTAACCAGTTTGTTAGTTCTTAACTTTGGTTTTAGATCTCTTATTGTCTTTTGTTGTATTGTTTCTTTCTCACTCAAATACCATCCGTCACCCATCTACCCGATACCCTACCAACCTGAACCTTTCTACCTTTCCAATCACCTCTCTCACCCTTGTTGAGTCTTCACCTAAATCATAATACCCAGCCTAAACCTTTCCAACACTTTGTGCAATCACAAAGAGCCTGAATCAACTCCTTTTCTACCTTTGGCACCCAATTTCCCCTACCGTGATCATTTAGCCAACCAATACCAGCTAAAACCAGTTACCAGCATCGGTTCCCTAACCGACATTAGTCCTTGTGTCTAACATTCTCCTCAGACCAACGAGCTAATTTACCTACCCAAAACCTCTCAAAACCTCCCACAACCTCACCCAGACCTCCATAACACCCTCTATTACACCTACAGACCTTAACAACCCACCACCTACTTTAAATTTAATCATGTATTCACTATTTAGATTAGATTTAATTTATTGTTCTTGTGTGAGATACCTAAATTATAAAACTACAGTATGACTCTCTATTTCATGTTCTTTTCAGCATTTAACTTGTTTTTAAACATGGATTGATAACCTTCTAGGAAGTACCCTACTTCCTAGATCTAGCTCCTGCTAGGCAATCCACCAACCGATACTGTTAATTCTATCTTGTGGTCTTGTGTTATTTTCAGGTAGTCCTTCCCAGACAAAAAGGAGTGCTCTTGATCGGCCTGGTCTTCAATGGTGTGCAACCTCTTCATGACCTCTAGGTATTCCTCATGTACCCAACCTCTTACCTTAAAAATTTTTCTTATACGTATGCTTCTTATTGGTGAAACATTTGGTACGCCCGGTGGGACCCTCATTATTTTGGGTTCTTTTATATTCATATAGGATTGCATTTTTTTCCTTGTTTCCTTTCTAAATATTCACTAAATCTCTCTTTTGGTAATATTCTCTTTCTTCTATTTTCTCTAAAGGAAACACTTTCATTTAGTAAAAATTAAAATAAGCCCTTCTTTATTTCCCCTTGCTTGCATTAGTGAAAGACATACTCTCTTCTTATTCATTATTGCTCTCATCAAATTTAGTTTTTCAATTTGGGCTTAAAAACTTGTTGCATTTCATCCTTGTATTCTTGCATTTAGCTCACATAGTCTAAATAGCAATCCAATATAACCAAGGTCATGACCAGTTGAGGATTGGGTAATTAAGTGTAGTTCACTATTGCACACACTTCTTTTCCAAATCACTCAAACAAACAACAAACTTCTTAAACATTCCCCAAATCCCAAGAAGAAGCTATCAAGGATTTAAAAACCCATTGATAGTGGGCCTTGATCGGTGTTCTAGTCGGATTGTCATATTAGAGCTCAGACCTCACGTACTGAAAGGTATATCAAGGACTCCCCCACCAAAACAATCCTAAAACCATCCATAGCTGGATTTTAGGTACCTTACATCCATTCCCTTCTATATATTCACATTCAGTCCTAAGGCTTAAGCCATTACAACACTAAAATATGATTCCTAGGATAACGTGTTTGTTAGTTTTTTCTTGTGGATTTTTGACTTTCTTTCTTGTCTTCTACTATTTGAGGTGTGAGTTTGTACTTCATCAATTTTCTTTATTTTTCACACTCAGTCATCACAACTAGTTAATTCTGGTTCTCTGAGTGTGTTAGATTAGATTTTCTATACACATCCTCTTTCTTGGATTATTTTGACCAAATATAACTCATAAATTTCAAATTTCTACATTTTCACAGTAACCGGCATCAGTTACCTTCCTACTGGCAACTGATATTGGTCATTTCATCCAACTGAACCAGTTCACTGACTAGTATCAGTCTCTATGTTTTTGATTTTCTATCAAAAACAACAACCTATTTTCACCTACCAAATTCTTTCAAAATTTGTTTTGAGTTTCTGTCACTTTCACAACCCAAAATACCTATTTTCATCCTCCATATGGTTTGGACTCACCAACAAGTGTGAGCTCTTACTTTTCACGTGAGTTGTATACCATTACCTCCTACCCCCTAACCACCTTCTATTTCTTCACCAATGGATCCTAATGCACCTATGATCATACCCGAGGGTGATGAGGAATTCACTAGATTCCTTGATCATAACACCAAGGCCTTGTAACATTACCTTGCTAATTATTCCACCCTGTGACTCATCAGGTCATCCTCTTTATGGAATTCCCTACTTCCATGCCCCCAATTTCTACCACCTCTGCCATATCAAAATGCTAATGTAGCTTACCCAAACTACTCTAGCATTGACCAACCCCATCTCACAATTTCCTACTTCACAAGTGACCTCTACACCTTTAACATATTCCATCCCCCCGACATCTACCATACCCTTATCCACGACCCCTCTTATAGAGGTCCCTTCATCATCACTACCTTATGTACCCATCCCTACGCAACCACCGATTACATCGACCTCTTCTACCCCATTTCAGAGTTTGGTGGTTTCTATTCCCCAAACTCTTCCACCTGTCACTATGAGGATCTTTTCACAAGATCCTCCCACCTACACCTTACCTCAGACACATCCTATCACCTCCACTTCATACTCAGGGTATTTTCCCTCCTCTTCTACCACTTCCTACATACCTATGCCTCAATTCACATACTCGGCACCACAACACTGGTATTCCTTTTACAACCCACTCATCTTATCAAGCCCCTTATACCTCAGGGGGAATTCCCTCAATCAAATCCCACTATAGATCTCATTAAAATGATGATGGAAAAAATGTAGACACTCGAGGCCTCTGATTTCTGGATCTCGTAACATCTTAACCTATGATGAGATTTGCTAATGAACCCATTCACCCCTCCATACCTATTCATCCCTATCTCGGGCAATGGGAGCTGCCCAAATTCATTTTTTTTAATATTAAGGAGTACCCCCAACAGCACTTATGTTCATTTAAGCATTCTTGTTATTTGATAGGCCACGATGATGCCTTGGTCCTTCGAACATTTCCCATGTCCTTGTCGGGACCCGCCTTAGATTGGTATAGTGCTTTGCCTAGGCACTCGGTCTTTTCCTTCAACCAATTGGCCTAGACCTTCCTTGATCACTTTTCAATCAATATCTCTAAGAAGGTCTCTATGATGGACCTATATTCTATTCGCCAATATGATGACAAGTCTATCGTTGATTTCGTCACATGTTGGCGGGGCCTAATCAATCAATCTCCTTCACTCTCTATAGTTATGAACTCATAGAGTTGTTTACTAGGGCATGTGCCAGACACATTTCCCCAAATCTTCAAGTTGAAACATTTCGTATGTTTGACGAAGCTTTCACTATGGCTAGGAAGCTTGAAATTTGTGCCCTTGAAGAAGAAAAACTTAAACTACATAACAAGAATGTTGCCTTCAAATCCAAAAACTCTTCTTCCAAACCACCTAACAACTATTCCAAATCCAAAGGATCTGCCAATGCGGTGGTTCTGAAGGCTTTCCCTTCTCATCCATCCAATCAACCCAAACCTCCTGCCAATCTCTTACTTGTTCAAAATTTTCAATATAAATATGAATAGAGGAGTTACACTCCCATCGGAGAGCCATATTCTTCTATATTGGACAAGTTATTAAAGGTTGGGGCCATCACTCTTCCTCCTATCAAACCACAAACTGGTTTTGACCCTTCTCATCCCACACCGACTCGGTATAAGGAGAATGATTTTTGTAATTACCACTGTGTGAGAGGCCATAGTGACGGAAATTGCAAAACTTTCAAAAACATTGTCCAAGGAATGTTAGATAATGGTGATCTTATCCTCGACAACCCTAACATGCCTACCAATGCAAACTTGGACATATTTAAAAAATCATTTCCAAATCATGCCCCCTCATCAAATCATGTTGGTGAGACATCTAAAGAAGAAACCAATGTCCAATTGGTTCATGTAATCTTCACTTCAACATCTGATCCTTTATCAAGCATCCTCCTCTAGCATTTATTGAGGAAATTCTCATGTGGACTCCCCTACTCATAGAGGAGCCAACCTTACGATTTCCTTTACCCACAAAGGAACCCACTTCACTTTTTCTTTTAACCATAAATGAACCCTCATTATCATCTTCTCTACCCATAGAAGAGCCTACACCACTCACCTTTCCTTCTCGTCAACCCATAGAGGAGTTAGTCTTACCTGCTTCACCTATCTTGCTTTCTCCTCAACCCAAAGAGGAGCTAACCTTGTCTACTTCACCCATTTTCCCTTCTCCTCTACCCATGGAGGAGTCGATTTTACCTACCTATTCTAATTGTGATAGCTCACAAAAATACCTCATAACTCAAATTACTCTTCTTACATGACTCTTACCTACTGAATCTGAGGCCATAACCTTTCCTATCTCACAAACCCCAAAGCTCATCATAGGGATTAGCACTAGTGTGTCATCCTCTTCATCTAAATAAAAACCATTCTCTCATTGGTTGATCACGTAGAGTATGTCAATTACTCTACCATATGGGGGTGGATCATTCTCCTAGTTTCAAGCCAAATGTAAATGTTATCCCCAAATACCTTGAATATTAAACCAAATGTATTCAAAGTGACTAAGACTATTGCATTCGAGCCCATGATTCTCACCCATTATTCATCAGCACCCCTTTCACTCAGGTCTTTATCCACACAAAAAACTAACACCACCTTAGGGATCTTACCGGTGGCAAGTCTATTACATCCCTCTATGAAGCTTGAATTTTCAACTTCATACCCATCCATCAAAAAATCTATTCATACACCTAAAAGGAATACCCAAACTTTTAGGGCTCACACCCTAGTATCTCCCATGCCTTCTCACTCACCTTTTCCTCTGTCATCGATTTTAGGCCCACATCCTTTAACCTTGGATAACATGTCTCTTCACTAAGGAAATTATAAAGTGCAAAAACCTACACCCTCAACTTTACATTTTGTTCTACCGACACTTTCTTGACTACCTTTACCCTCACTCTTACCAACACCCCCACTTTCACCTTCGCTTACTCTGATATCTACACCTTCAAAGTCTCCTTTGTCCTATCGGGTTGTTCCTCCGCCTTTACCCAAGAATGCGCAACCAGAACCCAAACCGACTGAAATGTTTGATTGTAAAAAAGATAAAGATCTCAAACAACTAGAAATAGCCCAAAAAGTGGCAGGAAAGTGCAAAAAGGACCGGGGCTCCCCTGGTAGAAATAGGGTACCCATGGGCGCCCCAGTCGAGGCTAAAATAACACAAGATGACAGAAGTTGATTGTGCATATGGGTATAAGAGGTTAGTAATGATGAAATAAAATAAAACAAGATGGCCAAAAGATGAGGGTTAATTAGTACTTTATTCACTCAAAAACCTTCTAAATAGTAGTATGAGACTGGGACTAAATGATGTCTAAAGTGCATAATTTTGTGTTTGCATATAGTATGTAACATGATTAGGATGCAATGATATACTAGTATGATATGCAAATGCCAAAATGTTGTAAACTAAATGTAGAATGTATGATGTATGCCGCATGATGTGTAATGAAATGTAATGTGTAATGCTTATAGTGTAGTGTGTGGGGTTCATCTGTATTAAGCCCTCAGCAATCAAGTGTGAATTGAAGTACAAGAGTGGTAATGACGTTATAATGTATGATGATTATGCTTAATGGATGTATGAAAATGTAACTATGCTAAAGCGAGGTGGGGGGAGAAGGTGAATTATTATGCCCCCCAAGTGCGCGTGAATGAATGAACTATCCATTAATGATGAAGGACAAAATTTATCCCTTTGATATAAGAGTTGAAAATGTAGGACCATGCTCTAATAGTGGTAGTATAGTAGACGAGCAATGTGCGGGTGAATAAAGCTTATGTGCATGCGATGGATGAATATATGAAGAAGGATGTGGTATGACAAAATGTGTTGGCGATGGAGACCTACAGGATGGCGAGCATGACGGTAATGAAGATCTACATGGAATAAACTGAGGTGGTTATCAATGCCGAGATGCAGTGTTTGAGTAATGAGCCTAAAACTATGTGTAGGACTAGTTGAACGATGTGGGTGCATAGACAATGCTCGAGTAGGTAAGTTAGGGGTATATTGTGATTTGAGCAACATAGAATGTGATGTGGTAGAAGAAGTAGGTGGTGTACTAGCTACTGTGTGAGGAGATGACGACCATAGAGTAGATGAATGGACACCATCAATAGAAATGACCCAATTGTTATGAATGAACTTGAGGTACAAATGATACATAGAAATAATAGATTGAGAGCAACGAATCCAATTGAGACCAAGAAGCATGTCACATCCGTCAACGGTGTTTCCAATGAGAAATGGTTCAAGCATAGTAAGGGGACCAACCGTAACAGGTGGCTTAAAAACACTAAAGGGTTTGTGGAAGGGGTATTCAATTTGTGATGGAGGATAACCGATAACCTTAAGAAGTGAAATAGAGCATGCACTAATGGGCCATGATGGATTAACCTTAGTGTTGTTAATGGAGGTTGAGACAATAGATGCATTGATGTGTAAATGATTATAATTGAAATTTGCATGAAAATCATTGTGGGAGAAAGAAATGATTGGTGGCGAAGCTTCAATGTTAACAACTAGGAAATAAAGAGGAGGACACACGGTGTGAGAGACATATTTAGTCGACGAATATGTTGTTTTGGTGTTATGTTTGGGTAAAGGGTTATTAAAGATCTTGAGCTTATGGTTGTCATTGGTAGGCGGAGATGTCACGAATTCTGGAAGCTCAATTTGACCATTGTCAAGAAAATCTTGAATGAGATGTCGTAGACATAAACAACAATTAGTGGGATGTCCTATGCATTAATGATAATCATAGTAATATTTTTCATCAAAATTACATCCTTTCGACGAGATGGATCAAATTTTAGAGGAGATGGTATGGTAATAAGATGGTTATCGATGAGTTGCGGTAGAAAAATGCTCGGAGGTGTACTAAACTTAGTAAAAGTATGTCTATATGGTTGTGGCGAAAGTTCCTTGGGAGTAGAGATTGTGTTTATAGTAGTTTTTTCATACATGGGTTTAGTTGTAGAAGACTTAAATGGTGCCTTACCTTAAAAGTAGGTGGATGATGATGCTTGCTCGTGATATTTAAGTTTGCCTATTGTTAAGAGTTTTGTCTCACGAAGCTTGAGAGTGTGGTAGAGTTGATCAGACAAACAAGAGGTTTCAAAGAGAACACACTCTTGAAGAGGTAGTAAGAGACTTTGAATGAACAAATCCTGAAGTTTGGAATCCACAAGTACATTAGAAATCTTAGCTAAATTATTTTTGTATCGCAAGACATAATAGGATAAATGCTCATTAGAGCCTTGCTTGAGTTGTGCAAGTTGAGCGCAAGAGATCTTAGAGCTGATATTGATAGAAAAATACGTGAGGAAGGTGTCAACGAGCTGTGTGAAAGAGATTACCGAATGTACGAGTAAGTCATAGAACTAACACATTGTATAGTCTTGCAAACTACGAGGGAAAAGCTTAGCTAGCAGAGCATGGTCATCCGCATAGTCAAGGCATGCTACGGGAAATGCTCAGTGATGATCTTGTGGGTCCCCATGGCCTTTAAAGATAGGTAACTTAGGAGAGACAAAATTAGGCGGCAATGAGTATGTTGATATGGTAGGTGCGAAAGGAGTATGCAACAAGACTGTAGAATCGAGAGATGGTGAACTACGCGTGAGGTTACTAGTTGAAGTTGAGGAATTTGGGTTTACAAGTCTTGATATAAAGATGTCAAATTTGGAGAATTCAAGGAAGAACCATGGTGCAAATGAGAATCACCATGGTGAACGGTGGGAGCGGTAGTAAAATGAGCAAAAACATATGTAGGTGGAGTAGATACCATAGGGGCAGAAACATATATAGGTGGAGTAGAGACGAGAGGAGCATAAACATATATAGGTGGAGTACAGACCAGAGGAGTAGAAACATATGTAGGTGGAATAGATACCATAGGAGTAGAAGAAGCAAAGACGGAAATTGAAGCATCACGAGCTTTCTTAGCAGTGATTACAGTATGTAAGACATGAGGGAGATGAGTAGGGTTTTCACACGATGCTTGGCGAAAGTCAATAATAGCGTTCAATTGGTCTTGGTCAACATTGGTGTCTTCATCATAGGAATTTTCACTATCAGACACCTCTATCTCATGAAGGGACGCGATGGGAGTGATCTAGAGGATTATTAGCCATAGATGTAGTTGTATCAGTAATTGAGCTAGAAATACGACGCTTAGATGAAGGGAGCTCAAAATATTGGAGAGATCCAAAATGTCCGCTTCGGGTGACGGGAATAAACTAAAAGAAAGATGAAGTAAGCCCTAGAATGAATGAAGAACCTAGAAGTGTGAATGGTCGAGTCGGGTTCACCATAATGATTAACTAAAATTAATTAAAATGTGGAATGTGGGGATAGTTAATCTAAGCTATGAACGACTGTAAATAAAGTAAATAAATGTAGTAAATAAATGTAGTAAAAAAGTATAAAAATGACCCAAACAACTATTCAAAAGGAAAAGCTAACCCTAATGTGCAAGAGGGAAGAGGAAGGAACTCAGTTGAATAGAAGACGCTTGCAAGACAATGTTGCAAAGGTGACTGGAAAATCTAGAAGTAGGAACAACTGTGCAGAAGCCTCGAAAGGATAGATTTGGAGTATCTAACTGGACTAGAGCACCTGGAGATGGACTGGGGCACCTGTGGGCACTTTGGTTTGCAAATTGGGTGCCTTGGTCTATGTAAAAGCTCTAGAACTGATCTTTGTAGGGCTGGGAAGTGGTCTGAAACCTTCATTGTGTGTCATATCAGATTTGCCGTACTGCTTCATATGCCACTGATAATCCAAGATGAAGGAAAGACTTGCAAAACCCCAAAACAAACATTAAACCCTAAAAAAGAAAAATGCATATGAAGGGGTCGGATTGACCTCAGCTGCCACAATGGAAAACTTACTAACTGAGTGTTGCACTACATCTCAGACCTGATGTAGTTCTATGTGCAAGTGTGTGTGAACATGCCCTAGGTTGCTCTTGTGCTAGTCACACTTTGTGAAGTAACGAGCAATAACTACGTGTAGAAAATGTAATAGAAGGTGTGCATGAAATAGAATAGAATCACTCCCCCTATGAAGTGTGATGCAGATGTCCTAGCCTTGTGCTTTGTGATGGAGCTATATGGATGCAAGTGATCTCCAATGCAATAGATGGATGCAACTCTAGATGGATGATAGTAGTGACTAGTGTTTGGTCCCTCATTATGATCTCATAACTTCATATTTATAGGGTTCTCTTGATCTAATTTCGTAATTAACCTCGAAATAGTCGACCACCAAAAAGATAAGAAGTTAAAATGGCTAGAAGGAGCCCAAAAGATGGTGGGAAAGTTCAAAAAGGATCGGGATGCCCATAGTGGGACCAGGGCGTCCTAGTACTAGTCTGGGTGCCCCAGTTGAGGCTAAAATAACGCAAGATGACAAAAGCTGACTGGGCATTTGGATGTAAAAGGTAGGTAATGAGGAAACAAAATAAAACAAGATGGCCAAAAGAAGGGGGTTGATTAGTACTTTCTTCACTCAAAAACCCTCTAAATAGTAATATGAAATCGAGACTAAATAATGTCTAAAGTGCATGATTTTGTGTTTACATTTGGAGTTGGCATTTGTTGAGAAAGTGACAAATAAAGTGTAGGATTGGGTTCAAAATTTGACAAATGGAACTCGTTAACTCATTGCAATGTAGGAAATTCTCAAACTTGAAACACTTCATTCGCTTCAGATTCATGGATTCAACAAGTTATCTAGGGACAAGTCATTCAAAGTCTTGTAGCATTGATGAACATTATATCGCCTATGAGGGGAAACGAGAAAACATAATGTGACATGATAAAGCAAGAATATTTTTTGTTCATCATTGTTGTTTGCTTGTGCTTTCCAATGTTATGGGCGAGCTTAACAAATTAAATAAAGAATTTCAAGTGGAGAATATTGATGCCACTTCCCTTGGAGCAACTATTGATGCCATTACTACACTCTAAGGAGAATATTTCTTTAGAGACTGAGTCCAAATTAGTGTGCTTGACGCTACTTAGACAATAGGGGGAGAAATATCTAGGAAGAATACCCTGAACATGATCATTGATCTATTGATTGATTGGACACCCATCGATCTATTGATTGATTGGACATGAATGATATTACGACCAACGGACCTTTGTTTCTTTCTGCAGCATACCAATGAAATAAATTCAATAAAGATCCTGTGAATTTGAATGTAAGATATAATTCTCAATGAAAAATTTACCCTTTGGTCTAACATACAATTCTCATGCACTTCATTAATGTCTAGGAAACAAGCCTCGTACCATATTGACACTTACATGGATGAGCCCTACAAAGAGATTCCAACAAATTCTTTTGTTGATGACAAGGGCCAAATTGTCGTCAAAGTGGGTGTCACCTTACTCAATCTACAACTTGGGTGGAAGAAATAATATCATACGAAGGAATTTAACCAACTTGGGACCATGGAGAAAGGGACTAATTAGGTATAGAAATAAAATTGAAGGCGGAAATGCGGATGGCTCAGTTGAGGACTAGTTCACATCATCTTCAATGTGAAATTGCTTATCATACTAATATTTATTTACGGGTGTGAGGTTTGGGGCAACAATGTGTCAAATATCAGAAAGAAACAAATAGACAGAATTCAAAATCACCTAATTACAAACAACCTCATAATTGAAACATTAGTTCCATATGAAATTCAGTTAGTTGAAACATGGACTTCGGCTTCAACGATGACTGTAGTACTAAGTTATTTAAAGAAGACACAAGGCTTGAAATGTCATCGGTGGCCTAGAATGGCGGTAGAGGAAGATCTAGGCAAGATGAAGAACACACATATGAGACAAAACAAGAAGTGTACGAGTAAATGGGGCTTTAACATGCAAGATTGCCCAAACACTAGTGAGGAAATAAGAAAGTACATGAGAGAGAAATTCAAGATAGTCACACGGACAAAACAACTTGGGTGGAAGGAAGAACATTATATCAAAGAATTTAATCCAATTCGAAATCACGGAGAAAGGCTAGCTTAAGAGCAAAAAATAAAATAGAAGGTGAAAATGTTGATGGATCAATTAAGGACTGGTTCATATCATCTTAGATGTGAAACCGACATGTGGACATTGTCTTAAAAGAGTGGGAAAAGAGAACATACCTTTTTTGTAACGCGAGAGTGGTGGAGACACAATGATACTATATCATGGAGTTTACAACTTATTATGATTTTTTGAATCAAATACGAGGACAACTCGAAAGTAGATAACATGACCTTGTTCGAGAAAAAATATGGCTGACAAAACCATGAATTTCTTGATCAAAATTCATATAAGAAGATCTAACATAAAAAAAGAAATAGACTTTTCACACGACTAATATGGCAACTGACGATAAAATGACCTAGCAATTTTGTTGGGTTGGAACATCCTATTAAAATTACGACTCTTGGATACATAAACTGCTTAGTCTAGTAAACATTATTAAAAACTTTCATTCTTTCATGGAACCTCATACTCTTGTTAAATTTGAATTTATACTTGCTAATTGCATCTCTTAAAATTCATAAATATCTTTTTTCATTAGAGCTATTTTATCGTAACATTTGATGTACTAGCATATTTTCTCAATTGCTAAAATCAATTTGGAAATTTAATTCGAGGTCGTAACGGGCAAATTAAAAAAAAAACAGGGAACTAAAAAGCCCTTTTTTAAAGATTAAGCCCAATAGAACCACAGGCATCTGACGTGTAAAAAATCCAATTCGGCGACCACACGTGGCAGATATCCACCAATCCCAAAAAAAACAAATATGACTCATCCGCGGCAAACCGAAAGCATGATATAAATTCGGGTTTCAAACGTTCGCCGTTCTCGCTTGTAGGGGCGTAGGTTCTCTGTTTTTTTGTTTTAAGTCAGTTCATAGTTTTTAAAAATAATTTCTGCATTCCCTTCAGCTACTTAGGATTTTTTAAACACGCTTTAACTACTGCAATTGTATTGAAATTTACAGAAACTAAAGATTTTTCAAGAGCAGCGAAGCCGTTGTTTACAAATTTGATGAAAGAGAGGTTCCAAACCAGGTATGCATTTCTCACTACAGATTCTAAATCGTTATATAGAGAAAATATATATCAATACCACATTTATTTCTGCTATGGATTTCTCGACAGAAATTACACATTACTCATAATTAATCCTTGTAACAAGGGTTTAGCGTTTATATTGCTGACGCTAGGGTTTAGCGTTTTAATTGCACACGCTAGAGTGAGCGTTTTAAATCACATAGACATCATGCACCTGCGAAATGGGCAAGAAGAATAAACGAGTTGAAGCTGAAGATGACACGGTCCTCAGCACGGAGATGAAGCAGAGTAAACATGAATCAGAATTGAGGGTCACCTATGGGTAATGTTTAGGGTTATAACATAAAAAACGTCCACATAAACTATCCAGAAGAAAGCATTCAAAGAATGCATAAATTTACGCAGTTGATATGGAAGACAATATTAAAAGGGCACATGAATTTATGCTACGTTTTTTACAGCTTTAGTACATTACGTGCTTTTCATAATTAGTATAAACCAATAAGAATTTCAATTTCCTGATTTACTAGGGTTTTAACTGGTGTATAAAGGTCCAACTATGGGTTTGGGTTTTATACAAAGAACACAATTTTTTTCCAGAAGAAATTATTCAAACAATACATAAATTTATGCAGTTGATCCAGAGGAAATTATACAAATAAGAAAGAAAGAAATAAATTATATTATCGATCTCAAATGACCAATGCAGGTCAATGAAACTTGAAAGTATAACCGGTTACAACAGAGAAGAATTAGCATAAGCCTACTTTAGGTTATGAAAGTAACTGAAAATCTGAATACGAAAGTGAAGGGAAAGATACAAAGCAACACAGGGAAAACCAAAAATGGTTTAAAGTGAAACCCTTGAACCAGAACATCTAAGTACAGTTACCCACAGCATCTAAGTACAGTTACCCAAGCGAGGGAAGGATCTCTCAATGAAGCAACAAAGCACTACTGACAAAGTAGGTCTAAGAACATATAAATCTCTACGATGAATTTTACAGTAGATTTTCTTAAATTACGCACTGCTCTTAATAAATATAAACTAATAAATTGTTTCGAACTTCATAGGGTTTTGAGTGGTGTACCGAGGCTTGGCCATGGCTTGTGGTTTAGGGTTTTACACAAAATCTTAAAATTCTAAAATTTTAATTTGCTGATCTCAAATTCAATTCTCAGACTATAATAAGTCTTAGTAGTTAGTATACTGCACTTACATTCCAACAACACTAAAAAACATGGCTGAGCATGGCTGTACAAGTTTCCACTATGTATTTTGACATTTTTGCATGAATTAACAAAATTAGACTTGACCTACCCATAAAAAGAGGCAAAGGTAAAGGTTATTCATTAGGTTGCGGAAAATCTGACAGCCAATTTGGTGCACGAGCGCGAGACTACCCTTATGAAAGCACACAAGGGGATTTATTTCTGTTTCCCTTATATGTTGTTCCAATTTTGTACCCTCAGGTTTCAACCTTATGACCGAGCTTGGGTGTAACTCGAGCCTTGCCAATCCACCCACACTTAAAGTACACTAATAATAATAATCTTTTGTGACCAATGAGGGTTCTCAATGATGACCTGAGATCCATTTGGGATTTTGATCTCAATTAGTCTTGGCATGAAGCGTCTGTGTTGAGGTCTCATTTATATTTTCTTACACCTAGAACCTGTGAATTTGAAATCTGAGCATCTCAAACGTGAAATCTGTTCTCACGCAGAATTTGCAAATCACCTACTATTAATAAGTAATATAAACTTTGCAATCTGTGCGATTCGTTAGGGTTCTGAGTTGTGTGTTAAGGTTCGTTAATGGTTTTCATCCAAAGGCTTCGATGCTTGAACCTAAGCTTTTAACATGCTGAACTCAAAATTCAGTTTTTAACATCTTATTAGAAATTAGTATTCTGCACTTGCATCCTCAGAAATCTGGAGAACATGGCCAGATAGCTTTCTGCTATGAATTTTCAGCTAAGTAGCCGACACAGTTTGGATATGGGTACAGATATGAAGAATCCGATACGCTGATACAGCAATTTTTTCCCCCAGCCATGGCTTTGGATACGACAGGACAAAAAATACCAAAAAAGTATAAATTCAAGCTTGATAAATTAGAATTAACCACATGGTATGCATATTAACAACAAAATAACCACAAAACACTACTGATACTTTATATAATGCCAACTGAATCAAATGACAAGTCACAAGTGACATGATTTTTTTAAAATTGAAGTATTACATCAAAATTAGTATTCGATATACATCATATTCGTCATGATCATATTGCTTTCAATCGAGAGCACAAAGATCATTATGCGGTTCACTAGAACTGCATTGTAATGTCCCCTTTCCTTCGCCGAGGGCCTAAGGGCCAAATTTTAGTGTTAGCCTTGGTCATACCCAAGGGGCTAAGGACTCTGGAGGCTATTGGGTATGGTTACCACCTTGCTTATTTGTTATAGTTTTGCATTGACATGAGTTTAAGTGGCTTGGTGGGACTAGATGTTATGTTTTGCCGTTAAGGGGGGGACCTCATAACACTTTAATGTTATAATTCTCCGTTGGGGTGACTTATGGTGCTTTATTATTCTATTTCTTCGTTGGGGTGACTTATGGTACTTTATTATTCTATTTCTTCATTGGGGTCACTTAAGTCACTTTTAGTCCCACACGGAGCTCTCAACTTGGAAAAAGGTAATGAAAAATTATAAAAGGAGGGTTGGGGGAGTGATAAAGCTCATTCTTTTTGCATATGCACTTATGATTTCCATTGAACAACTGCTGATTGCTTTTTCTAGCTTGTGGAGTAAGATCCCACAGGAACCCTAGCTTCGGTGGTGAGAGATCCATTCCTAGTTAACAAGGTTCTTCGGTGGTGGAAGATCCACCCTAGCTTGTCAATTTGGAACTAATTCAGGGCTGATTTTCAAAGATGAATTTCAAAGTTTTTAGAGAAGGGTTTTGGAAGAATTTTGGGCTTTTTGTGGAGAAAAATCAAGGGTTTCCGGATCTGTTTTATTGCAGCAATTAGAGCACATTTTGGCGCTATTTCTGGAGGAATTTTGGAGGGTTTTTGGTCTCTTTTCAGGTGGAGCAACCCATTTTGGGATTTTACAGTGGATTTTGGAGGGTTTTTAGAATGCTTTTTCTAGGTCTGGCGATTGAGATTCCATTCATATTATTAATAGATGTTATTTCCAAATTTTTTGAATTTTATCATAAGTATTTGAGAAGATATGAATTTTTGAGGTTTTCTAGCTGTCTAGGGTTTTTGTAATTTTCTGGCAGTCATATATGATTCGAAAAATTCCAAAAATATTGTTCTAGTGTTCTTTATTATCATAGCAAGCTTCCTACAAAATTTCATGTGTTTTGGGCAAGTATTTTGAGAAATATAAATAAAAATCAGTTCACTGTCCTAGCTGGGTATTTATTGCAGAAAACCATATTTTCATTTTGTTGCAATTTATATATATTTTGTGTACTTTTGACTTGGAGTACCCCTAATTCTACTCCCACGTGGTCCCTTGGGTCTTGCCTTTGTTTTTTGTGTTGTTTTATGTCATCTTTTTGAATTTTTAGGGTTTTTAGAGTGTTTTTAAATTTGTTTTTGTCACTTTATGTTTTAATATTGAAGAAAATAGTGTTGGACCGTGATTGCTGTTAGACCAAAACCCGCAGGCATTAATCTCCGCTACAATCGTCAGAGTTAGGATCCACGAGAGGTGGTTAGTCCATGTCACGAAAGTCACGGGGAGCGTTGGACACACATGCCAACAACCCCCTTGGGTGAGTTTCGAACTCGAGACCTGTTTTTCTAATACCATTTGTTGGACCACAATTGCCGTTAGACCAAAACCTGCATGCGTTAATTTCCACTACAATCGCCAGAGTTAGGATCCACGAGAGGCGGGTCCATGTCACGAAACTCACGGGGAGCGTTGGACGCACATGCCAACAAATAGAAAATCCGGTTTTTGGTCCGGATACGTCTTACAAACGACCTTGGTGGTTCAAATATTGACATATTTGGACCACCCAGGTCGTATCTTGGGCATATCCACAAATGTACCGATATTGTATTTGTACCTGGAAATCTCCCTACAAGTCGTCGTATTTTTTAAGGTTGGACTTGAATTGAGTACCTCCCATAATTGAACGAGACTTATCCTTTGTGACCCAAGATGGTTCTAACTTCTAATTGGTGAACCGAGGCCCATCTATGGTTTTAGTCCCAAGTCCTCTTCACATTAAGGGTTTGTGGTGGGGTTAGGTTGTATGTACATTTTCTTACCTCTAGAACCTTTGAACCTAAAGTTTGAACATCTCACACTTGAAATCGATTTTCACTCATAATTTTATAAGCTATTTGGGATGGTGTGCTTGCGTTCTTAAAACTTGCAAAGCTCATTCATGTACTTGATGTTCATTGCACTCAACTTGAACTGTAAGCGTGTTAGGAATATTAGGTAGTGCTCACATTTGTGAGTAACAATATTTGGGCTATTACTATATTGAGTGAGCATATTTGTGAGTTAGATTGTACGTGAGAATATAAATAGGCAAGAGATATTATAGGGGAAAGAATAAAGGTTGTTGAACAACCCATCTAGATTTAGGGTGAGAGGTTTGTGGAGTTGTTATAGGAGTTAGAAATACTCTCCTATATATATGTAACACATAAATTGTATGATATGTTGAATTGTTTATTTTCAAGCTTACGCTCTTCCCGAATATGGGGTAAAGCCCACATTTGGTATCAGAGCAGGTTTTTGAAAGAGGCCTTTCTGTTTTTCACTTCATACATGCTTTTGTTCGTCAAGTAGACTCAGGGAATGGGCAAGTGGATACCACGGACCTCGCAACAAATCCGTTACCTTTGTTTGTGCTCATTCATGTGTTGTAATGTCAAAATGTGCAAACAAAGGCTAGCAGGATACCACGAACCTCGTGCAACCCCTTTGTTCTTGCGTTCACACTTCTTGCAATCTGTTGGCAGTGTAGCAGAGCGAACCTCGTGTGAACCCGTTTGGCAAGCATCATTCATTTGCATCGCCTTCCGATCTCCATTTTGTTCACTCTATCCTCAGTTTTCAAATTCATTGTGTTCACTGTGTTCATGCTTAGATTGGGTTTATTTAGCTTAGTTTTGTGTGTACACATGTTTGTGATTACTATCCCCACGAACATTTTGGAAGAATTATTTTTCTGGTTTCCTAAGAATTTGTACAACAAATTTATATGAAGGATTACGTTTGCAGATTTTTTTTTGGATCCATCTTTACAAGACAAGCCTCGAGGGCAGATTTGCATAGTTTTGATTTTGCATTCAAGGAGACTTGCATTGCTAAAATTTACAATGCAAGTTTGTTGAGTTTCAAAACTATTGTATAGGGTTTATTTTCATCTTGTTTGAGAGAAGCTGTTAATACTACATTCAAAATTCAAATAAATTGATAACTACATTGAGCGCCCAGATCAATTTTGGTTTTATGGTTCCATGTCTTGGTCTTGTTTTGGCACATTGCAACGGATAGTACCTTGCGGCAATCTCCTCCAGCCCACATTTGGAAGCAACGCCACTCAAATCTTGGTCGATTGAACCCCTCTTCAACGTCAATATTGAAGCAAGCGTGCCATGCTTTTGCATTCTAAACTCAAATATCTGTTGATGAATATTGGCCTCTTTTGCAGTGGATTTTTGCTTCAAGCTATGGATCGGCCCCATGCAATACATGGTGGTTAGATATTTCTCAGATCGGGCGAGTACCTTGATCCATGCTCCTCACAACCCCTGCACACTCTCCCCTAGCTCGTAAGAAATCTGTTTCGATCCTATTTGATCTCTATCTATGTATATCATCTGATCCAAGCTCTTGACTGCCCATCTCATCCCCGATCTGGGTTCGTTTTCCTCTCGGCGAGCATCCCTTTTATTGGATCTTGACACAGGTTTAGTCCCTTACACAACACTACCCAAATCATGGCTCAAGCAGGCACCTCCATGACCCTCGAAGGCTTTTAAAGCACACAGTGAGCTTCAATAGATCCCATCGCTTGGCCTCGGTGTTTAACACGCATCGCTTAGCTCCATTCATTACATGCTATCTTCATTGAGGTCTTCTCTCCAATGGTGTACACCAAACTCACTTAAATCTTGTGCTTGGCATCAAAATCCTCCAAATAAATGTCTTCATTTTTTGCATTGGATGGTTCAAGTGACTCTAGAAGCATCCATTATTGGTGGTAAACTATCCTTTTCACAAAGGCACATGAGGAGCGAGTGGTCGAAGGTTTGACTCATCTTGAGCATCATTAATTTTTTTTATATAAAGGAAAATTTTGTATTAGTATTTTTTCGAAAAGGGGGGAAGAAATATAATTCAGTTTGGAAAAGAGGACTAAATTGTAATTGGATGCATTTTCGGTTGTAACCAACATCCAAGAGTTATTTACCTTGAGGGGGGTAAACTATAAAACAATTCAAACGATGGATGCAACGAACGAGGTTTCTCACCCCATGTTAGCACTAAGGCGTGGAATGTTAGGAATATTAGGTAGTGCTCACATTTGTGAGTAACAATATTTGGGCTATTATTATATTGAGTGAGTATAGTTGTATGTGAGTTAGATTGTACGTGAGAATAGAAATAGGCAAGAGACATTATAGGGGAAAGAATAAAGGTTGTTGAACAACCCATCTAGATTTAGGGTGAGAAATTTGTGGAGTTGTTATAGGAGTTAGAAATACTCTCCTATATATATGTAACACATAAATTGTATGATATGTTGAATTGTTTATTTTCGAGTTTACGCTCTTCCCGAATATGGGGTAAAACCCACAAAGCATTGTCTGTCTTGTTTCATACTATTGGCCCCCACAAACTACCTGTAAATGGTGGGCTGTTTGCCAGAAAATCTTGTACCAGTTCTGTAGATATAATATGCATACCTGATAATTATTTCTTGTGGGAGATTTTTTCTTCGAATAGGGTAAATGGGACCATAAACTATCATTGAATTGCAGAATCATGGAGAGTCAACTCTGCTATAATAGTCATAACTTTATAAGAAGGGAGGGGCATGACTGCCAAGTTTTGAATCTGGGTTATTGTTGTGATAAGTGCCCCATCTTACTGCTAGGTCACAGTCTTGAAATGAATTTTGATTGGGAACTGTTAGGAGCATGCATTATGGACTGTTTATCCAAAAACAATCATGAAAAAGGTAAAAATATCAAAATAGAGGCATATTTGTTCCTCCTTTTTTCTGAGACATACAAGTGGTGTTTTCAGTTTTCAACAAAAACAGCGAGGGCAGAGCAGCGTGGTGGCTTCCGAGGTGGATGTTCGCATTGCTCTTGTTGTTTTGATGGGTTATCCGTCAACGAGGTTTCAAGTTTCAACCAAATACCGAACATGTGTTCTAGCACTAGGAGTATTATTTTGTTGCCTAACTGCAGTTGGAGAGAATAATGACTCATGTCCAAGTGAACATAAGTCATTGAGAAACAAGTGGAAACGAGCCAAATCTAAAAAAAATTGACTGTCCATTATTTGGCCAGAAGTAATAAAAAACACTGTCATCCTTTAGCCGGTATATTCAATCATCACCACCATACTAGGGGAAGATAAGATGTCTATGTAAGTGACCAAAAACGTTTGGCTTTTCAGTAACAGATGAAGGAAGTGCAGGAGAAGCTATCTTAAATCATCCCTAAAAGTCATTTTGTGGGAGATAAATTAGAACAAATGAGTCCAATATAACATTTTCTGTAAATGAGGAATTACAGTATAAGTTTTTCCAAAGTGAATGCATATCTTTGTATCTTTGTCATAAAGTTTTTCAGAAGGGATACAAGCACAGTAACACACCTAGGAACTGAAGGAGAAGCTATCTTAAATCATCCCTGAAAGTCATTTTGGGAAGGTAGGGGAGTTTAATTAGAAAAAAAGGAGTCCAATATAGCATCTTCTTAAATGAGGAATTACAGTGAGTTTTTCATAAGTGAATGCATATCTTTTTATCCCTGTCGTAATGTATTTCAGAAGGGATACAAGCAGTTCTTTTTTTGGTGGAGTTTTGTATCCTAATTGGGTTTCTTCAATATGGTGTCATGTGTGAATGTTATTTTGTATATATCTATGTAATGTTTTCGCTAGCCGTTTTTCTGCACATAGAAAGGAATTGAACCTCTATTCAGATGCCCAGCTCAATGGTTTTATTCTTTTTGAAGCAAACATGTCATGTTAGTCTTTCAAAACAAAACTTGAAAACACTAATTATTCTCAAGATTGATGATTTTGTGTATATAGTGTTTTCCTGTTTTACCAGTGTTTTCCTTTTTTACCACTTTGTTCCAGGGAGTTTCCTTAATCTTCAAGCAGGGTCCTGTTCAATGCGATTAGATTGCTTTGCAAATATCTCCTTGCCTTGCAAATATCTCCTTGTCTTGTTTACTGCGGAATAGTCACCATTGTATTCTTTGCCATACGATCTCCCAGTTTAATCTAGGATATCGAAAGAGTTTATTTCTGTTTGTAAGTTTATTCTAGGTTTCTTTTGGATATTCAGCTGTCCAACAAGTCTAATCATATATGTTTATCTGAATCCCTGCCTCTCGGGGATAAGCTAAAGCCTCAAACTATTATTTGTCTGTCAAGACAAGCTAAGGCTATTTAAGCTGATGAAGCAGGTTAATAATATGTTCAGTCATCAAACTTGCATAGCTATCAGTATCAGTGTAACTACTAATGCATGTCTTTAACTTTTCATTTGCTGAATAGACTCTCTCGTTTGAATTTAATTAGCACTTCAGAGACTGAAGAAGTAGCTGGACCTCTCAGTTGTCTTTATTCTATTTTGTGACCATGGCGGATGAGAAACGTCTTCAAGTATGGGTTTCAGATCAATTGCACATACTTCTGGGCTATTCCCAGCCAGCAGTGGTTTCATTCATCATTGGGTTGGGTGAGCATGCTGCAAGTTCATGGAGTTTGAATTTCTTTTTGGTATCATACTCAATTTTTTAATGTTTGACATTTCAGCTTAGGTAATAGTCATAAATTGTAATGGCATTTTATGGTGCAGCTAAAAAGTCATCTACAGTTGGGGATATGGTAAGCCGGCTTTTAGAATATGGTCTTCCATCGTCTTCGAAAACACAATCATTTGCAGACGAACTTTATACAAAAGTACCACGCAAAACAGGTGGCTTGAATGTAAGTAGTCAACATTAATCTCAGAAAAAAAATTAAATGGGTTAATTTTTTTTTAATTGCTAATGACACTCTATCATTTCCAATTTGAATAAAGAGATTATCAAGAATGCAACACTTACATTGGTCGCATATGCCACAGCGTCAATGGTGAATGAGAAAAATTGTCTGATTCATCTTCATCTGGATTATTTTATTAAAGTCTTTTCACAATAGGAAAGATATATTTTCTGTTTTTCTTGATGCAAGTACTACTGCCTTTTAAATTTCCAATATCACATATGGTTCAAGTTCGATTGACGTCCATTTTATTATAAAAACAATCTGTTTCCTATTCAACATCATTTGATGATCTGCAAACACTGAATCTTTCCTTTGATACTCATTTTTACTGTTTTCTTTTGTGGGAGTATAGCTAACATTTATCCCATGCCCTCATTTTGCAAGCATATTTAACATTGCCAAAGGGTATAGCTAACATTTGGCCCATGCCCTCATTTTGCAAGCATACTTAACATTGCCAAAGGATACACATTGTAATTCGTCTTGGATAGTTTGATACTTAGGAAGGTGACATAAACAATTCCCATTACATAGCATACCATTACACCCAGTTTCTGTAAATGAGTTCCATTTTCTATGCATATCTTATGAAGAGAGATACTGAAAGTGGAAGGCCGCAATAGAGCAGCTACATATATGTATCTGCGAGGACCTAGATAGAGAACGGAGGCTCCTTGAAGCTACCGTCTGCATTAATTTACGGTTTTCTTTATGTACAGGCCTATCAGCAAGCTGAGAAAGAAGCAGCTGCTTTTGTGAGAAAACAAAAGGATTATGCACTGTTAGATGCAGATGACGAGGATGATGAAGCTGCTCCTGATGTAGTCCGAACTCAATCTAAGAAAGATTCTAGGCAGAAGCACATTCGGAGGAAAAGGGAGCCTGATGAAACTGACGAAGATGATGAGGTCGAATATATTTTTTAATGGGTGCTTGGAATCTTGCTACGCATCTTTTTCAGCTTTCCTATCGGGGAGTTTCTATAGCTGTAGAAAATTTAGTTTGTTTATGGGCTGGCCTAAAAGCAATAGACTCTTAATCATTAACTGAAGCAAACAACTCTACAAAGGTGTTCGGTATTACCTAAATGTTGTATTGTTTTTCATCAGTCCATCTCAATATTCTTGAATCTTGATCTAGTCCTTTTGCAATTTTGTTGTTATTGATGGTGAATCTATTGTAGGTTGTAGTCAGGCCAACGAAATCAAGACGAGATGGAAGGAATATCTCAGATGAAGATGAGGAAGATGAGGAGGCAAGTGATTTTAGCATTCAAAAGACATCACTCTGATAATATACATAGCGACTAATCTACAAGGGTCCTTTCATTCAACTAAAAATTACTAGACATTTGTCTTTCGAGAAAATTAAACATTGGGGCTTCTCTACATATATATTATTTATTTCCATTGTACTGTTAGTTGTAGCACACAGCAATTAGCTTTAGGGGGATATTGCTTTTGGGTCATTTGAAAATGAGGAAATACTGTGAAGGGTAGAAGAAACAACTCTACCCATTTTCATAGATAGTCACATGACATAGACCATTGTAGTGAATCTCTTATTCTTTGCCGTTTGGTATTAAACTTTCTCGATCCCACCTCTTGCATTTTCAATTGTATTTTCTATTCAATTTGTTCCTTTTCTACTGATTTTGAATTGTTAGCCTGTTCAAACTCTAACTGATGTCTTCTGTGTGGGTTGCATCAGCACCCTCAGTGATTCTCTCATTTATGTGTTTATTTGTTTAGAGTAGTACATGGTTTAAACTTTAAAGCTTTGGTTTAGTAACTTTGATCCATCAGCATCATCTTATTCAACCTATTTGATCTGCGGCAATTGCTTGTTTTAAATTTGCAGGTAAAGAAAGAGGCAGCTAGGGAGCAAGATCAACGAGAAAGGATAGAACTTGAAAGGAGACTTCGTGAGAAGGATGAAGCTGCCACAAGGAAGGTTTGAATTGGCATTTGCCTTGATTTTCTTTTTCTTTTTCAGGGCAAATGAATGTTTATTATTGTATTATACAATTGTTGCTTTATTTGTCTGTTCTCGAAGATGTTGATTATCACTTATGTTTCAAACCTGAGTGGCTGACAAATACGAGACCTATGACTGAAAAGTTTTGATTCAATTTTATTTTGTGATAGACATTTTATTATACTAAGAAATCATATTTTGACATTTTGTTCTTCAGTTCACGGAGCCAAAGCTAACCAGAAAACAAGAAGGTAAATTACCCTATCAATAAATGTTTATTTGGTTCTAAACTATTTTCTCAGAATTTGCACTCTTGCTACTGAATTCCTTCTGCACTTTGCTAACATCCATTATTCTACAAAAAGAGGAGGCAATCCGGAGATCTGAAGCTGAGAAGGAAAATGAGTTTCTTCCCACTCTAAGGTTTCTGTTTCACAGAATTTGTACTTTTCAGTGTTTCATTTATATCCTTCCAATTAATCTCTCAGGCATATACCAAATCCTATCGTGTGACATGGACTAGTATCAATAAACAGATACAACTCCATTGTTAGTTATTTCATCAAGCATATATGACATTGCTTTTGGATTTGCAGAGAAATTTCTCGGCAGGAATACTTGAAAATGAGGGAACAGAAAAAACTTGATGAACTGAGGTAAACTGAAAGCCATCTCAATCTTGTAGAAAATATAGGCTAGTTTGAGAGTTGGAATGTTGTATTTGGCCTTGAAGTGGATCTTAATGGTATGATCTGATGTCTAGTAGGATGATTTAGTTCCTGAAATTATTTATCTCTGTTGAAATTTATCAATTTTCGGAATTTTTACACAACATTTTTTCAGGGATGATTTGGTGGATGAAGAATACTTGTTTGATGGAGTAAAGTTGACAGCCAAAGAAGAACAGGAAATGAGGTAACCCTTCTCAATATCTATACAAATAAGTAAATTACAAAAATCTTTGATTTCATTCCATATTCTTTCAGTATGAGTTCATAGTGCAAAACCTTTGTTATGATCTGAGCCTTGGAATGGGCTTTGACGATTTAAGATTACAATTATATCTTTATCTAACATCTAAGTTGAGGTGGCATCCTATAAATTACATGTAATTGGTAAAAACACTATAGTGCAAGCCTTTGCTTTCTTATTTAATATTCTTTTCTGTTTGAGCCTTCTTGCCTAATATCACTTATAAGAATCAGTTAGAGTTTTTTTGAATCAATTTTACTACACCACTTGAGTACATCTTTGAAGTCAAGATTTTGTTGATAGCAAAAATGATAAAATGATTTCCAATCAAAAGCATAGGCACCTGTTTAATGTCAGCAATTTCTTCATGCATTTTCATATTGGATTCACCGATCCCAATGAATTTGCAATTTCAACTAATTGGAATATGAATGTACCATTATGTTGAAGTACTTGGAAATCCATTTTTACTATTATAGACGGCTATGATTGTGAATCACTATGTAATTATTGATCATCTGTAAACTCTTGTTAGAAGATTGAAGATATCATATTGTTAGCTTAGTAGTACCTTGTGGTTGGTTTGTTAAGATTAGGCTATTCTAGGATCTGGTTATTCCCGTGTTATGAGAAGGATCTCATGATGTTTTATATTTGCCTGGCTATAAACACAGGGCATTGTAATGTAGTATACACAGCCTGTGATTTAATCTTATATGGTATCAGAACAGGCTCTGAGGTTTCACACCTTTGAGGCCTGTGAGTGTGGGTTGTAGCATGCATTTAAGTATGCACAGTCTTCATGAAAGGCCTGCTGGTTCATTATGGGGCATGTCCTTAAACTTCTTTTTATAAATGGTTGTCAAGATGTTCAAGCTGTGAAAACTACAGTATTTTGAAGGCGCATGGATAGAGTTCAAAAAATAGTCATCTATTGAATGGATATGATCTAAATACTGATTGAGCAGCCCAAGGAATGCCTAAAAGAGTGGCACCAGCAAGAATTGCATGTTTGGATTTCAATGCAAATGAGAGTGCAACTTTGCAAGTTGATTCTTGTGAAGCATTTAGGGTGATTGAAGGGATCAAGTCCATTGTTTGTTTTTTGATTTAGTTCAACTGGATTTTTGGGTGGCTCCACAACCATCTAGGACACAGGCAGGGGTCCTAGTCCCCTTAATCAATACCACCTGTTCACTGGCATACTGGCCATGAACACAGCTGGCCACGATTGGAAGACCTCAAGTGCCCAATGAGATTCGAAACTGGGTGGGGCTGGGCTCAATTAGCCCACTCAGCCAATGCATCTACATCTCATTCTAACAAACGTGACAGTTTTTCTTTGCCATCTGCATTGTTTGTGGACCAAATGCTTTCAATGGGAACAATATGCAGGTTCTCCTGTTTTGGACCTCGGGTTACTTTTCTTCTAACCAGTTTCCTTGGGTTTGTCTTGGATTTGAGAATTCCTTTAAGGCAGGGGACTACCTCCATTTGGTTGAGATTGCCTTTGGCTGCAGAGTTCTTGGTTCCATGTAATGTCCCCTTTTCAAAATTAATTAACTTTGGATACCCAAATCCTATTCTTATTATTTTCCATTGGCTAAGGGGAGATTAAAGAGGGAAATTAATTAATTTAAGGGGTCCAACATTATTTTTATATTTTAATTGGAGAAAGGACACTTAAATTATATTTAATCCAAAAAGCAGAAATAAAATAAAATAATAATAAAATGATGAACTTTTATTATTGGGTACCAAAGTTAGTATAATAATTTAAATAATGGGGGCTGCAAGGATAGAGTGGGCGCCAACATGGGGGAGAATAAAGTTATTTTTTATTATTTATGGAACATGCATGTAATTCCAAAAGGGGCCACCCAGTTTGGAGAGGGCTTTGCAAGTTATAAAGGCAATTTTGGGGTTTATTGTTCATTCATCTTGGAAAATTTATCCACTACTTCTTTGTTTGCAAGTAGCTTCTACTTCTGCATCAAAAATAGAGGATGAAATCCCTCATTTGCATATAGGTCTGAGGACGGAATTCCACATATCTATACTTGGCAATTCCATTCAAGTATTGCAATGACCAATCAAGGTACAGGTGTTCAACCAGTTCAACTAGGGCTTTGGAAGTTATAAAGGCTGTTTTGGGGTTTATTGTTCATTCATCTTGGAAATTTATCCACCACTTTGTCCGCAAGCAGCTTTTGCTTTTGCATCAGCAATAGAGGATGAAATCCCTCATTTGCATACAGGTTTGAGGACGGAACCCCTCATATCTATGCTTGGCAATTCCATTCAGGGATTGCAATGACCAATCAAGGTACAAGTGTTCAACTAGTTCAGCTAGGGCACGCTTTTCAGGCTTTATTTTACATCCATGGACTAGAACATCAAGTACAACTAGGGCTTCAATATCTAGGGGCAAATTTCAGTCAAATCAGTTTGCATGCTCTTCTCTTCCATCTATCTTTCCATTTAGTTCATCAATTGTGAAAAAATAATTGTATTTAGACACTGGTATTTCTTTATTGTAGCTGATTGAAATCTTTAAATAAAAGTCTGTTTTGGCGCCCCTTGAGGCTTGCTGTTTTTTAAGTAAAAACTGAGATTGTCACTGCTGTCCTAAAAGACAATTTTTGATCAACACTATCTTGTGTACAACTAGTACATTGAAGAGTTATTGTTACTCTTACATTTCCACCCTTGGCCATAAACTTACTCTATATTTCGCTTTTTCAATTTCGAGAGCTATTCTCATGCCTCAGTCTGGCGCCGTCCTGACAACTGCCGGCCTTGGATGGCAGCTTCAAGAGCCCGCTGTTACTGCCCCGCCGCTGCTGCATAGAAATCTATCTTAGTGACTGTGACTCCGATCCGGCTTAGGCGATCGAAGCCCTAATCAAGAGAATATTAATGAAAGCAATTTTTTATACTGATGTACTAGGGTTTTGACAGAAATATCAAGATTTATCTAAAATATTTTTTAGGGATATTACATTCCATCGATAGGGGACCCTTTTAGGCTTTTGAGTGGCTATGAGTACATGACTTCTTTGAATGGGTCACTGTGCAAAGCTGTATTAACGTTATAGTAAATTGCCCGAGTATTTTCATTACCAGGATTGGGTCCCAAATAACTTTCTACTCATCAAATGTTTATTTACCTTAAAATGCTAACTGTTTGGATTAATATCTAAGCGCGATTTGAGTCTCAAAATTCATGCAGCGGATTTAAATTCCTTTGAGGATGCATAGTTCAACTACTTGCTGAGTCCTTGGCAAGATTTTACAGTTTTAATTTGCGAGTCTTGCATGGAGGAGTTTTTGCAAGCTTCTGCCTAGTTTTGTCGATGTTTTGCGAAGTTTTTGCCATGTTTCTGTGTATAGACATAATTTTCGTGTACAGTCCAAGTTTCAAGTATTTTTTATATAGTCGAGTCAAAATTTTTTGATCGCCCGAGTCTGATTTGAATTTGAGTATGCAATCTATGGGTTGTTATACTTAATTATTGAAATGAAAAAGAGTTATGATGTTGTATTTTAAAGAAAACTTGTTGTGATTGAATATTCGAAGGAACATGCTTATATGGAAAAAAGGTGTTAAGTAGGAAACACTATGCTTGAGAAACCTTGAAGAAATTAATGAAATTTGCAAACCACTTGTAACAGAGATTGGGTTTCTACCTATACTAGTCAATTACTTAAAAACAAAATGGAAGATTACAACAAAGTTATACTATGACGTTGCTCTAACTTTTAATTGCTCGTGAAATATGTACCAAAACAAAAACAACTAAAGAAAAAATCCTTTGAACAGGTCATTGAGGGTAGTGTGTATGGGGGATGTTACATTTAGGATCTTGTTGTTTCTGATAAAGTACATCAACAAGAAGACCTGTATATCGTCCCCATTAAAAGTATTTGGTCCACACGATGTAGAGAGCAAAGAGAAACTGTCACATCCGTTAGAAATAATGGATGACGCAACAGGGAAGGAATATTTGTCGGGTTATCTTTGAATGAAAGTCTTGAAGATTCTTGTGGAACACAATGTGGCTATAGCAAGTTGATATTAGGTTTCGGTGCAATAAAGATTGCAGCACTTGTAGTTTCTTCAATCGTAAAGGGACACAAATATTGTTTACATGGAGTGTGCCATATTTTGATGGAAGATGGAGAGTTCATGTTGTTCTTCCTCTCCGAGATTGTTTTGCTAAAGAGCTGACCATGCTTTGCCATATTAATAGTTAGAAGAATTTTTTTTCAAAAGCTTTAACTACTCTTTCTGGATCTTGTTTTAGTTTGAACAGTTTGGTAGGAATCGAATTGAGGACATCGTACATTTGCATAAGTGCATGGCAACATGACCGCGTTGCCATCAATGAAGAACGTTGAGATTAGTGTGGAGGATGCCAATGAAAATTATGCGAGGTATTTTACACACATGAAGGCCATATGTCGCCGATCGCCATAAGGAATGTACAAGGTCCTTTATCCCATGTGCAAATTGCAAGGAAACAATATCCTTTGGGTGATTGGCTCGATTGCATCTATGGGATTTGACATGGTGGCGTGCATGGAAAGCACAAATAGTAACAATGTTGATGTTTTATCTGTCTCTTAGCTTTGACCTCACTCGACTACTTCAAATTATTCATGGCAATTGGAGCCTTTGCAACCATCTAGAGGAGTTTTGGTGATTTGTTCTATTGAAAACGACAGGCCTTCATTAATAGTATGTACAACAGTGTGTTGTCGATTTTCATAGTTGGATCTAACACCGTCGATGGGGATTATGCCATTGTGGCTTAAATCCACAAATGAGTGAGAGGATACCTAGCAGTGGAGACCCCGGGTGCAACAAGAAACTCGATTGAGGGAAAGTGAATGGAATGGTGTTGTTGTGCATTAATACCAGTTATCCGCTGGTTCAAGCTTTAGAAACCATGTGATCCCTAGTTTTGCTCTTGATGGTTGTGGAAGACTATAGTTAGAGTCACCACATAATCAAAGATCATTAGGTTGTTATAGAATTTTGGGGCGAAGAAGGGCACAAAAGTATAGCGTGCTTGTTGTTCATTGGGTCTTGCTACTGTTGCGTATATACTTTGTGCAAAGAGATGCTGATATTGCATAAGCTAAGAACAATGGGCTAAGTTCATTAGATTAGCTGGAGATGAAAGCTATTTTGGAGTCGGGAAGGAAGCGCAAGTTTTTTTGGAAAAGGGTAAAAGTGGGGGTTTTAAAAGGACCTCCATCCTTATAGATTAGGTCCTAAAGGCAGAATGAGGCATTGAAGCATAACAAAAAGGAGGCTCGCAGGCAACAAAAGACAAAATGCCACAAAGGCTCTAATGAGCAGAACAAGAAACGAGAAGAGAAAACAAAGAAAAGCAGTAACATCCACAACTGCAACAACAAACAAATTACTCTATAGGATCCTGATCCTGGGATCGTAATCTCATTTTAGAGAAAGAAATTCGTTTCTTTTTTAATTTACGACTGTCCAACCATCACTCCTATTAGGATCCGAATTTTCATCTAGATGAGTTGGAAGTCGAATATCGAATATCCCCTATTTTTCAACATTTGAATCTTCCTTCAAGAATATGTTTTTAGAGCAATCCACCTCCGAAGGGAGCGTCAACTCCTGCACCACCTTACCCGACCCCACCAACACTGCCACTGGGGGGGAAACTTGGGTCATCATCGGTTGTTGTTTCTCCCTATCATCTAAAACAGGGTCTTCGCGAACCTCTGCCGAATCGTCTGAAGAGGAATCCATATCATCCCCAACAACCAACAGACTGGGTTTGGAGTCCTTGCACCAAGAAATTTTTTCCTTCAAATTTTGTTTCACTTTATGACAATCTGAAGCAGGATGCCCCAGGCCAAAACAATTCCTGCATCTGAAGGGCAGGCCTTCATAGTCAAGAGGTTATGACCAAATCCTATGTAAAACTTTGAGCTCAATAGAAGCAGGTAGATCAAGAGTGGTATAAAGATCCACCAAGATGCGAGCATAGGTAGTATGTGTGTAAAGTTTCGTTTTAGAGTCGATGGATAAAAAATTGCCTGTAATGTCCCTCTTTTCGGCATGACCCTTGGACACTTGGTGGGTAGCTTATTTGTCATCTTCGTAAGCTACTTCCGTTGTTTAGGAGATGATGTGCATAGCAGGTAAGGGTTTTATCGGCGATCTGGTGGATTATTTGATGTTAGCAATGAGTTCAGTTGGTCTTAAGGACTCACTTGGCACTTTCCAAGGTTATTTCCGACTTCTGGTGTGTTCTCCAAGATTCTTGGAGAGAGTTTCTATTTATAGTAAGTCACCCAACTGACTTCATTTCTCATTATTTGTCATCGACACCGCTTTTGCTCAGTTAGTTTACGATTCCGGTGCTTTTCGACGATTTCCGCACTTTGGGAGCATTAATGGCTTATTTTAATTATTTTACTCAGGTTGCTTATATTTGTACGAATTACTTGGGAGCACCTTAGTATTATAGCTCGTCAGAAAGAGAATGTGAAGTTCTAAATGATGAGATGCTAATTCAGTGACCTTGGGCGCCAGGAATGATTAATTAATCACTTTTCAGAGTTATAATGTGTAATTATTTAATAAAGTGATTTATTAATTATATTTTCTTTTAATGAAAATTCTCGGAAAAGTTTATAAAAGGAGGATTTGGCCCATTTGCTCGGGACACTTATTATTTTGAACAAAAAAAACAAATTCAGAGCAGCGCTTGCTAATTAATCTCGAAGGACGGAAACCCTTGGAGATTACGGATTGGACGGAAACCCAATTCGAAGGAGGAAGATTCACATAGGGTCTTCATTGTATTCACAAGTTTTAATTATTCCAGCAGTTAGAGAAATAAATCGCAGCAGTGGGCATACAGACTTCTTCTAGAGTGGGGCGACTTCTTCTACAGTTATGTGCCGTATTTGAGGTATTTTTCATGATAGATAATTATTGTAATTCCCGGCATCAAATATATATCAAATCAATTTGATTTGATTCATTTATAGTGGGTTTTTGGTCAATCTTTATTATTAATTCTATCTGCAGATTTATAATTGTATTGCCGTAATATTTAACAATTGAAATCATTATTAAATACACGGCTGAATTGTTTATGAAGAAATCTGCCTGTTAAACCCTGGGCGCCTTTTCTAGATTCACCTGGTTTGCGGGTTTTGTTTTATTTAATTTATCTATGCAGTTTAGTATGGTGTTCTATGGACCCTTTTGATGTTATCAGTTCAGATTTGAGCTAGGGCAATATATATTATAAAAAAAAAGTATTCAGGCAAAAAGGTGTTTGGGATCTTTCAATGCCCAGAGCATTGCCAATAGCAGTCAAACTCTCCTCACCCAAAACTGCAGCGGGAGATGAGGTAAATGGACCCTGACATGCTTGACATTGAAAGCCTCAGAGAGTGGATTGAAGGACGAAAGCCACGGTTTCATCAACAAATGATGATTTTGTAGTTCCCAAAGGATGGAGAAGATTATATCTCTATCTTTAACAGAAGAAAAAACCACAACAAAAAACCCCCTTGCACAGGGGTAAATGTCAACTTTATCATTCAAGAGAGGACGCCAGAACGAAGAAATCCAAGAGTGGAGAAGTGGCAGTCTTGGCCATAGGCCATTGAAGTGGCAAATCAACCCTAGGCTAGAAAAATAGTCTCCTGCTTCTAACACCGAATCCGTAAAGGAAACCAAGGGAGAGGACTTGGCAATTGACAGAGGCTTAGAAGACGAAGAAATGGAGGCCGCAGCTGCAACATGCAGGTAGGAGCGCTTCACAGAGGGGGTTTGCAAGGGTAGAGCATCCCCAGCCAAAGCCACCTCCCCGTCCAAAGAGACCTGCTCCAAAACTGGAACAGAAGCAAGAACAGGAGCCATAGAGCACACAGATCCACCGTCACCATTGACAGAGACAGTAGACTCCGGAAGATGATTGGATTGGATGGCTTTGGCTCTCATTGGCCTATTGCGTAGGTGGTGTCTCGGGTCCCTGACGGCGTGGATATGGGCAGCGGTGGATCGACTCTTCTGGCATCTACTGTCTCTGTCAATGGTGGCGTGGGTTTGTGTGCCCTGCGGCTCCTGTTCTTGCTTCTGTTCCAGTAGAAGGAAGCACAAGTTGATGTTTAACCTAAGCAACAAAATCCACACGAACAAGTGCTGACAAAGTATCAAACATCACTAAAATATGTACGTAGGTTCAATTGGCTTTCTTTTTGCTACTTGTTAGGGCGATATATTATAGATATAAGGGCCTTTTTTGGCTATCTAATTGGATGGATGAACTTGATGAAAGACACCCAAAGAAGAGGGTACTAGGAAGTTTAATTTAATGACTTCGATTTCTTGAGGATTTAGCTACACAGAGAATGTTAGCATGGTCGAGATATCAAAAGCATATAGTTTACTACTTCTCTCTACTAGCAAATTTTTGGTTGAGTAAAATTGTGGTCAGTAGAGAAGTGATGTAGACGAGAAGATATCTTTCTTTGGCAAGTCTACAAATAGTATAGTATTGGAGACTAATGCAATCTTGGATTAGATCTGATTGAAAGAGGAAGGTTACGTGATACTCTTTGTTGGATCCGTTTGATTTGTGATCTTTGTTGATTTGTGGATGCTCCAATATATGTTGAATGGAAGATGGATCTAAGCCACGGGCATGATTGATTGATTTGACATTATGTGGGCAACATAATGGTATGGAAGACTGATTTAATTCACCAAGCAAATGCACAAAATGACAACATGAACTCTCTAGTTTTTGGTGGATGATTTATAAAGGAAAGACCATTAATTTATAGCTGGGGAAAGTGAATCCTCAAGCTAAGTTTAGATTGAGTTGATTTGGAGATAACTAAACATGACTGAGCTATTTAGTTGAGTGAATCAAACAACTGTTCTAGATTTGCAAGGATGAGTCATGGTTGAGTTGGCAAGGGGTTGCACATGTTTTTGGCTTTTTAATTCCATATCTTTTATTTTATTCACCCAAAAAGTGTCGTCAATATTTGGCTTTTGGAAGAATGTGAATTGATTTTGGAATGCCATGATTGGGGAGATATCTTCAGTTATCTCAAATGCATGATTTGAGTCAATTTGAACACATCCTCTTGATTATAATAATGATTTTAGCACTAGTCACGACTTTAGTCGATTTGTGTTGAGGATATTTAATTTATTTAAATATGAAAGTGGATATGTGTGGATTTAATTGATTAATTTGGTATTAAATTAACTGATAAAATTAGCTAAGGGGGTGATAGGGTGCAATATTAAATTAATTCTAGACAGGGACAATGGTTTTAATAAGGTTTTGAACGATTACAATGAGTGGTTATTTTGGGGTCTCTACATTTTCCCCTCTTTAAAGTGTTATTGCGAATTAATAGCGCTTTAAAGATAGTAGACGCTTGTAAAACGGTGAACAAATGATAATGGAGTGTGAAGGAATGCGTGATTTGCCCCGATGAAGCATTTGAATGCCCCAACGAATCCGGATTAGTATCGAGGGAGTGCCCCCTCAAGTGGGTGGGTGACGCAACAAAGTGGTGGACAACCGCTTGATAGGAAGAAGGAGAATGCTGATGATTTAAGAGAGATTAGAAGAATGATGGGATTGAATGTGTTCGTAGTTGAGCTTCCATTCAGATTTTGTATTTTGAGAGCAACCTATTTTGCTATTGCACAATAGAGTTAGCACCATGATTATTGAAAAAACATGATGAGCAACCCATAATGTGCGTAAAAACACACACAAAAAAAAAGAAAAGAAAAGTAAAACAAACCCACCATACACAGTAAGATGATTACACCAAAGTTATATATGAACTAAGATGATAACAACATACTTGCAATTGGTCAAAAACGAAGACAAAAAAGTAAAACAAACCCAATATACACAGTAATTGATATGCACCATGATTATGAATAAGTAAAGATGCTTACAAAATACCTGTAATTGGTCCAAAAACAACGGCAAAAATGCAAAGTAAACCCAATATACACAATAGTTGACATGCATCATGATTGTGAATAAATGAAGATGTTGACAAAATACTTGTAATTGGTAAAAAATCGAGGACAAAAACACAAAAGAAACCCAATATACACAGTAATACGGACACACCAAGGTTATATACAAACTAAAATGCTAACAAAATTACTTACAATTGGTCAATAGTAACAACAATGCAACACAACTTTAAATAAAGACATCTAACTATGCCCTTAATGTGTTCCATAGTGAGGATTAAGCATATTTGAATGCCCCTAAACAAGGATACATGCAAGGGGATTGAATCAGACTGAAGAGCGGAGTTAAGCAACTCCTAATGACACTCTGTTGGATCCACGTTGAAGAATGATTTGAGATTGATTGGATCAGTATTCCAAGCAAGGACACATGCGAGGAAGAACATGAGAGTTGAAATTTCCCCAAGCGAGGATACACGCCGGGGTAAGATGATTGTTTGATAAGTGCAGGATAGTTGGAACGATTACTAGGATAGTAGTTGAAAGTTCGATATCATTAGGTTGTGTTGATAGTTATTTTTTTGAAACATTGTTCGGATGTTTTTGGATTTTTGAATATTTTGAATGTTTTGATTTTTTTGATTTTGAATGTTTTTACTCGGTAAAGGGTGCACTTTCTGAATCCATGTTCAAACAATTGTAGACATTTCATTTCATTGGCAAAATGTTGATATAGTGATAGGATGTCTGACTCGTCCTCGACTCCACGCAACTAGTAAGATGCGATGGCTCACCACCGAAAGACAAGAAGGACGTAAGACAAATGAGATAATGATGTGCATATGAAGATGATGGATGCAAAGACACGAGGTTAACAATGGTCCATTTGGGAAAATGCGACTCATCTCTGATTAAAATTATTTGACCGATTCCAAGATGATGTCACTTTACAGGTCTTGACTAGACTTAGACCTGCAAGTGGCCTACTGATTGGAACGATTTGGTGCAAGGAATGGTTGTCTCTCTTTAACATGAGCAACTAAATTAATCTTTGGGATTTTGTATGATTAAGCACTTTTGATTTAGTTTCCTAAAGGCTGGATTGATTGTTTTTTAAATGACACCCTACGCTTTACCCCTTACCACTAGTAAGAGGTAAGGGTTCAACACCGGAGACAAGACATAGGCGAGTAAGGGTACCTTCCTCTTTTCCCAGTCTCACGCCACCAGTAAGAAGCGTGGGTTCAACACCAAAGATTGTGAAGGACGAAAGGTATAACAATTTTGTTTTTTTTTTTCTGTATTTTTTGACTGATTTTGCCTTGTTTGTTTGTGCTTGTTTTGGAAAGATAGTTTGCCCCCAAATCTCATCCCCATGTGACTAGTAGGATGCAAGGGCTCATCACCTTAGATTGAGATTTGCGGGTAAAGAAGTTTAGTGCTTTTTGTTAAGGAGAGAGCTTCTTTGAAAGGAGGATTTGCCATCAGTAAGCTTCTAGACAAGACTGTAGGTAAAATCACCTAAAAACTAACTCTACTCCAGTACTGTAACAAGGAAAAGGGGTAGGAACTAAGCACAAGGTTGAAACTTGAAACGGTGTAATATCCCCTAAAGGACATAAAAGAGTACACAAATAATTTTTCCCAATACCCAACTTGAAATGGATCACAAAAAACTGAATACAATGCAGATCTGGAATTTAATCTAGAAAATGTGACTTTCTAGGATAATAGAAACCTTCCAAAGATGTATCAAAACTCACACTTTTAAATCAGAATTAATAGGCTGAAATTAGAAGACGATTGCAGAATAAAAAGTACCAGTTTGAAGCTCCAAATAAGGCTGAAATAGCTGGAAATGACAATTTTAGGAACCATCTATCACTCCAAAAATGATTTCGGATGACTAAAAATCAGAATAGATAGCAGCAACACAGATCTGATTTTTATTCATAGACAACACATCCAAACAAGCCTCCAAGTGGTTCGCTCCAGCTGGGAATAAAAGGAAAACTCAGCAACACTTTTCCCTCTTCAAACCCTTCTGAAAATTAGCTTCAAACACTCTAAAACACTGCTGGAAAACGAAGCAAGAAGAAGAGGTTTCATTCTTCTCCTCAATCTCAAGAGAGTTTTTGTCCTCAAGAGAGCAATTGTAAGGGTTTTCGTCCTTAGAGAAATTCTGAAGCAAGCACTAGGCTCAGCATTCAAAATCAGATTTGTAAAATAGAAATGAGATACTCCTCCAAGAGGGTTGACTTGCTTTAATAAAGGAATAAGGCCCAAATGGTCACTCACAACCAATCACAATTTTGCTAATTTTTTAATGCTTCCCCTCATGTATTTATTCCCGAGGGAGGTCGTATTTTCCCCTAGGATAAATAAAACTTACCAAGTGCTTTTCTCCTCTTTCTATTTTCACTTTATAATTAAGTCATAAAAATTAATATAAGTGCTTTATAATTTTTTTTTTCCTTTTTTGGCACTTCATAATAATTTACTATGAGTTAAGTCACCCTAGTGTTCACCCCTTAGCCGTTGGGTAGACAAAATAGGCCAAGGGTCTTCAACATTGTTATTTTAGAAAGAGGGACATTTCAAATAGAAAGTTGAAAACAAGGTGATGCAGCAAAATGTTTGAGGACCTCTACTTGCCTGAGCGTACAAAAGAGGATTAAGGAAACCAAAACACCACACACAACTCACAATTTGACGTACTTCTGTATAAGTGTTTCATAGAGAAGCTTAATGTTATGACAACACACAGAAGGGACAACAAATGGCTTTATAAGGGCTCAAATGGAAAAACTCGATCGTTGAATCCTGCATGAACTTTATGGAAACACAGACTATGACTTGCAAATCAATGTATCCCTACATAAAGGTAAGGAAATATGACTGCAAATCAAGGATAAATACTTCTATCATGACATAAAATCAGCTATGTTACAATTCTACATAATACATAGGTAGTGAGAAGGTAAAAATGGTTCCTTTGTTAATCCAAAAGGTGTGACAAGTACAAAACCAACAGGGTTCATCTACAACTAGCCAGAGATCTCCCCTGTTAAATGAATAATCTCCTGTACATATATAGGAGAGAAGAAAACTGTAGAGAGAAAAAGAACAACATGCACGAGTTCATTGTTTTCATGCAGAATGGCGTAGGAGGTTGCATGGTGAACTCAAACTAGTCTAAAGATCTTCAGTAGGACTTGTTGCATGTTCCCTTAACATAAGATTCAACTCTCCTTCATCTTGCCCTCGCATGCTTGACTTCCTCTTTACTTTAACTTGATCTTCACTCTGGACTTGACCAAAATGATAGAATTAGAGTTCAACTTCTAGTCTTGGCCCAAGCCGACTTATTTGACTATTCTGTCCGTGTTCCGCGGAGTTTTTCGCATATCCTTTCCTTGCTTTGCGGATTTCAGATGATCCGCTGTCTTCTCTCTGTCTTCCGCGGCTTCTAATGTCTCCGTTATGATTTGCGACCTACTTTGATTTCCATGGTCTTCGGCGACTTTCACCATCTTCTAAATGATCCACGGACTTGTTTGCTTTATTTACCTGATCTGCATTCATACTTTTACTTTTCGTGGCCTCTTCTTGTACCGCAGGGCTTCCACTCAAAGACTCTTCTTTATTTTGCCTCCCGCCACCCTTTCTGTGGTGTTTGAATCCTTCGCATAATGCTCTGTTATGTGGCTTTTAACTTTGTTTGCTCCGCGGATAACTGCTCCATTCTGTAGGTTTCCTTCGTTCCACGACTTTTCCTTCGTTCCACAACTTTTCCTTCGTTCCGCGGAACACTAAAATTCTTGAACTCTGCGGAACACTAACTTTTTCATTTTCGCGGAACACTAAGTTTTGCGAACCCGCATAGCACTGCATTTGCCAACTCCCCAGAGCACTGAGTTTTGTGAACCTGCGGAACACTAAGTTTTGCGAACCCGCATAGCACTGCATTTGCCAACTCCCCAGAGCACTGAGTTTTGTGAACCTGCGGAACACTACAATTCTTTAATTCCGTGGAACATGAACTTTTTCATTTCCACGGATTACTAAGTTTTGTGAACCCGCATAACACTGCATTTTCCAACTCTGCAGAACACTGAGTTTTGCAAGCCCGCGGAACACTACAATTCTTGAACTCCCCCGAACACTAACTTTTTCATTACCGCAGAACACTAAGTTTTGCGAACTTGCAGAACACTACATTTTACAACTCTGCGGAACACTGAGTTTTGCAAACCTGCGTAACACTACAATTCTTGAACTCTGCGGAACACTGGGTTTTGCAAACTTGTGGAACACTACAATTCTTGACTTCCGAGGAACACTGAGATTTCTTTTCTCTGCGGACTTCTTTTCTGAAGCCGCCCGAGTCTAGATTTGGATTAAGTTGTTCAAATAAGCGTGGGTGCTTATTCGGGCAACAACCATATTGTGCCACAAGAAGTGTTATGATTGGATGAGCGCTGAAGATGGAAAAAGAAGGATGAACTTTACCAATGTAATCCCCCACTTTATCTGACTAGAGATGACAAATAGTTGTGGTTTCCAAAATAAGTACAGTAACACTATTTATCAAATTGTAGGAAGTGAGGAAAGGATGTGAACAGACATATTTATTAATTAATAGATAGACTCTCTGATTGAGCAAATTGGACTGTAAATACTAAAGACAAACACTAAGAAAACAGATGGATAGGATAGATAGGCGGTCCATATTCCAGTACTTCATGTTCTCTCTTTCTAACGAATTTTGTAAGGCACTTATATCAGTATAGTTGTGCATATAATTAATTTAATCTACTAATTTGTTGATGTTATACCATTATTTAGGATTAAAGTGGCTTATATTTTTTTCTGGATAAGCACAAAGATATTGACCAGATGAAAGGAAAGTACAATATGCAGTCATTTGAGAGTCTGAAAGAGCCAGTGACATGTCAGATGGTGAAGAACATTAGCACACTGAAACTAAGAAGGAAATATACTCAGTCAAAGCGTCTATCAGCAAATTATAGAGCTATAATATTGAAATTTACTACCCTGCTGAGCTTAAACTGATTCTTGGACTCCAATTGTTTTCACATGCAGAGGAACTACAAACCTGTGAATGAAATAAAATATTATTTGAAATCAATTCCGACTTGTTAACGAAAAATGTAAACCAATAATTTAAACAAACAAGTTCATTTGAAAATTTGAATTAATCTGGGACAGGATGCAAATGCATAAAGATTTCAGCATGGGCATCCCTGACCCAGAGCGCTCCAAAAAACCACTACATGGAGAAGAATACAACAATGAGAACATTTGTGAATGAAATAAAATATTATAAATTTGGAACTTGAAACATTCAAATACATTTTGAACTACAGACAACAATTTAAACCAATAATTTAAACAAACAAGATAATTTAAAATTTAGGATTAAGGAAGAAAACCATGACATGGATAGGCTTGTGGAGTATCTTCTACCTTTCCTTGCTAGCAGTGCACACAGTAGCTTTAATCTCAATGTCAAAAGAACCTGTCACACTCAAAACCTCTTGTAATTGAGTGCAAAGACTAAGTGAATCCTGCACTATATCCCAAAATTAAGCTGACTGGGTGCTAATAATAAGATCCACAATCTCATCAGCTAGAGATGAAGTAGTAGGTTCAACCATCCATCTCCCCCAATTTGAAAAACCCAACATCTCTTTGATTTTGCTTCATCTTCAGGGAGTGCACGAGCGTGATAAATGATGAAGCATATTTAGTTTTTGCAAGTGAAGGGACTGCAAGGTGCTGTATCACAGTATCTCCTAAGAAAGGCTTGGGACTTGGAATCATAGACAATGAAAATTTGGGTTCTTTTGGCTTTTGTAATGGTGTTACCAATCCAGGCAAAGCCCATTCAACTATTTCAACAACCAGTTCATGTAATGAACAACACATGTTGTCCAGAAAATGATGGGCAACTCTCTTCTATTACCGTCCCTGCCAAAACATTATTAGCTGTATTCTTGGCGATGAATTGGACCATATTATCTCTCCCATTCTCTTCAATTGCATTATTAAAGAGGCCGGTCAAGTATGCTGCTTCCCTAAATCTCCGTAAAGTGTCATGACACGTAAGATGTTAATGTACTATCCCTTTGTATTAAAAAAACACAGCATATCTAGATTTGCCTGAAACCCTTACGCAGAAAATTATAGAAAAGGGATTTTCCCTATCAAACCCTTATAGAAAATTAAATAACTTCAGGGAATACTTGCAAAATATTTTATCAATCAGAAATTCTATGGCTAAACAGCTGCAAACTTTGAAAATTCACATCTAGAGAAATATGCAGAATTACAACACACAAAATAGTTGAAAAGGATCTATGGGATGACAACAATCATAGATATTTATTACAGAATTTTCTAGCAACAGGAACACATAGAAATTCCATCCCGAATTCCCAAAATGGGGCGCCCAGGCTAGAAATGGCCAAAAACTGATCCCAAAACCCTCCAAACCACTGATAATTGCTGCAACACTGTTCCAACTTGATGTCCTTGCTGATATTCATCCTTTCTCTGCTCAAATGTGAAAGAAATGAGGGTTTCCGGCCTTAGATTTGAATACTAATGAGGGGTTTCGTCCTCAATGGTTTGCTTTCAAGGGGTTTCGTCCTTAACAACTGAAAAGAAGCAAGAATGCTCTCTCATATAAGAAAATAGTAAAATCAAGATGATTACAAATGAATCCCTGATCTTCTTTTATACTTTTTTTGGGCACACCACTCCATGTGATTAAATTAAAGTCACCACCTTTATGTCTTATTTTATCATTACACTTTTCCCCTTTCTAATTAATTGTTATAACTTAAAGTTGTTTTTTTATTACAAGGCTTATTAAAGCAATTTAAAAATATAACAATAAAGTACTTCCCTTGCATTTCCCTTGAAGCCCCCGAGAAGTCAACTAGGGAAAAAAGGGTCTCATGTTAAAGATGGGACATTACAATCCTCCCTTCCCAAAATTGCTTGCCCTCAAGCGATTGCAAATTTGGGTGCTTAGGAATGGATGCTTCCTCCCATGTAGCATCCTCCAAAGGCAGGTCCTTCCAACGAGTCAAATACTCATTTTTGATCCAACCCCTTAACTTCTTCTCATGAACATTTATGATGGCTTCTGGAACTAGAATTAGCTTTCCTTCCTCATCCATAGGTGGCAGCTCTGTAGAAGGGATAATATGCTGTCCAAGTGCCTTCTTGAGGCATGAAACATGAAACACATTATGTATTTTGCTATGCTCCGTCAGCTCCAAGTCATATGCAACCTCCCCAACCCTTCTCTGCACTCTGTATGGCCCATAAAAGCGAGGCTTGAGCTTCTCCTCCCCTTTTTTTTGAGTGAAGATTTCCGGTAGGGATGCAATCTCAAAAATACCATGTCACCCACCTCAAATGTCCTCATTGAATGCTGTTGGTTTGCATATAGCTTCTGCCGGCTTTGGGCATGTTGAAGATTTTCTTTGAGCACTTCCAAGATTTCTTGACACTGTTGTACCAAATCCTGTGCCCCGGGCTCTCACTATCTGTTAAGACCACTTTTATGAAGGAAAATGCATCATACCCATAAAGAGCTTTAAAGGGAGTATTCCAATGGACATTTGATGGGAAGTGTTGTAACAATACTCACACATGTACAACCATTTAATCGATGCTGATTGCTGCCCTGTAATAAAGCTCCTCAAGTATCCTTCTATCCATTTGTTCACTGCTTCAGTTTGACCATCAGTTTAGGGGTGGTAGCTAGTGCTTGGAGTCAATTTTGTGCTAGTCAATCGAAAAAGCTCTTGTCAAAATTGGCTCATAAATCTGCTGTCCCTATCATTCACAATATTTTTTGGCAACCCATGAAGTCTAAATACCTCTTTGAAGAAAACATCGGCCACTTAGGGAACATCATACTTGGCTGGAATTGTGAAGAAATGGGCATATTTTGTGAGCCTATCAACCACCACAAACAAGCAATTCTTACCTTGGACCATAGGGAGCCCTGTGATAAGGTCCACGGATATGCTCTCCCATTTTTGAGTAGGAATGGGTAATGGCTGCAATAGACCAGCTGGAAAAACATGTTCTACCTTATTTTTATTGGCATGTGATACATTCCTTAATGTACCGAAGTACTTCATCTTTGAGACCCTTCCAAAAGTACCTCTCTCTTGCCTGTATATTTTGAAGTAGCTCGGATGTCCCACCAATGGTGAATCACGAACAACCCTTAGAACTTTGTGCTTAATCTTAAAATCTTGTGTCAAAAAGACCCTATTCTTATACAAAATCAGTCCATCCATAACCTTGTACCTTTCATCCTCATTTTTTCCTTAAAGTATGATTGTTGTAAATTCATCTTCTGCATATTCAGCAGTTATGTAGGCCTTCCATTCTGCTGTAATTTCTGTCATAGCACATAAGATAGGCTTCCTAGACAAGGCATCAACAACTATGTTGTTCTTTACCTTAACATATTCAATATCAAAATCATAGGCTTGGAGTTTGCTTTCCCATTTCTATTGGCTATCATTCAAATCCTTTTACCCCAAAAAGAACTTCAAACTATTGTGGTTGGTTTTGACCGCAAATTTGCCGCACACCAAGTATTGTCTACTTTGCCAAAGTATGCATGATAGCTAGCATTTCTTTGTCATAAACTGAAAATCCACGCTCAATTTCCTTGAGTTTCCGGCTCTCAAATGCAATTGGATTCCCTTTTTGCATCAAGACAGCCCCTATTTCGTCTTTGGAAGCATCACATTCCAATACAAAAGGGATAGAAAAATCATGAACAACAAGCATTGGACATGAGCTTATTACCTTTTTCAAGTTTTCAAATGCGGAATGGGCTGTTCCGGACCAGCTGAAAGCTCATTTCTTTGTTAAATCAGTGAAGGGGCAGCTAGTTGAGAAAATCCTTTGACAAATCTCCTATAATAGCTGCACAATCCCAAAAATCCTCTCTAATGTGTCATAGTAGTGGGTGGAGGCCAATCCAAGATGGCTTGGATCTTTTGTTGATCAACATGAACACCCCTAACATTAATCACATGTCCCAAATACAATATTTCAGTCACACCGAATTGATATTTGGACTCCTTTACAAAGAGTGATTTCTGCTCCAAAAGTTCCAGCACTGTGTCCAAATGTTGGAGGTGCTCTTCCCAAGTCTTGCTATACACAAGGATGTCATAAAAGAATACAAGAACATTTTTTCTCAATTGTTGACTAAACACATGATTCATGCAAGACTGAAATGTAATGGGTGCATTAGTCAATCCAAATTGCATCACTAAATACTCAAAGTGACCAAAATGGCATCTAAAAGCTGTCTTGTTCACATCCTCTTCTCTTACCCGGATTTGATGCCCGGATCTCAAGTCAATCTTGGAAAAATAGAGGGCTCCATATAGCTCATCAATTCTAGGTATGGTATACCTATTTTTGATGGTTCTTTTGTTCAAGAGTCTATAGTCAATGCACACCCACATTGACCCATCCTTCTTTTTCATTAGTATCACTGATGAAGCAAAAGGACTCGAGCCAAGCCTTGTGTGCCCCATATCCAAGAGTTCTTTGATGGCTTTCTTGATCTCTTCTTTGTATGCTCTAGGGTGGCGGTATGGAATACTAATCATCGCCGTAGTTCTCGGCTCCAACTTAAAGGTATGCTCAAAACCCCTATCCGGTGGAAGACCATTGGAAGACTGTTGAAAACTCTTGCATGCTGGTCAAGGATGGGCTGAATATCCTTGTGGTATTGCTGCTGTTTTGAAATATGATCTGTGGTCATAAGACACTCTGCTGCCCATGCAATCTGCCCTATATGGAACGCTCTTTCCATTCTCTTTGTTGTCAACACCATTGGTGCTCCATTAGCCATACCACACAACACTGTTTTCTTGCCTGCTGATATGAATTTCAGCTCCATTGTTTGGTAGTTTTGTGTAAACTCACCAAGTGATTGCAACCATTGCACTCTCAAGACCACATCTGTCTCTCCAAAGCCCACTACATAGAAGTCATCTTCTATTTTATGCTTCCCTAGAGTGATCTTCAACTACTGTACCTTCTTTGTGCATGGGATGGTGAAGCCATCAACCACTGTCACCTTGAATCCTTTGAAATCTTCCGCTTGCAGCCCCAATCTAGTGACCAAATCAACATTAATAAAATTGTGGGTTGCCCCACTATCAATCAAAACAATAACTCTTTTACCTTGTAGCTAACCCCTTACTCTAAGAGGGTGAGATTTAGGAGCTCCGAATAACGTGGTAAGGGTGTTAGCCATGTGATCAACTTATTCTCTCTCTTGTTCCTCAATTTCTTGTATCTCTTCTCCTTCCTCCTCCACTTCTCCATCCGACACTACTTTAATGCAGTGAACTTTCCCTCGATGTACCGGTGTCCATGGATCCTTGCAAGTAAAGCAAAGGTTCCTCCTCAATTCATTCTGTGTCTCCTCTTCTTTGTTGGACTTTGGCTGCTCTCTTTGTGGTGCATTTCCTTGCTGAAATGGTCTCCTTTGCTGGCCATAAGGAGCTGTCCTTTGTTAACCCGGAAATGGGGATTTAGGCTGCCTTAATGTGTTTCCCTTTTGTTGTCTGAAAGGCAGAAATTTACCTCTAGGAGCTAAAAACTCCAAATTTAGTGCTTTCTTGATGGCATCTTGAAGGGATGAGGGTTTAAAAGCCTTGACCAAGCCCTTGAGAGGTTTAGATAACCCTTCAACAAACAAGACAACCAACCTTCTTTCGCTCACATCCGGAACCATTACTGAAAGTTTCTGAAAATCAGTAATATAGTTGTCCACCAATCCTTCTTGTTTGAGTTGTGCCATCTCCCTAAAATGGACCTATGGATTTTTTCTATCGAATCTCTCGATGAGTCTTTAGACGAACTCATCAAGGGTAGTGATAGATCCATGCTCTTGGGTGATCAATATGTGGTACCACCACTCATGTGCAACTCTTTCCAAATGCAAGGTGACAAACTTGAGTGCTTCCTCCCCATACACTGGGTTCAAGGATAAGTATGTATCCATCTTTTGCAACCATGCTCTAGCTGAACACTTGTTCGATCCATCATAGGAGGGAAGGGTTTTTCCCAACCAATGTTGTATGTCCTTCCGTGGCTGATCTTGGTGAGATCCCTTGTTCTTCTTGGGGCCATTATTTATCCTTGGTTCACAGAAGTCACTGAATGACAACATCTCACGTGTTGCAAAATTTAGGGCTGCATATTCTTCACCATAAGTGTCCATGTCTTCTACTACATGTGGCTGCTCCGTCTCTATTTGTGGCTCTTTTATTTGCAAAAAATTCGCTCAAAAAATTCCAGAAGAAGGCTTGATTGAAACTCTTTCATCATCATTACCGGCGGAGCTCCGCTCACCATTATTTTCCACTCCATGATTGTTTGGCCTGTTTGTGTTGAAACCCTACAAAACTCTAGTCAATTCAACCATGGATCTCGTGAAAGCCTCCCGCATTTCTCTTTGAGATTCCCTCAAGGAATGTTGCATCTCTCTTTGACCCCGAGTGATGACTTCCTACAAAAAACTCAGCTCATCTGTTGGCTGTTGGTGGTGGTCTTTGATCTTGATCACTTATGGTACCCTTCATTGGAGTTCTTCTTTGATATTGGAATTTGAAACGCTCTTCACCTGTGTGCATTCAGAATTGATTTTCCTCCACAGGCTGGGAGAATCAAGCTCTGATACCATTGTACTATCCCTTTTTATAAAAAAGCACAACAGATCTGGATTTGCCTGAAATCCTTATGCAAAAATTATAGAAAAGGGATTCTCCCTTGCAGAATGTTTTAGCAATAAGAAATTCCACTTAAAACCAGACAAAAACTCAGATCCTATTTAATTTAATTATTTTTCCAAGCTAAACAACTGCAAACTTTGAAATTCATATCTAGAGAAATATGCGAAATTACATCACACAAAATAGTTGAAAATGATGTATGGGATGACAACAATCATAGATATTTATTACAGAATTTTCCAGCAACAGGAACACAAAGAAATTCCATCCCGAATTCCCAAAACGGGGCGCCAGGCTGGAAATGGCCAAAAACTAATCCAAAAAACCTCCAAACCACTGACAATCGCTGCAACACTCTTCCAACTCGATGCCCTTGCTGATATTCGTCCTTTCTTTGCTCAAATGTGAAAGAAATGAGGTTTCCATCCTCAGATCTGGATTCTAATGAGGGGTTTTGTCCTTAACAACTGAAAAGAAGCAAGAATGCTTTCTCATATAAGAAAATAGTGAATCAAGATGATTACAAATGAACTGTTGAGCTGCTTTTATATTTTTTTGGGCACACTACTCCACGTGGTAGGCACACTATATTAAATCAAAGTGACCACCTTTATGTCTTATTTTATCATTACACTTTTTCCCTTTCTAATTAATTGTTATAACTTAAAGTTGTTTTTTACAAATATTACAAGGCTTAATAAAGCAACTTAAAAATATGATGATATAGTACTTCCCTTGCATTTCCCTTTAAGCCCCTGGGAAGTCAACTAGGGAAAAAAGGGTCTCATGGTGAGCTCGTTTAAAGAGGGGACATTACAATAATCATTCCAACCATTAGAAACAATGAAAATTATGAAGCTTTTTAACAATCTTGGTTTTCTTGGAGGTTTATAATGATACATTTTTGTTTGTCAGTCAAAATATCACTCCCGTGTCTCTCATAGCTGGGGGGCAATTCCGCTAAAAAATTGCCATGGATTGATTAAAAAATACAGCTCATTACCTTCTCCTTGCTTCCCATTCCTCTTGTCTGCTGATAATTGACGTAAATCAGATTCTATTTGGTGAAAGCTCCTCTCTATGCCTGCTGTTCTCACCCATTGCTGTTGGTTACAAATGAGTAAAACTGTAAAACCACTAGAATGCATCAAATATGGCTCTTTAGGTTTATATAACATTTATTTCTTTCTAGTTTCTATGTTTTCTCTTTTTACTTTTTTATTGCTGTTTCCCAGCCTGAAACATTCCATGTTTCCTACCACATATTTGGCTGGAATTGGGCTGTTTTGGCCTCCTTTCATGTTGAAAGTGGAAACTGAATGGTACAGAGGGACTTCGTCTTAGCCTCAAATGTTCCAGGTTTCCTACCACATTTTGGCAGAACATGGCAATTTTGGTCTCCATTCATGTTGGAAATAAAAACAGGGCTTCTGTCCCATTTCTGGTAACCAAGTCTCTTAGAAGCTTCACCAGCCAATCTTTGTACAGGCTGGTCCTTTAGAGAAGTTATCATATCCTACATTGGGAACTACCTTATGTTTGATGATTCTATGCAGAGTTACCAAATCCAGTCAGATCTGGTGCAAAGCAAATTTTTTGGAAGTATGGAAATGGTCCGAACCCATTTAATAAATTACTGATTAAAATAGGTTTCATATAACATTTATTTCCTTCTAGTTTTTGTTTTCTGTTTTTACTTATTTATTTTTGAATGAAAAATGATTTTTTTTTTCTGTGGAAGCAGCTGAATCGGCCCTTAAATTCCAAAATTGCCATTTCCCAGCCTGAAACATTCTAAGTTTCCTACCAAATTTTTGGCCGGAACAGGGCTGTTTTGGCCTTCTTCCATGTTGGAAATGGAAACTGAATGTTACAGAGGGATTCCGTCTTAGCCTTAAATGTTCCAGGTTTCCTACCACATTTTGGCAGAATATGGCAATTTTGGTCCCCATTTATGGTGGACATCTTAGTGCAGGCCAGTCCTTTAGAGACATTATCATATCCTGCATTAGAAACTACCTTATGTTTGATGATTCTATGCATAGTTACCAAATCCAGTCGGATCTGGAACAAAGCAATTTTTGTGAAAGTACCAAAGCAGTCTGGACCTTTTTTTAAGATACTTATTAAAATTTTAACTTGAAATAAAATATAACAACATACTAATCTATTAATCCTTTTCTTGAGGGATGCAAGTGACACTTCTAGTTTAGTTCAAACTCAACATTCCTCTAAATTACAGTTCATGGAGGATTCCCGAAACCATTCACAGCTATTTAACATTTGAGACGGTGCATTACAGGTCTTGGATAATCATTGAAATTACATTTTCAGAACATGTTTTCCATGAGGGTTCTCAAATAAAACTAATTGATTTGTCACCAACAATTGCATTACCATTGTTCTGATAGTGCCCTTCAAGGATCCACGTATCCTCTGGCTTTGTCAGTTAACTGTTCCTCTCTGTCCAAGGTGGCATGTGGGCGCCATCAGAAATTCCTATCTTGTATTGAGAAGTTTGTCTTGAGGTTTTATCTTTCTCCTGCCGCCTTCTTCATTGGTGCTACCCGTGTAACATCTTTGATGAGCTAGATCATGTACACTATATTAAATTTTAATGCACAGCTACCACAATGTTTGATGCTCCACTATACAAGATATACATTAATATTTTAGATTTGGACATGCAATGTGGAAGCATGACAATTTAAAAGTGAAATTGCTTGCCAAATTATTGGCTAAACTAATTTTTCTGGATCAATTGCATTATGTTTATACCGATGTTTCAAGTTAGCTACCTTAAACATCACCAGGGAAACTACTTGAAACTCAACTGAGGTAGTTTCCTTTATGATGAATTTATCTATAGACCCTTGTAAAAACAACAGTGTTTATCCATAAAATTAAAAAATTATATAAATGTTTTCCTGCGAATTCATATATCCAAAATAATTACTTTGTTGTAATTGTGGTTTACCTAATCTTTAGTTTGTTGCAATTATGGTTTTACTTAAAATCTATGCTAAAAAAACTATATTTGCTTACTATGATTGCGGTGTCGTATTGTATTTAATGTTTTTGTCTCGGAAAGAAATTCACACGCGGTCCATGCTTATTCTTAATTTCTTCATCACAGGTACAAGAGAACTGTTTATGAACTAGCAAAGCAACGGGCGAAGGATTTAGACAATATTGTTGAGGTACTTTTTCATCATGCTTAATCCCGATTGCAAAAGATAGCTGTTATAACTTTCCTATCTATGATGTGTGTATTTCACTGTCAATGTTTTTTCCCTATTTCATGCAAAGATAAAGGAGACAGCAGATTGAGATTTGAATCATTGTGAAATGTTCCTTAGTTTTTGAAATTATAGTTTGATTCTTTGCTGTTAGCTCAATGGATTGGACTATGGAACTCTGAACTGTGCCCCCCTTTTTATTGCAGTTAGTATGCGTGCTACTAGTCCTTGATACCTAAATGCTTTGGTCCAATACTGAAAAATTACAATGTGAGTTTGCAAATGGGAAATTGGATTATAAGTTTAACCTACTGCGGTTGATTCGTTCTGTGTTTCTTTGATAACTGCTTTCAAGATTTACTACAACTTCATATTTTCCAAACTATTTTTATACGAATTTTGAATATTATACCAAGGAAATGTATGTATCTCTATTTGGCCTTTGCATGATACAAACACAGACTATATATTAATCAATGCTATATTATAAAAATAAAAATACATTATATAATGTTATAACTATTGTCTAAAAAATAATATCAGTGGACAAAGATTTGACTCGACTTGCTGGCTGCAGTGACTCGGCCAGATTTGGCATCTGATGATGTGATTTGGCTGGCTCTTTATTAAAACACAAAGAAAAAGGATAGAATGACTGGTTTGCTATATAAGTTTTGACTAAGATTAGGCCCTTAAAAATAACTGTTAATTTACATGCCCTCATTTTATCAAGGTTTGAGAGGGGTGCTATAGCTGAAAGAACAAACTCACGAGTAACTTACCATCTGAATTTTATTGATGTTTATTTTACAAAGCAAAATGAAGCATGTTTCCTATATAAAAAATGATTAAAGGGCTGTTGCATGGATAAACTAGCTGTGAATTATACTAAATTAATTCAAATTTGCATTATGTCACATAATTTAAAAGTTAATTCCTTTTACAGATTCCAATATAATAAGATTTACTATTTTTATGTATTTTTCAAAAATGACAATATTTAATGTTTTTAAAATTTTATTTTCCATTTCTCTTGCTGACACATTTTGACATCCAGATCACACATATAGCCGATTTGATTTAATGAATGAGACTCATTATTATGTTAATTGAGCTGGATAACTTAGCTGTCAATTACACCAAGTTAATCTGCATTTGCCTTTTATTACATAATCTGAAAATCTTATGCAGATTCAATACTTAAACAACTTGTTTGTAAATTTTAATATTTTACGTATATTTTTATTTTGTCTTGTCGTTTCAACTCCAGCACCTCTGGCCTTGTTGAGTTGCTGTTTAGTCTGAATAATATGGGTATGACTATTATCCTTTTTTTTTGATTTTGATTAAACGAGGGGTTGAACGGGCCTCCCCCCTGTCAAACTGCCAATATCCAATACGCCGGTAAGCCATTTTGCTCCTGCACCTCATCATTGAGCAGATTTCAGGTGTCCCCTGCTATAGGCCGCCTGATCGCTGGTAGGATTTGAACCTGGGTTGCTCCAGTATAAGTGTATCCTCTCAACTATTACACTACAACCTGGAGGAGGGGTGGCCGCCTGATCGCTGGTAGGATTTGAACCTGGGTTGCTCCAGTATAAGTGTATCCACTCAACTATTACACTACAACCTGGAGGAGGGGTATGACTATTATCTCAAATGGTAGTAAGAATATACTTAAACCATATCAGGGTTAAACTATTTTGAATAGCAAACAAAACAATGCTAATGCAGGAGTTATTTGCAACATGTTTGTACTGATTTTGGCCTATGGAAATTTTAATACAACTCCATAGCATATTTAAATATATTAACTAGCTATATGATTTTGCACAAACCCTTTCATGTGTACTTATATATATTTATGTGATTTACAGCAAACCATTTGATCCGTAAACTGCCTTGTTTCCAACAATTAAAAGATCCTATTTAGTGACAATTGAATGGAAGTTGACTAAGTTCCTTTTAACCAATATAACGTGTAAGAAACAATCACAACTATACTGCAAATTGAGATAACAACAACAAAAGAGACACAAGAATTTATCTTGGAGATACCCAAGGTGGAAAAAACTGCAGTGGGTAAGCAAATTGCTCCCCTTTCACTATGTAATTCTTCAAAATACAAATCTACTGTCAATAAATGACCTTCAAAAAGGATTCATACTCTTCTTTGTATTTTTTTGCTTGCAACTCTCAACAATAGTAAACTCACTCACAATAAACAAAGAAGAAAGAATTCAAACTTCTCCTCTTTGCTTACACTATAATTCACTCAAAATCACTTGCTAGAATGAAGAATTGAACTTGTATTTATTGTTGTTCTGCCCAAGGACACATGGAAAGACGAAACGAATCATTTTGGAAGCTCAAACATTTCTAACTGTTGAGATCCTTATTTCTGGAACCGTCGTGAACAGGACAATCGTTGAACACAGACCAACGGTTACGTAACCACTGTGGTGGTTGCATAACTATCGTGATAGTTGCATAACCTTCACCTAGAAAATTTCTTGAACAAAATAGTAATGGTTGAAATTGTCATTCGAAGATGTCTAGATCACCCCTGACCTGACTAGACCATCTCCAGAAGAAATAATAGACTGAAAATCTATAAAGCAAGTAAATATGGAGAATACATAGAATTGGGCATTTTCATATCCATTATTGGATCATACCTCCCCAATTTTAGGCTTTCAAGTCCCTATAAGCTTCAAGGACTGATGAGGTGAGGAAATTTCTTCTCCGCATATTCTCTGGAATACCACTTGGCCTTGGCAGGTAACTGGCCTTTCAACCCAATTAATCACCTGACTTGTACTCCTCTCTGTGTTGTAGCTAACTATATAGAGAAATACCCTCAATAGACAAAAGTAATACTCCCTCTTCGTCCAACATGGAGGGCTCAAAGAGACGTAAAATTTCAACATTCACAATTGAGTAAATCCTCATATAAGGAGACAAGTCCAAGAAAAATGCATTATTGCCCACTTGTTCCAGAATCTCAAATGGGTCATATCGAAGAGGCTCGAGTTTCTTAGCTTTTCCATATGGCCTATCCTTGCTTAAGTACAACCATACCTTGTCTCCATCAAGGAAGGATTGTTTAGTCCTGTGTTGATCATGTCGTGCTTTGCACTTGGCCTATGACTCTGTCAACCTCTTCTATTCCTGAAGGTGTATCTACTGAATTTTCTCAATGAACTTCTCAACTTCCACTTTCTCTTTGTCTCTGCATGGTAATCTCAAAACAACATCAAAAGCACTCTTATGCAAATAACCAAAACATGTGTCAAAAAGAGTTTTACTAGTCAAAGCATGAACTTCCCTATTATAAAAATGTCGAATATACACCAAGTTCTCATCCCAAGTCCTTGGATGTTTCCTATTGTACCCTCTCAAGAGTTGGACCAAGGTATGGTTTACCACTTATGTTTTCTCATTTGTCTATGGATGAAAGGCAATAGACCCTTTCAACGTCGTATCCATCTTTTCCCACAAAGTAGAACAAAAATTTTCTACGAACCACGAGTCCCTGTCTGACACAATAGAATCAGGCAACCCAAATTGAACCCACACATTAGCAAAAAATAACTCAGTTGCATCACCAGCCTTAATGGTCCTTTTGCAAGGAATTAGAGTACACATCTTGTTAAATCAGTCTATTATCACAAAAATATAATCATGACCTTTCTTCGAGGTAGGCAAACCACCCACAAAATCCATGGAGATACTCTCCTATGGTCAGGAAGGAACTAGAAATGGCATATATAACCCAAACTTCCTGTTATTAAGTTTGATCATACTACACAAAACACAACCCCTGATGAATTTATCAACTTCTGCTTACATGTTTGGCCAATAAACATACCTTTGTAAGTGTGTCACAATCTTTGTCGCACCAAAGTGTGTGTTTCTCTCATCAACTACACTCTTTCCCCCTTAGGCATACAAAGTTTCTCATTCTTTTGGAGCAAACCATCATGGAAGTAGTGTGTTAGGAATATAGTGTTCACACGTGGTTTGAATTTACCATATGGTAAATATGTATTGTTACGGTGTGGTAAATATTTTGATTATATTGTTATTTAGTATAATATATTGTTTTAACAACAATATATTCGTAGAGTTTTGTTACACCCATAAAACCTTTAACATGTTATTTGTTTGTATCACTTCGTATTTTATAGAAAGTTTTTTTCCTATTGTTATGGCTATATAATAGCCTCTATAATGTTCTTTATATGTATCCTGAATATATTACTTATAAAATACGTTCATTCGGCTCTCTACTATGTAGACTCTCACCAAATTTAATATCTGGATCAGAGCAATGCTATAATTTAAGATGAGAGTCTTTGATTTCAATATTTGATCTTTCACGACGTCAATGGTTAATTGCATTGACCAATCTTTGTTTTGGATTGAATTTTGGCCCGATCAGCACTCTGAATCGCACTTGTCAATCATGTGGAATGGAAGTAGACTTATTTTTTTCTAACCCCTTGTGTACACATGCCATCAGCACATACCAATTCTAAGATTGTTTTCCAAGATCATGTTGATTCGTTGAGCATGTAGATTTTCCATCGTGCGGCCTTTATACACCCTGATCTTCATATAGTTATAGCGGATTATTGACCAGTCCAAAAGACATATCGTCGTCCAAAACCGTGGGTAGAATCATCTCGATTCTCCATGCATTCTGCATTGAAATCGGCGGATTCGTCAAGGTGGTAGAGTTTAATCTAATTCTGTAACTGTTGGCCTACGCTCTAGGAAACTGTTTTATCAACTACCCATTCAGAATATTGGTGATTTGTTGAGACCCTTGTGTGCATTGAGCAATTGGTTTGAATAACCTCATCCACCACTCTCTGTCCCAAGCTGAGCTCGTTCCATCCGCTCAGAAGCACTCGGTCTCTAAAGGCACTCCACTACATTGATTGTCATCATGACCGCATCCATTTCATGATGACATATACACATGCAAGTGACGGCCTGGTTGTGATCATTCATGTGTCTGATAGAAAGGCTTCAAAACTGGCATCAAACTTCTGAGTTTGGCATTAAACTTCTCAACTATTAGCGAGCTCGAGTTATCCCCAATTCACAGTCGTCATGCTTGGCCTTGAGACAAAGTTTCCTCCAGCTCGAATGTCATATTTGTAAGTCTTAAGTTGGTTATTTTGTGTTGTTTGTTGGCCTTATTTAAGTAACTTGTTTTTACATAGTCTATGTTACAAAATGAGTCCATAAAAAAAACGTCTTAAAATCATTTGTCTTGTTTATTTTGTCATTCAAACTTGTATATCATAAAACATTGACGGTTTCGTGTCTCAAAAATGTTTTATTAGAGATATTTTGTGTCATTATTGTCAAAGTATCATAAAATAATTTGTTTTGTCAATAGTGTTTAACATCGTCCATTGTTAATGTCAAAATTGTCAAGTTGGTGGTCAATAGAGTTATTGTTAGAGTTCATCACAAGTCATTGTGAAGTTAGTGTCAATTGTCAAATAAGATTCAAAGTTAAAATAATTGTCAGTAGTTAAGTTGTCAAAATTGTGTCATTGTAAAAAGCCCGTGAAAATAAAAAAAAATTGTCTCGTAGACGCATTTTCGGTGTCACTTGAAGGTACTTAAAAATATGATTTGAAGTTCGAAAAATTGCACAATGCAAGAGGGAAAGAGTAAATAAACAATGTGGAAACAAATGAGCTTCATATCCAAATCTGGTTGAGCCAGCAACATAACATTAAAGGACAGAGGCACGGGAGGCTTGAAGTCAATCAGCGACCTCTCGTTAGTCGCCAATGAAGGGGCTACTTCTGGTATGGTGACTCGTTTTTTCAGTTGAGTGGTGTGGATTTCAATTTTTTTAGATTTTCAGTATGGTGTGAAAAATAAGAACAAAGGTCCATTCATGTTCACATGTATATGTGGTTATTCCTACATAATTCCCTGATGAAATAACACAATGAAGAACATATAGCACAATGAAATGCAACATCGTGATTCTTAAAGAGGTTGAATAGTCAGATGTGTTTTCCTGTTCATACCTAGGTTTGTGGTAAACCTTTGTAAAACCATTAAAGGTTGTGCAGATGGTTCATGCTTGAGTGCCCACACTAAGTAGGTCAAATGTGTTCCCTACAATGATTGGTTGATAGGTAAGATGATTCTTGTACGTTTTCCCACACTAGTTCATCATATGTGTTCCTGACAGTGCATGTTTGATAAGAAGTTGGTGTGTTCCTTCTTCTACCTTCAATTTGAGTGTTGTACCAAGATCACGAGCAAGCACGAGTGGCAAGCTGCAGAGGAAGTGTGATTTTTTTTGCTACCATGTAAACATTAAGGGGGAGAATGTTAGGAATATAATGTTCACATGTGGTTTGAGTTTACCGTATGGTAAATATCTATTGTTATGGTTTGGTAAATATTTTCGTTATATTGTTATTTATTATAATATATTGTTTTTAACAACAATATATTTGTAGATTTTTGCTACACTCGTAAACCTTTCACAGGTTATTTGTTTATATCACTTCCTATTTTATATGAAGTTGTTTTCCTATTGTTATGGCCATATAATAGCCTCTGTAATGTTCTCTATATGTATCGTGAATATATTACTTTTATATATGTGTTCATTCGACTCTCTGTTGCATAAACTCTGACCAAATTTAATATAGTATTCTCCTCTAGGTGCAAATCCCTCACTTGGAGGTTTCTGCTGAAAAATCATCTGCAAAATTTGGATCTTGCTCATAACCTTCGGATGATATGTTTCACATACAAAAGGCTCAAGAAGAGTTAACATGCCCGTAGCTGAAAGCAAAGGAGGTCTAGATAACATGTTAGCTAACTTGTTGTGTCACACCTTTCTTATATTTCATAATCAAATGAAATTGCGTTAAAAAACCAATCCATTTATAGTGTCTAGCCTTAAATTGAAGTTTGTTTTGAGCTTGCAAATATTAAAGAGGTTGGTGCTCTGTGTGAATAATAATTTCCTTACCTATAAGATAATGTTTCCATTTCTTGACTGCTTGAACAAGAGCATATATTTCCTAGTCATATGTACAATAACTCAGAACTGCACCACGAAAAAATTTAGAATGATAACATATGGGCCTACCTTCTTGAAGTAGGACAACCCCCATAACATAGTCATTGGCATCAATTTCCACTTCAAAAAGTAGTTGTAAGTCATGGCGTAAAGCCAAAATTGGAGCATGACTAATCTTATATTTAAATGACTCAAAAGCACCATGTTGTTTCTTACCCCAATTAAAAGCCTTAACCCTCTATCGTCACTGGATGTGGTGGCACTACTATGGATGAGAAGTTCTTAATGAACTTCCTCAAATACTGGATTGCTCCAACAAAACTCTTGGTCTTAGTCAAAGTTCACGGTGTAGGCCAATTCTGAATGGTCTCTATCTTTGTTGGATTAATCCTCAACTCTCCATCTCCAACCATGTGTCCCAAAAAGACAAGTAAAAGTTGTGTAAACTCACACTTCTTTTCATTCAACACAAATTGGTTCTCCTTAAGAACTTGTAAAACTTGACAAAAATGGTCAATATGCTCCTCAAAAGTTTTGCTAAAAACTAGAATTTCATCCAAGTAAATAATAACAAAGGAATCAATAAATGGCCTCATAACCTCATTCATTAATATTATAAAGGTATTTGGTGCATTACATAGCCTGAGCAGTAATACCAACCATTCATATAATCCTTGTTTGGTCTTGAACGTTGTTTTTCAAATGTCCTCTTCCTTTATCTGCACTTGATGTTACCCAAACTTCAAATCAATCTTAGTAAAATATATAGCATGATGTAACTGAACTAATAAATCATCAATGTGAGGAAATGGGTACCTATTCTTGATGGTCATTTTATTTAAAGCTCTATAATCAACACACATTCTCCATGAACCATCTTTCTTAGGTTGTAAAAAAATAGGAGAACCACATGGAGAAGTGCTATGATGGATTATACCTTGTTTAATCAAAGACTACAAGTGTTGTTTTACCTCATTGACATCTTTCAAAGATTGCCTTTATCCCAAGTTCAGAAGTGGACTATCGGGTAGCAAATGGATCTCGTTCTCAATTGCTCTGACGGGGGGCAACCCTATAGGTTCCTGGAAAACCTCTCTAAACTGTTGAACCAACTCTATTATATGTGTCTTCTCTTTGTTAGAAAACATGCTACAAGTGGTTTTAGATGCAATAATCTCATCCTAGAGCATATCCCTCAAAATAAGTAATGTAAATTTATCACTGACATTAATAAGCTTTTGGGCTTCGGTGACACTTACTAAAGAGATCTTTGAGTCTCCTAAAAAGGTTGAAGTGATGTAGTGCTTACCATCCTTTACCAAACGGTACTTGGTTGGCTCTCCTCACAAAGACAATATCCCTGATATATAAATATGGTCTACCAAATACTACACCAGACATGTCAAGGGGAACAACATCTCACAGTGACTTCATCAATATCAATGCCAAAAGTGATCTTAAATTTCTTAGTAACCTTGATATTTATACCTTTCTTTACCCAACCCAAAGAGTACAGGCTTGGGTGATTGTAACTTTCCAACTTTAGCATGTCCACTAGCTCTTACTAATCAAATTAGCTTAAGAACATGTATCAAAAAAATCATCCACCTTAGTTTTCTTCACTTGAATTTTTAAATGAAAAATTTTGGTTAGTTCCTTTTCTTGAACAACATTGTTACTACCCAAACATACCTCTCTGCGGACGGAGGTACAACACATAGTCTCATGCACCTCTTCATTGCAAAACACTTCCTCTCCATAGAGGGCAACCATGGCCTTCTTCTTGAAGGGATGTAATTCTGAGTGGAGCTTCCAACATTTTTCCTCAAAATGTGTGTCAACATCACAATGCCCACAATGAACTTTAATATCCTTTTTAGAAATGGAAGTAGCATTTTTCGTACCCTTTCCTTTTCCTTTATCCATCTGCTTGGCATCACCTTTTTTGCTCAAAGCATGTTGAGAGGTAGGTGAACTTTTCTTCTTGTCCATCTCTAAGTAGCGAGCTTGCGTACAAGCCTCGTCTACATCGGTTGACTTAGCCAAGATAATTAGTCTCCTCTAGTGGCTATGGAGTGCACTAATATACTTCATCAACATGTCCCGATCCGCTACATCTTTTCTCGTCTAGATAGCTTTTTTTCTGAACTCACTGGGTATACTCTTGCACAATCTAGCCTTGCTTCTTCTTGAGATATTGCTAATACATGGAACTCTCTTACTCATAACAAATAGGATAAAATTGCTTTTTGATTAGCTTTTTAAAAATCATCCCACTTAGTAATCGGAGGAAGCTTCTTAACAACCAATGAATGAACATAACTTTCAAACCAATTTAAAGCACGATTGGTCAATTTTAACCTTGCTAAGGAAATCTGCTGATTCTCATTGATTTGATGCAAATTGAAATGTACCTCAAGTTGAGCTAGCCAATGATCTAGCTTCTCAACATTCACATCTTCATCATAAGGCTGAATCTCTATCTTTGCCTTGGCTTTGAATGGAGGAGGTGTAGGAATGGCATGTGGCTGCTCTTTTTCATACTCACGAGTATCTTCTTCATGGGCTACCGGTGTCTCGTTCAACACAAAAAGTTTCTCCATGAGCAATCCCAGGAAAGACTCCAATTTCCCTATGGACAAGGAAATACTTCCCACATCCTTGGAAATACTTGCCACATTTGCCTCTTAACTCGTAGAAACGCTCTTCTCCAATGTCATCCGCATCTTCTCTACGAGCCATGTCTCAGATTTCTTGCTTCCTCTTCCTGGTGGAAATCTTTTCTTCAAAAGGAATAAGGATACCTTCACTGTTTTCTTTTCCCTTTCGGGTAAGGGGCATCTAATTGCAATCTCAACACATGTTAACCACATAAATATTGAAAACTTAACCACTCTGATACCAATCTGATCCGTAAACTGCCTTGTTTCCAACAATTAACAGATCCTATTTAGTGATAATTGAATGGAAATTGACTAAGTTCCTTTTAACCAATATAACATGTAAGAAACAATCGCAACTATACTGTAAATTGAGAGAACAACAACAAAGGAGACGCAAGAACTTATCCTGGAGATACCCAAGGTGGAAAAAACTCTAGTGGGTAAGCAAATTCCTCCCCTTTCACCATGTTATTCTCCAAAATACAAATCTATTGTCAATAAATGACCTTCAAGAAGGATTCATCACTCCTCTTTGTATTTGCTTGCTTGCAACTCTCAACAAAAGAAAACTCACTCACAATTCTCCTCTTTGCTCACAATAGAATTCCCCCAAAATCACTTGCTTGAATGCTTCTACAACCTCATATTTATAGTTGCTCTGCCGTCGAATGGAGGGAAAGATGAAATGAATCAATCTGGGCAGTCCAAATGTTTGCAACCGTGCGAATTCCCATATTTTGGTGTTGACGTGAACAAAACTGTCGGAGAAAACAAACTGGCGGTTGCGCAATCGCCGGCCCCTGTAACCGGCGGTTGCGTAACTGCCGCGGCAGTTGTGCTCACAGAGCAACGGTTATGCAACCGCTGGGGCGGTTGTGTAACCGTCACCTGTAAAATCCCCTGAACAGAACAACGATGACTTGAAATGTTATCGGAAGGTGTCCCAATCACCCCCAACTTGACTGGACCATCTCCTGAAGAAAGAATCAGCTGAGAATCTGTATTGCAAGTATCATATATGGAGAATACATACAATTGGGTATTTTCAGCGTCATTTTCGGATCACCATTGTATCCATATATTGATTAATATAAATTATCCCATTATGAATTTCACATGTAATATGTCATAAAATATGTATTAAGGTGCAGCATGGTAGATACTGATCTTCCTTGGCTTGTGGCCAAAACAAAAAACTTTTTTTTAAAAAAAGGGAGACAGAAAAAGTTACTACAGTTATTGTCAATTTCTGTAACTGCCGAAGGGATTCAAACATTGCTATTGCAGCTTCCAATCTACAGTGTTCGCATTTCACTCTGCCAGAGAATCATGGGTTTAAACAAAAATCAGAGTGGTAATCCTTTAAAGCTGCGACAATAATTGATGTAAATTAGTAAAAATATCTAAAAAAAATGTTAATACGTCTGAAACCCAAATCCGCGTTGCCATAAATTTCAAGAGAGTGTGGTCTGCCAAATTTAAACCATTGCTAGATTGATTTGGAATATTAGAAATTTACAAATCAAAAATAATATTTTCAGACACATCAATTCCAAGACCTTGACTGTATTTGAGAAGAAACTTGTGAAAGAAATTCTTCTGTCTGCATGCCGTACATGATAGTTGAACCCTGAAGTTCTTTGTGAGGAATTGCACTCAAGCATCATGCCGAATCTTCAAACATACATGAAAAAGAGCGACGGAGACTAACTGCTAAGCATTCCTGCCATAAAAATTTCTTGTGTCGACTTGACGAGGAGGAGGATTTTACTCTGTTGTGAAGAAAAAGAAATTATCTGAAACTTTATTTTCTCCCTTGTTTCGGCATCCTCATCACAGGTATTGAGGCAGAATGCCTATGCGGGACAGAAGAAATTTTGTGCACTACGAGACAGAATTTCCAACAGAATTCTCATAGAAGTGAGAGTAAATGGTCCAGCATTGGAACTATAAAAAATTGTGGTTTCTAAAAAGGCAAACACATAAAAAATTTGTCATGCAGTTGTTGCCTTGGCCACCTGCTGGCTGTTATTTTCTCTACAGAATGTATCAAAGGGTTTTGTTTTTCGCAAATTCGATGTGCAAAACTATTTATTTACTTCAAAGGTGTGGTCTGTGGCTTTTAAAGGAAATGCATCAATTTGAAGTGTTTAATAAGTTCTAAACTTTGGTTTACATGAAAAAAACTCTAGAGACATATTTCTCTTCCCAAGTAAATAAAATTATGGTCCATACAAGAAAAAACTTACTTGAAAATCACTATTTTAGCATTATATTTTCGAAGTTCAATTGAAGTTTATTTAATGAAGGGAATTTGTAACAAGTGATCCAAATTTGTAAGTGTCTGGAAGGTGTATGCAAGTATCTGGGAAGGTGTAGGGAGCCCCAAGGAAGCTTCCAACACATTCTGTTTTTAAAAACTAAGTTACAGAGATGTTTGTGCCAGACTGAACCTGTCCCTGTGCATACATGATAGATACAGTGATGATTGAACCTGCCAGAGAAACAGCTAAAGCACAAGAACTGGTTTGGGCAAACTTGTCACTGGAATGCTAATGACAAGTTTGGTCATGACTGAACCTGTACCAAACAAGGTAAATCTGAAACCAGACAATTGGGGCTTGGAAAGTAGATTGATTGATATTCCATGTATTGGTTTGGTATGTTGTATGAAGCTTCCTGTATCGGACTTTGTGCAAGACTTGGTTAAAAGAGTCATCCAGAGTTTGAATTTAGTTTGCAGAGCATAATAATAATAGGTTTTTACAGTCCACGATGCCGGGCGGCCTGTTTTTGGGTTTACAGGCGGCTTATAGCATATGGGACTACTTCGTACTCATATGCGGGAGGCTACTAAGTTTGCTATAAATGAGGCGTACATACCCTACCCCCTGCAGGATTTGAACTTGTGACCTCTATTTCAAGAGCACATGTTCTTCACCATTAGGCCAACTCAGGCATATATTAGGCCACCTCAGGTGTACAGAGATAACAGAGAACAAAGATAAAAGGATGCAAAACAGGGCAGATAGGTGTTGGTCCTATGCTATAGCCTTGCGAGCTTGTAACCTTGCATTTATTGGTGATGGGGGATTGGAGGCATAGTCCCACTTGCTGGTGGGACTGTTTTGCCACCCTTTGTTTTTCCATGGTAAAGTGTTGTGTTGTTCTTGTGGTGTGTATACTGTTACATGTTTCCATGTTTCATTTCCAATTTCCTTTCGTTCATGTAATTCTTGTAATATGATCAACTCTAAGAATGAATGCGCATTGGTATAGTACTAAATGTGTACATAAACAATCAAATCTAGTCATAGAAATAAATAACTAAATAAATTATATTAATACTAATTGGGTACATAAACAATGAAATTTAGTCATAGAAAGAAAGAAAGAAAGAAATTATATTAATGTCCACGTATGATCTAAAGTAGGTCAATGGGACTTGAGAATGTATCCAATTACAATAGGAAATGCTAGCGTAAAACAACCCTAGGATCAAAGACTAACTAAACAAAAGAACAAAAGCACTGAAAATAAATGAGGGGTAAACCTGAAGTAGTAAAGCCCCAACTCATGTGGTTAAGGTACCAATACAAATAGCCACGTGGGGGGAGTAAGGACCCTCAAAGAACATGGGCTGATGACCGTTGGAAGGATTGGATGGTAGTTCCATCAAGCATCTCTGACCATGCCTAGGATAGAGGAATCATCTGTGTGATCGTCTATCACTGTTCAGAGAGGGGGGTCAATCGAGGGCCCCCAATCTCTCTATCTCGTCGGGCGAGGTTTGTTTAGTACGACCTTGTTGAACACCTCGCGGTGCTTACACGGAAACGCCTATGGAAGTGATGTTCTTTCACCTTGTACGATAACTTGCATAGAGAAGGATTTCCCACTTAGATGCTTTCAGCAGCTCTTCCTTACCGACTTGGCTTCCCATCGCTGCATTTTGGATACAACCGGTACACTGTAGGTTGGCCCAACCCACCCTCCAGCCCTTTCTTTTTGCCAGATAGATCCCCTCCCCTCTAAATTGATCTGCCCGATCTGGGGGGCATATAGAATAGAGATCTAAGATCTAATCTCTATTCTATATGGTTTCCTCCTCCCTCTATATAGATCGGTTGGTTGTGAAAGGGCTAATGCAGGACTAAGTAAGATACGTGCTAATGAATTAGACACCAGTATGAATGGATAATGACGACATATTGGTATCAGAGCTACATAGTGTTCCTTGGAGAATGGATTGTGGTGATAGAAGTTGCAACTGTTTAATGGGCCAATGAGTGTTGGAAAGACTGGATGGCAATTCCATCAAGCGTCTTTGACCATGCCTAGGATAGAGGAATCATCCGTGTGATCGTCTATCATGGTGAAAGGGCCAATGTACGACTAAGTAAGATTTGTGCTAATAAATTAGACACCAGTATTACTGGGATAATGACAGGGCATATTGGTATCAGGGCTACATAGTGTTCCTTGGAGAGTGGATTGTGGTGATATAAGTTGCAACTGATGCAATTGATTGAATTGGCAAAAGCAAGAGGCGAAGGAAAGTGAGGCTGTCCCGGGTGGAGGACAGCTAGCCATCCTCAATGCTGTGTGTGTGTGTGATGTTCTTAGTTTTATCCCGTGTAGTAACTTGCCATACTATGTATTTTTTTAATTGTCATCTCCCGCCTCCTAAATCTGGGCATTTTTTTTTTCCATTCTGGAAACTCGTTGTGCCCTCCCTTCCCCCGTCCTCCCCCCTCCCCTCCCCCAAACAGAAACTTTGTCTAACATGGCTCATTGATGATGGAAGTGCATGGTTGTTTACTTGTTTAATCTGATCCTTTGATACTCATACAACTGAATCTAACCTGTGATAAACTTGAAAGGGTTCTCTTGGGAAGATGGTCTATGAGGAAAGTGTGAAGAAGGAATATAATTTTTAAAAGCCAAACTGAGAGAAATGAAATGAAAATGAAATTATATTATTGCCCACGAATGACTAAAAGTAGGTCAACGGGACTCAAGAATGCATCCAGTTATATTAGAGAGATATGGCAAGATAATGAGACTAAAGGATCATTGTTGATGTATAAGTTAATTTTTTTAAGGAAAGATGTGAATCTCAGACAGACAATTTGTTGTATGCTTTTGTTAAACAGCGTTTGAGGAATCTGGCATCTTAATCAGAATCCCAGCCTGGACATGTAGAAGTTTCTTTCTGTCCTAGATATTTGAGTATGAAATGTTCAGATGCTTTTTGTCTGTCTCAATCAAAATTATGATGTCAACATGCATTGCTCGTGGGACTGATTTCAGTCTTTGGCTGCAGTACCGCATGCCAGAAGCCTATGATGAAGAAGGCAAGGTCAAGCAGGAGAAAAGATTTTCTGTAGCTATGCAACGGTACAGGTAATCATTTCTTTTGAAAGTGCTACTACACAGCAAGCTTATCATTTTGGACATGTGACATCTAGAAGTACAAGTCATGGGTAGGGTGTACAAACATGGTAAGCTGGTTTTACCTGATTCCTACTGTATATGTGTCTAGTAATCTTCATATGTGGTATGAATCATTTGCAATTATGAATGCTTTGCATATTGAACATAAGAATTTTTATTTCTGCTTTGTTAGGAAGGTGTAAAAGCCAAAGGTTGAGATTTTCCTAACTGCATTCAATTATATTTTGACATAAATGCTCCTGCAAGCAGAGATCCAGGCTCTGAAGACAAAGTAAATCCATTTGCAGAGCAAGAGGCTTGGGAACAACATCAGATTGGTATGGTATCTAACAATTTCTTTATGAAATTGAATATGTTTGCTTTATAAATTAAGAATAGTAAATGTCCTAGAGGAATTATCTACAGACACAGTCTCTCTTTTTTTTTTCTTTTTTTAGAGCATGTTTGAGAGAGAGAGAGAACCTCCCACCGGTGGCGACAAATATATTTGTCGGTTTATGCCTATACTACTTTAGGAGATTGGAGATCTTCTGTTACTGAATCTTTTGATATATTCTGTGTTCTTTGGTTGGATATGTTCCTTCTAGCTTATTTATATTCGTACTATTTCTGCATTTGTTTTGATGCTTCTGTAATTTCTTATATAGGCAAGGCAACATTAAAATTTGGAGCATTGGATAAGACAAAGCCTCAGGACTATGAGTAAGTTACCAATCTACTCCCATCTCTTTCAATCTACATCCATGATTTATTGTTTACTCAAGCAAATATAGTCGTAGGCAATTTTATTTGCGCACTGCTAGATATGATCTTTACTGGTTTGAACACTCAAAAAGTTAAAAACTTAAAAGCAATTATAAGAGGATTGGCACTAAAGATTATTAAACCTTTATTACTATAAGACATCCATGATGAGCTCCTGTTGGCCATAGTAATTACTAATAGTAAAATATGATCTATTTGTGATTTTCTACTGCTGAGAGAACATATCATCATTATCATTCCTTATTGAGACCATCATTGGCATTTCTCAATTCGATATATTTTCATAGTGATTCTGATTCCTATTGAGTCCATCACCAACAGGTTAAAGGCGGGGCAAGCCTTTTTTATGTTTGCAAATTAAACAAATTTCTTAAAACCACTAAGAATTGGGTACATTTCAAGAAAACAGCCGAAAAACTACTTCTGTTGCACTGTTTTGCTCACAAATGCAGCTGCCTGATGGTAAATTGGCTGTTCAGCTTTGCAAATGAAAAATGAAGGAAAATTTTTGTGAAGGGGTGTTTTATAATGCTGAACTTCAAATCTTTATGGACTAGAACATTTTTGAAGGTTTTTGGTCTGATAGTTTTCTTTTTGAGATTTTTTGAAAACTGTTTTTGATATCTATAAGTGGGCTTTAGACCTTTTTTTTCTTTTGTTCATATGGGCTGGATGCCACTTTGACATTGGAATGGCTGCATTTTGGTCTGTCATGACCAGGGGCGACGACGTTTACTGAGATATATTATTTCTTGTGAAACACCATTTCCTTTGGTCAAGACAGCCTGGAAACCGCCCAAATGCAGCCACTGAAATGCAGCTGTTTAGCCATTTCTAGGAATGGGCTGCTGTGGTTCAAAAATTCAAACAAGGGCTGAAAGTTGAAACACAACCTATCTGCCTGACAACCCATTTCTTGGAATAAGGAATGGCTATGTGGGCCAGCCATTGCATTTTGCACAGAGCTAATCTCAACATAGATCTCTGATGGGTTGTGCTCCCTTCTAGCTGGTTTACTTGTAGTTGATTATCAGTCGAATGCATTTGCTAGCTGATTGGCTTTCTGTTGCTCAGTGCTTAGCTGTCTCTGTTTTGCTGTCGCTGGTGGTGTGGTTATATGCCTGGATTGGGTGTCTCCATTTTCCTTCCCCCCAGTGGTCTATTTGTAAATTGTACATTGTGCATTGGCTATCTCTGTTTTCAACTTTTTGGTTGGTTATCTCTGGTCAGATTCTCCTCCGTCCTTGGCCTTGGCTTATTTCTGCACATTGATTGGATAGTTCGGCATGCTTGTTAACCGTGTCTGGACTCTGGTTGTGAGTTAGCTGTGCTTTGTTGGGTCTTGGACTACAATAATGGGTTGCTGTCTGTTAAATATATATGCTAGTACTATGCCAGTTGAAGTCTGAATCTGTTCAGGTTTTATTTACTATTTCATAAACTGCAACTGGTTTTCCCATGAATTCAGCCAACCAGCCTTTGGAAGGAGCACTCTTTTCTGAGCTTCTTGATTTGTCTCTTGTCTAAGCCTTTCAGAGCTTTCTCAGGATATCAAAGTGTGATTAGTTTGCAGATTATATTTTTTGCTGTCTTTTATCAATTTCCTATTCTAGAGGGACGTATAGTCTGTGTCTATTCAATCAGAAGGTGCATTGCAGTAAAACCCATGATTTTAATTTATTTAAATGCAGCCTCTATCTGATGCTTAATGCTGTTGCTACAGCAAGTTTACTCTGGTTTCTTTTTTTAGACAATGGGATCCCCTCAAGACGTTAATGTGGTCAGCACAGCTTCAAACACTCCTTTCAACTGGAAGAATGCTGTTGATGTGTAGTAGAATTTGGAATAGACTTGTTTCTGATTGCACATGTCTTTCATTGTTATATATAGTCACAGGTCAGTATCTCATTTTTAGCTTTCATTGAAACTTGTGCCAGGTATGTATTTGAGGACCAAATTGAGTTTATCAAGGCATCAGTACTTGAAGGAGATAAGGTAATGTGATAAGTAGCTCAGATGCCAATGTCTTGTATTGTATATCAGGTATCTTCGGTAGGGTTAGTTGGTATCGACTGTGGAGATTAAATGGTAAATGTTTTGGTGTTCTAATATTTTTTTGTGAGATTTTTATCTTTATGACAGTATAATATTTTGTTCACCATTGATTTCTTATCCTACATCAGGTCGAGGATGATGATTTCGAAAAGGATATTCGGGCAAAAACAATGTCACTCAAACTCCAGGTGGGATGCATTTTCTAGAAGCCTTAGAAAGTTTAGCCACAGGGGTTCTCAGAATTCATTTTGTACCATAAGCTGTTTGAGATGTCAAGTCAGATTCTTCTGTTCATAAATTAGGCATGTAAAAATTTGTTGATTTTCTCTTCTCTCCACTGAGGTCATCATACTTATATGAATATCACAAAAAGTTTCTTTGCCTGTATCGTCTTCAAATGTGTGCAATCATCAAGGCACTGTAGAGAACATTGTTTCTTTCCGATTTAGTGTAAACATCAACTGAGATATTTTTTAATTTTATTTTCAACATTGTTGGTTGTTGTGATGCTGGCGTAACTTATTTTGGGATGGTTGTATAGGATGAAAGGAAGCTTCTACCAATATATAGCTTCAGAGAGGAGTTGATTAAGGCTGTAAATGATCACCAGGTAGATTGGTTTGGACTTTTATGCTTGAGTATATTGGGTAAACATGAGCAGTCTTAAGTTTTTCAACTAATGTTTTATTTTACTAGAGCCATTTTCTGATGATTTCTTTATTAGTATCATTTATCTTCACCAACTGAAGATGTGGCATATTGTAATGACCTGTCTTTTCTTTGAATGTCTTCGATCTGATAAGTTCTAAACGAGAACTATTTAAAACAAATGCTTAGAAAGAGATCATCTTTATGTGAACATGCATTGTGTTTATGCTTTAATGCTAAGTTACCAAAAGAGCACCCCTAGGGCACTTGGTACCGGTACAAAATGTACCCGGTACGGGTACGGCCTGGATATGTGCCTGGAAATGGCCAAGATACGGCTAGGCAGAGCCGGGTACGTCTGCAGACTTACCCGACCGTACTTGTACCTGCCTGGCCGTTTCCGTGGTGTTTCCAGGCCCAAAACTGTGTTTTTTTTAAATAATTTTTTTCTAGTTTAAATGTAATATATTATTACAGCAGAAATTACAGTATTCACAACACCATTATTCTACAGAAGGTACCAAATACAAGCCATCATAAACATGAATAAGAATAGCATGTATGAGATAAATCATAAATGTAATAAACACCTCGACTAGATATGGTAGGGACAAATGAAATTATGAGTAGTTTGTTGTGGTTATTTAGCTTGGTTTGTTTTTCATATGCATAATATGTAACTAATTCCTATTTAGCAGGCTGGAATTTATATATTTTTTAATTTTTATATATCTTTTGAACAACTGTATCCAATGCTGTATTCGGCTCCATTTTTTTTTTCTGTATCCACGTATTGGATATTCCGTATCCAAAACGTATCGGCTACTTAGCTTTAATGTTTTAGGATTTGAATTATTTATAGGCAGCACATTCTTTCAATAGAATATGAAAATATTTAAATATGGTGGGAAAACCAAATGCAATAACTATTGAATATATTTATACACACTTATGTTGGTTGGTATTCTCTAACTGTAATCGGTTATGAATTGTCTCAAAACTGTCCCAACAGCATTGTAACCACTCCCAACATAATAAAATGAGGGACCTACACACTCATTTGGTGTGGAGTCCAATTCCTCTTCATTCTTTCCTTGTTTACGTATTCTAACATTGGCATGAGAGCCTCTAGTGTGCAAAGGGGTTCAGAATCTAAGGAAGCTTGGCAAAGAAGTACAACTTTTGATGTATAGCGGATTGCAAGTTTGAGGAAACCCTACATTAGGGCACGAACTGAGGAGGATGTGAATGAGATTGTGGATGTTTATGCATGGTGTCCCCGAGATTTCACCCTGAAATCTGAGACTACCCATTTAAATTTTATTTGTTCTTTTTAAAATAACGGGTCTTTTTGTGTTTTTATTGCCTGAAGTTGTCTCTATTACGTTAAGATATTCCAAGCGAATCATATGAGCCAATTTCGACAAATACCCAGATGCTAAAACTCATTTTATCCCTCCGCCAGGTTTTGTCTGTGGGAATTTTATTTAATTATTTATTAAATAAATAAAGTCCCGTTTAAAGTAAATTGTGCTCCGGTTGAACCCTGTTGAAGTTTTTCATGCCAGTATTCTCACATCTCAACCGGGTTTTCATTAGGAATGAATTCAGAGCAATTGTCTGCAACTTCTGGCAACGCTTTTCGTTTTTATTTATTCCTTTTTGCATTTGTTTTCGGTTTTCTTCGCAGTCGGTCTGTTAAATTCCCTTTGATCCGTTCTTTGTTTTGTATAGCCTGTTTAATTGCCTGGAACATCTGGAAGTCATCCATGGCCTCAACAATGGAAGGAATCAATCTCGGAGTGCAGAATTCAGACCAAAAAAGATGAATTTAAGCAGAAAAAGCCTCTCTTAGGCAAGTCGCACTTTTTGGGATAATAGATCTAGGATGCCAGTGAGAATTTTGGCAGTGGCATGTAGGGGGGAATTTCTTGCCTGCCTAGCAGGTTACTTTTTTCCCATCAAGTCAAAATCACTTAAGCTGCAATGGGAATCTTAGAGATGGCAGGGAGGCGGGAATTTCATAACTGCCTAGCAGGGTGAAAATTCCCATTATGAAGGAAAAATCACTTAAAGCACTGACGGGAATTTCTTGTCTGCCTAGCAAGCTAACTTTTCCCATCAAAGAGGTTTATTCACCCATGCAAGTCACATTTTTAAGAAGAAGGCTCTTTTCCATGCAAGTCACATTTTTTGGAAGGAAGGATTTATGCTGCCAGTAGGAATTTTGGTAGTGGCAGGTAGGTGAGAATTTCTGATCTGCCTAGTAGGGTGAAAATTCTCATTATGAAAGTCAAATCACTTAAGTGGAAGATTCGATTTTTGGAGCTGCAGTGGAGGGTGGAAATTCCCATTGCTTTGACTTATTTTTAGCAGTTTCCCTTGCCAAAAAGTGCGACCCACTTTGGCATTAATACATGTATTTAATGATATTTATTAATGGTATTTCTAGCTAAGTTTGGTGCCATAAATAGAAGGAAGGTCAATGCAAGTGGATGAGCTAAAGAAAAGTCAAAGATGCATGCTAAAAATAAATTCATAAAAAAACAACCGGAAGCATGCAGACTTGGGCACCCAAATTGGAAGAAGAAGCATGGCTTTTAATTAATTAAATTGCCAAAAATAGGGAAAGGTAATTATTAAAAATAGCATGTAGATGGCTATATAAGCATGAGATGCCATGAGGGAGAAACAATTAATTCTTTTTGATGAAGTTTGCAGCTCGGAAAGGTTTTGGCGCCAAGGGAAGGAGGATTTTGCATTAAAGAATATTTTCCACTGCCGGGTAGCTTCCAGTTTTGGCGCCTAGGGTTGGAATAGCCCGATTTTTGTTATTCTAAGTGTCTGCGTGTTGGCATAAGTGCCCATGTGAATTAAATAATATTTTTGCTTGCTTTGCATACAAAGTCTCAAATTTTAGGGCAGTAGGCTTTATAAGTAGATTTTGGTGATGAAAATTGAGTATTTATGCCATGGACTCCATATTTGTCTGAATCAATTGTAAGTATTCATCACATGTGCTCATATTGGTGAAAGAAAAGTCAAAATCAATATCTGATACGTTGAATGTATCGTCAGAATCGGAGGAAGAAATAGATCGAGATCTCATAATTGCAAATACTTCTGGCAAAAATTCATCCTCTTGTTTCTAATGCAGCCCATGTGAAAGTCATTGCATGGAAAATTCCTTTCTGGAGCTTGTGCATGTGCTCCCAATCTTCCAGTTGAAGCCTTTATTGAATTTACTTGTGTTTTCCTTCACCCGGAGTACTTTTTAGAATTTAAAATTGCTCATATGCAATTAAAAATAAAAGATGATGAGTTTTGTCTGAATTATTTATGGCAAACATTGCACTGGTGCATGTATTGGAGAAGAATTGCAAAAACTTCAAGGATAAAAAGGGAAGGTAGGTCAGAGGTAACACCCGCGGGCAAATTAGAGCCAGCTGCTTCCAGATCTAGTTTGGTGAGAATCAAAGGCAAAAGAGTCAACCGCATGCAAAATATGGAAAAAGAACAAGACTAGGAGTTTTGCAACTTTTTTCTAATTTCTTTTCCTCTTTCTTCTTCTTTCTCTTATTTTCTCCAACAAAGTAATTGAGCAATCAATTAAATTGTAAAACTTAAGTGATTGGTTTAAAAGCCGTTACTTTAAGTTACTGAAAGAAGTCAATTACTTGGAAATAAGTGGCAGACATGCAAAATAGAAGGTTTTATTTTCAGTTAAAAATTATGCATGTTATGCAAAGAAGAATCTCAGGAGGAAGATTGCCAGCTGCTTCCCTTTTTCGTAGCTTCAACATGTGGCAATTCATTAAAAAAGCTTCCTATTTGTAATTGCCTTCTGTACACTATAAATAGAGGAAGAACCTACGGGTTAAAGGGATATCAAAATTTGTAATCAGTATTCTTGTGTTCCAAACTTTGAACTGAAACCCTTGATATCTTTCTGAAAGCCAAGGAATTGAAAGGAGACAGATTTCCGGAGACCTTTGAGTCAACGGTGCATTTGTTTCTTACTTCTGTGTAGATCTTTGCATAAACTGTGTTATCTCAGATTTATATTTGAAACTTTCCTTTTCTTTAAATTCTGTATTGTGAGATCTGTTTGTTTCATCTATGTGCATGAGACCAACTCTGTGAACTATTGATTGGATTGCACATCTTCTTTGCTTTCTTCCCTGATTCAATTATTTCCCCCTTTTGCAAATATTTCTTTACAACTGCTTACTTGCTGCAAAATTGCCTAACTATAGTGCATGAGCTTCACAATTAAAGTAAAAACCACAAACAGCTACACATATCCATAATTGATAAAAATCATACATAGGAGCCTCACCGGTAAATGATGGAGATTTATCTCATGACTGCCTAGGTTTTTCAGCTGTGCAGAAAATCTAGCCAACAATGCACTAGTCATGAAGCTTGAAAATCAGTTTGGTCGCGATTTGAGGAGATAAACCACAATACACTCGCCATTTGAAAGACAATTGCCAGTCGCCATTTTCAAATGGCTGTCGACGAGATTTTTTATGCTTTCATGGGTGCAATACTAGGACACGAGAAATCTCTAGGGCATGAGAGTTCGTGCACAACATTCTGCTTGAAAACGATGTGTTGATAGGACAAATTTCAAGTTCCAACATTTCTAAATAACCAGAATTCCATTAACTTGTGAATAACCAGAATTCCATTAAATTGTGAATATCTGAATTCCATTGCAGACCAGTACAAAACGCCCAGGTCAGGGCATAAACAAATTTAAAAATATTGTTTTTGCTGGGCAGACAGTCATATTGATGCCAGAGAAGAGAAAATCACTTAAGCTTACTTTCCTAGCATCCAAGCATCCAAGCATAACAATCCTCCCAGAGAAGAGAAAAATTAAAATTACCATCTGCCCCTGTAGTCTGGATTGTGAATGAGGTAGTTTAGCTGTGCCTCTACACCAGGTGAGGATAAAACATCTGAGGTACCTTGGCTATTGCTCATAAAGGTTAACACCATCTCACAAATCTGTCACCAACTGGGCCAGTGTCTGCAGTGACCAACTGCCCTTGATACCCACAATTGATCAGATAGGTTGAAGGAAGAAAGTAATCAATCTCATTTAGAGCTTGACATCTAAAAGAAACTGCTTCCAGAAAGTAAGCGGCAAACTACCTCTCATATAGATAATGGAGAAAGGTAGCAAGGGACCCTCCCCAGTCTCTGTACAAACAATGATATCTTCCTTGGATCCCATAAAAGACGGGACACCTTAAAATAAGGTTTTCCTTTGTCTTCTTGGAAGGTTTCACCTTCAATATATGGGGAATTACTGAATTATGCTAATATTCTGGAAGAGGGGGCAGGGTAAAAGCTTCAAATATATCAAGCTGTTTAATGGTAGAAGACGAAATATGTCCGCAAGTTAAATGTCACAAGAACACAGGGGCACTGTTTATATGACATGTATAGTTCAAGAAATGTCAGCATATGGGAGTTTGGAACGCGGATGCTTTTTACCATAAAAATCAAATATGGTTAAATTTGCAAAAGGAAAAGGCATTCTATAAATGGAGTTAACATTCGAGGGTTTGATAGAAACTACGAGAAATAGAAAGTGCATGACATTTTATTTTCATCTAAAGTTCCAGTCTTGATTTTTTTGAGAAGGGCAGCTTTGCAATAGAAAAAAATGGACATAGATTGTCTGGAGGTAAAGACAATTCTTTTGATATCTCTATGTCATACTCAACTAGACTGGCTTTTTTTGAGAAGGGCAGCTTTGCAATAGGAAAAATTGGACATAGATTGTCCGGAGGTAAAGACAATTCTGTTGATATCTCTATGTCATACTCAACTAGAGAGTCTCCTGGTTGACTGGGGGAATAAAGAAAAATACATCTTTTCCTTATATTTTTGACTTTTAATAATATTCCCAGTCAAAGGTGTATCACATCAATAGATTGCTCCTACATTCAGAATAAAGATGCTCGGTGTGTTAAAATTTAAAACAATGTAGGAGACTTCCAGTAATCATCTGTTGCAGTGATCCCTTCTGATCATGGGTGCAGATCATCATAATTTCTTTCTTCTTCGCATTCTATGATCACTTGGAGTTGGATTCATGTGACCGCATCTTGTAAAATATATTGGAGGAAGCATGCCTTTGGCTAGTTTGGCTATGTTTTTGACATTTCTTTTCATCAACACTAGCGAGTTGCTTCGTCAAAAAACTAATTGGAACTCTTAACAAATATTAACTATAATTTGGATTTTTTTTTGTTATGTAAAATTTATATACACATTATTTTAAAAAGAGTTGACCTTGAAATTTTGGATAGGACGTAAAAGCTCTCACACTTGGAATGTGGTCATTTTGTGTGTTATAATATGACAACACAGATTGATAGATTGGCTAAACAAATTGACAAAAGCAGCCTTTTTAAACATGGAACTAATAATAATTTGAACTGCAGTCTTTTTAACGTGAAATTAATTAAAGGTTGTTTGCAATTAAGGTTGCAAAGTATCGTGTTACTTTCTATATATATTTGTGTGTATGAGTATTGTGATCTCAAGTTTGTCCTTGGTCCTTTCAAGATTAAGTAAATGAAGTTCCATATAATTGAATGTATAATTTCTATCTGCCTGTAATTTAGTTTGCAAGATTTTTTTATATTTATATGTCAAGAAATCCAATCATGTGTTGTGAGAAAATGCTACTTTTCAATCTAAACATATCTTGTTGGGAGATGTTAAAAAAATAGTGATGTTTTAAATAGAAGAGTTGGATATAGACCTAAGTCCGTTTTTTTGGTCAGATTCTTGTCATTGTCGGGGAGACCGGATCGGGGAAGACAACACAGATACCTCAGTACCTTCACGAAGCTGGATATACAAAACGAGGGAAGGTGTGTGTTTTTTTTCTCAAGCTAATGCCCAACTTGAGTTTTTTAACCTTTGGAAGATCTCATAAAATAGATTTTTACTCCTAGTTGCCTTTGTTTAGAAAAATATGATTTGAGAAAAATGTTCTCAGATGTGAAGATCATAGATCAGACACATTCTGTGGAAATGATATTGTTCTCATTATGATCATCTGTAATGTTGAAGCTCTCTTGCATATGTGGACAGTATGATATGGGTAGAATTCAAGAGAGGTTAATCAATCAATTTCAGAAAATAAACATATATGCATGATGAGGATTGGTATTTTGGTTGGCGACCACCACTTAGACATCCTGTATGCAACGGCCCAGCAAAATTTAACACTAAAGTATTCACATGTACATTGCTTAGCAATTAGTTTTAGGATCACGCGCGATTCCATATGTTTTTTTTCTTCATTTATATATTATGGATGCGAATAGAACTTGATTTCATATTTATATGCCTACATCTACCCTCTCTTGTCCCCAACTAAGACAAGTTGACATCCTTGTCCATGCTTGTGCATAGGATGGAGGGTAAGAGGTGGCAATGATGTGGATAATCCACTTATAAACCTAGAGTTTAATTACAAAGGTCTACTCAGGGTACCACAACAAAATATCTGCTAGAATAGATGACAAACTTGATTAAATGTCTTTGAAAGAGTTCTTAATGCCCAAATAAAATATTCTAACAAATTTAATTTGTTGGATGAAACCAATGTGGGACGAGAATAGAGAACATCTTGCTAATTAGAGTTCAGGATAGGAATAGGGATAGGGATAGGGGTAGGGGGGGCCCATAGTTCAGATAGGGGGGCTGGGATTGGTAGTTGTAAAGGTTGGTAGTGCCCGGCCCGGGGTTGGGGAGCGGGGTTGGGACGGTTGAGGAGTAAAAGTAGGAAGCCAAGGAAAATTACGATTCTTCCTTCATTCCTAGAGGAATGTAAATTGCATAGTTTGCAGCGGATAGAACCCCCACTAATGAGACTTAGTTCTCTCTGTTCAGAAAGGATAATTGACTTACTGCATGGCAAATGGTAAATAATATGATATCTTGAGCCGTTACTTTTTTTGGTCCAACGATATGGATAGATCCTTCACGAATTCCGTCTAAACTCATGCTAAGCATTATCCTATGCTAACTTAGTCATATTTAATTTGTTGGATGAAACCTGTTAGGAAATGATGTGAAAGAATGAAGAGAATACAGTACACGCACACTAAGATATGTGCATGTTCATCATTTTATTATGGTGGAAGAAGTTACATTGTAGTTAGGGAAGTTCATAGCCGAACATTAGTTAATAGCTAACGAAGTGTTCATTAAGTGTTAACTAACATATTTTAATACCCCCTTAATGACTAATCCTGAACGTACTTCATAGTTTGTCCCAAAATTTTACAAACATAATGGAATCAAAGGATTTGATCATTAAATCAACAGGCTACTCCTCTGATGCTAATTTGAACTTTGCAGTCCTCAGACACTTTGCTGCTGTCCAAGGTATGAGCTTTGGTTGAGACAAAATCCGAGAATGATTGCTAACAACGTGTTGTTCCAGTTGTGCATGCGTAAAATATATTAGATTGTCCACCAACTGTCTAAGGGTGATTCTTCCACCAATGAAGAATCATTGTTGGCTGATAACTTCAGCCCAATTTCCATAGTTCTGAAACCAGAATTTTGGAGCTGGTGATCAAATAGAATGTACTCGGCTGTAATGTGCCCGATGGGCATATTTTTGCCCCCAATGGGATTTTAGGCAAATCCCAACTCTAGTTGCAATATAATAAAATATTCAACAAATTAGACTATGCAAATCTGAATTTATAAAGGAAATTACGACTTGGGTTAAGTGGAAAACCCACACCAATCAGCCCCTAAATTTAAATCATTCCACTCCGATTTGGTTCCACAAATTAATAAAGCCCAAATATGAAGAAAGAATGCAGATTTCATGTGCAAATGAGGCTGAAATTAATTAATAAAATTCTGAATACAAGCTGCCCTTGCACAGATCAGAAATAACACTTATAGTCATCCAAAAATGCTGAAAATAGGTTGCTTTCATTCATAAAAATCATAGTAACAGATGGCAGCCTGAATAAGACCTGAAATGCCTTAAATACAACACAGATCAGCCAAATAGTAGGACGATCCACCTTGGGAAAATTAAGAAATAGCTGCTGCAACCTTCCTTACAAAAATCTGATGCAAATCTTCCAAAAAACACTGCTGGAATGACAAAAGAAATCTTGAAAGCCCAAAATAATTCCTTGTGTAGAAATTCCTTTCAAACTCTTTGGGGTTTTCATCCACAAGAGGGAAAATACTAAGGATTTTCGTCCTTAGAATTTATTTATGCAAAAGCTACAAGCTTAAGACACAAATCAGAAATTATCAAAATGATCATAGCGTAGAATGCCTCTCTTCAAGTCGACTTTTCCTTTTAAGGAGAGAAGAGACCCAAAACAACCTCCACAATATCCAATCAACATGCAGTGATTTTCTCTATGCAATTTCTACCTTCCATTTTCCCTTCCTAGGACAAGTTGCCATTTCTCTTAGGGGAAATACAAAAGACATTTAATAATTATTTTCTTCCCTCCCAAGGCTGGTTGCTTTTTTCCCTAGAGGGAATACAAAATAAAAAATGTTTTATCCTTTCTAAGTTTCCACTATTCCCCCTAAGGCAAGTCGCCATTTTACCTAGGATGAATAACAATTTACATTTGGGTCTTTTCTATCCTAGATTTAATAATTATTAAGTCATATAAATTATTATAAGTGCTCTCTCTATATATTTTTTCTTTTATTAATGGCACTTTATAATAATAAAATCTAACTTAAGTCACCCTTATATTTTTCCCTTAGCCGTCGGGTAGACAAAATAGGCTAAGGGTCATTGATTGGGAAGGGGATATTATAGTGCTTCCTTCCCAAAATTGCTTGCCCTCCATTAGGGGATATTATAGTGGTATCAGAGCAGTATATCCTCCCAGTCTGTTGGGTACTGGTTGCAATTAGATGTGCACATGACAGTTTGGAATTGGTTTGCCAGTTTGGACAGTGAAATAAATCATCTTGCAAATGATGTCTAGCTACAAACAAGGTTGGAAAAAACTTGAACAATCACATCATCAGCTCATGCGTAAATTGCAGCGTTTAGATGAGTTACTTTCAAAGCTTGAACTCTCTAAAGGATCATCATCGCTTTCTATTCACAAAGGTCCAACGCCACAAGACAAAGAAGCGAAAGTGATTAGCATATTTGAGGAGTATAGCGTCCTTCCTCAATATGTTAAGGAGGATTTTCATTTCAAGGACTACTTGGACATGCACCCGAATCTTGGCCACAAGATTGAGCATGCAAGGAAGGAATATCACACTATAGCTTTTGAATTGTTTATGCGTGGAAGGATTAGAGAATCTTCACATTTGGTTGATACAACTCTTCATGAGAGTGCTTTGGTGTCTTCAAGTTCCAATGAGGTATGCAAAAATTTATATGATGAATTTGATAGACATGCTGATTTGACTCAGGAAGACATGGTAACAACCTCGGATAATGATTTATTTACATCATCCTTGCAAGAGGTTTCACTATAAGCTCCTAATTTAGAGGCTTGCATAGAGCATGTTAGTGTTTTGGATAACAATGGCATGGATTCAACATTTTCTAATATGATAGTTAAATCCAATAATGTCATATCATCTACACATGAAGAAAAATCAGAGTATAGCAGCCAAGGATTTTTGGAACAAAAGCCTATATTTTGGGAAACGGTTGATGATTGCAAAGAAAGCATGGAGGAGGATCCCAAAGTCTGATTTGGGGCAGCATTAATTTATCTTCTCACTCTCATGAGATTTCAGCCCTTACACATGGGGAAAAAGTTGTTGGGAAAAACATTTAATATGAGAAAATATGAAATGAATGCATAGGGAAAATCATTGTAAGCTGATTGGATATTGTAGAGATTGTTTTGGGTCACTTTTCCTTTATAAAGGAGAGTTCGACTTGGGAGAAGGCATCTCATACTCATTATATCAAATTCAGATTTGTGTCTCAAGCCTTGAGCTTTTGCATAAAAATACTAAGGACGAAAAACCCTTAGTTTATACCTCTAGAGGACGAAAATCCTCTTAGAGAATGTGAGGGATTACCACATAGGAAATTCTATTGTGCTTCACTGGTTCTAGTTATTTCCAGCAGTATTTATCGAAGGATTGCAGCAGAGCTTTGTCAGTAAAATTGCAACAGGGTTATCTATTGGAGCGACCCGCCTTTCAGTTGATTCTCAGTGTTGTAGAGTCTTTCCAGGTCTGATTTTATTTGCTATCAGTTGTACTGCATTTTTTGAATAAAAAGAAATAATTTCCAGAATTTTTGAAGAGATTTTGAAAGGTTTTTTCCAGTCAGATTGTATGGAGATTTCAGATCTGTTTTCCAGTGGTTTTTGCTTCTTAAAAATCAGATTTTCTTCCTACTTTGGCTGTCAAAAAATATTGTAATTAGTTTGGTTGAAGATCAGAGTTTTTGGGGTATTTGTTGCACGAGTTTTTCATCCATACCCTAGTCGCACTTCTCATAATATATTCAGATCTGACATAATATTAATTGCCATAACCCTTATAAATCTGTTTTTATGTTTGGGAGTGAGAAATAATAATTTTTGGGCTGTTTGGTGTGAGTGTATACACATACCCAAGCCGTATTTTGCAGATTTACTTCAGTTTTGCAGAGTTTCATTTGATCAAGGGGTTGGGATTTGCTAAGAATCTGAGTAGGAGTCAAAAGATCCATTTGGGGATATTACATAGGCTCGTGGAGCCTATTTATGTCCGTACAAGGACCCAATCAATCTAAAACCTAGATGATCACTCTTAGTTACCTGAAAATCTTTAGGTAGCACCATGTAGACCTCGTCCAAATCTCTGAAGGGCACTGAAATATGACCATTTTTGCAGTATTCACAATAAGGGTAAAAGCCAACTCCATAGTAGGAGAAAGAAGTGTCTCTGCATTAGGTGTAAAAACCAACTCCGTAGGAGTAGAAACCAATTGTGTAGTAGGATAAACAACCGTCTCCTCATCTATTCCCCCCACTTGTGAAAATTATTTCACAACAAGATGAGCCTTTTACTTGTTCAAAGTACCATCGGCTTTGCTTGTGAGATTTTGCACCCATTTGCATCTAATGGGTTGTATAACTGGAGATTCAAGTACCATAAAAAGGTTAGAAGCGAGAGCGAAATGAACATGCTCTGCTGAGTTAACAACCTTGTTCCTAGTCATCCAAGCCAATGCATTTGTTTAAATGGATTTTTCTACCATCTCACTATGCACCTCCAGTGCCTCTTGGATAGTGGAGTCACCCTCTATAATTTTTTGAGTAGATTTTCCTACCAACTCAACATGCATCTCCTGTGCATCCTATAATTGAGGAATTTCATTTGCCCGCACATGAAGCATTTCAGCCTACCGCACATTCTTTATAGTGGATATTCTCTCCACAACTAGTGCATTTGACTGGAGCAGGGTCCACAATCCTACGAGGATGTCACCCTCTATCACACCTTGTATGGTGGGGTCTCCCTGTACGGGTGCTTTTAAGTTGATAGTAGCAGAGTCAACAAGCCTAAACTAATCACCTTGCCCAATGCCTGGGGTTATTATTCGTTCTTGTTTCACATTCGACACAACACACTTTTGCATAGAGTAATTTACATAATTATTGGGATTTTTTGTTAATTGACGAACAAATAATGGATTTTTATACATGCTAGGAATATACCTAACATTCCTTAACAAGATTTTTTGAGCATTATTTAGGACTACAAATATTTCCTATCCCTTCTACTACAAGTGACTCCCCATCAACCAATACAATTGAATCAAAACATTTTTTTTTTCAGTAAATGATACATACCCATCTCTTCGACATGGAAAGTTTCTAGAAGGGCTAGAGTCAATGATCTAGCAACTGGTAGCATTTTCGTTCAAGCATGATCTGTGAGAGAACACTCTTCTGTAGAATCTTGTTCTTGCTGCCACATTTGCATCAACCCATGGCCTTTTATTGTGTTGGGAAAGTTCATACTGTTGCTTCCTGAAATCCTTTTTGAGCTGCCCAGACTTATGACAGTTACCATTTCATTTGGTATCTGGAAGATTCACGAGAGTGATGTCTCTACTTTCTCTTTGATTGAGCAGTCAATGCATTCTCTGATTGTTAGAATTGGACTCAAGTGCTTGTGTTTGCTCGCACTCCTTTTGCAACAAATAAAAATTGACCTGATCAAATGTAGAGCCTCCAAAAATGCTTTGTAGGAGGGCAAGAGACTATTCAGTACAAGTGCCACCAATTCATCATCATCTACCTTTTTATTGATGGAATTGAGTTGGTCTTGGATATCTTTCATCTGAAGAAAGTGTTCTAATAAGGACGCATCCTCTATCATCCTTTTTGAAAACAACGAATTTTTGAGTTGTGTACTTGTTCTTCAAACTTGTCCATAGTGTGCTAGCATCAACAACGTTTCAGTCCTTAGGTATCAAATCATTTGACACTGACAACTTTAGCAATAACAAGGCCTCCTTATGAGATTTGTCAAAAATTGCAAAATCTGCAACAGGTTTTTCTTCATCGGAAAGAATTATTTTACTGCAATCCTGATATTCTGTGATTGTTGGAATCTTGTGACTTTAGACATTGTAATTATGGCCAACCAAATTCTGTTCCTCCAACAAAACAAGATTATGAATATTGGCCATCTTTCACACAAGACTTGAGTTTTTTGACCCAAAATTGAATGAAACAGGAAAATGTAGAGTCTAAAATATGGATATTTGAGTTTTGTCCTGCAAATTGATACAATAAATGGAATTATAGTTTATATTCTGATTTTTGACCCACAAATTTATACAAGCAAAAATAAATTATCACAACATGAAAATTAAAAACCAACTTACTGTCTGAAACTTGCAAGCGTTCTGCCTGTGTGCCCTCGATTCAAATAACACTTTGGTTTTTAATAGAGCAAAACATCTATTGTCTGATGTTTGTCCCCTTGCATCTTCTCTGAACAACACCCATAAATTTGGGTGGTTTGAAAAATGTGTTTTTTACTCATGAACTGCGAGTGTTCTCCCATAAAAGATTATTTCTTTATTTGTCTTTCCCTCATGTTTTCCCTAACTGCAACTGTAAGGACGTTTTAGAAAATGACCTTGAAAATGCCTTGCATCTGAAACAATGACTAGAAAACTTGCGATTGCTTTTTGGTCTGTAAAATTCCACCCGATTTGTTTTTGGTCTGTGAAATCCAACAACTGGCGTTATGCCCTCGAAATCACAAATCCCTGGTGTGTTGTTCAGTTATTCACTCTGATATGTGTGCCGTCAAATTGATGTCTGAAACTCTCAATGCTGGTTCTTTTCTCTCTACATCTAACTGTGGTGCTCAAAAATCTCTTGTGATTTTGGATTCTCACGAACCTTATACAAATCTTGTCTGCTTCTTTGCCATGTTTGGTTTTCAAAAATTCTTCCTCTCTTCAACCTCGACTTTGTTATCCATACCGCCAATTGCTTACCCAGACTTCAATTTCCTGCAGTGTGTACTTTCTTCTAGGCTTCCTTGAACTCTGAAATCACTGAGCACCAATGGATCTGATACTAATGTTAAGAGATGTGAAAACAAAAAGAACAAAGAGAAATGAGAAGGCACATGCCACTTATTGAGAGGTGCTCGTATTTATTATGCTGACAGAGGTTACAATATAGTTGGGGAAGTTGATAACTGAACATTAGTTAGTTGATACTTAAATAGCCACCTAAAAGTAAAGCAGGGCATGAGACATAATTGCTATGGGAATCTTCTTTCCCTAACATTGGATTGCATAGACAATCACTTTTAGATAGTAATGAACTGAAGAATCAAGCCTAAGAGTTGTTTTAACAATGGGTCATATATCCATGCCCTTCATTAGTGGGTCACAATGTTGTGATGGTACAAAAGGACCACTCTTGGAGAATGTGCATATACTACAGAACTTTGAACAAGATCAACATCAAAAACACATGTCCACTTTCATGGCTTGATGGCTTGCTGGACTAACTTCAGCATGCCAAATACTTCACAAAGTTGGATATGAAATCTGGGTACCATTAAATTCATATGGAGTAGGATGAATGGAAGACAACTTTCAAGACGAAATAGGGTTTGCATAAATTGTTGGTGCTTCCATTTGGTTTATATAATGTACTTGCTACATTTATGAGATTGATGAATGACATATTGAGGCCTTTCATAGATACGTGTCATAGTGTATTTTTTTTTTTGGTTTTCAGCGCTACATGGATAAAACATATAACTCATTTGAAGCAAGTACTTTAAGTGTTGAAAGTAAAAGAAATTTTGTGTAGTTTGAAGAAATGCGAGCTCACAAAACAATCACTAGTCTACTTGGGGCATGTGGTTGGAGTCGTAGAACTAAGAGTGGATCCCACAAAGGTTAAGGCTATCACCAATCGGTCCATGCCTAGAAGTGTCATGGAGACCATGAGTTTTGTTGGAGCAGTATTGTACATGAGGAAGTTTATTCCAACTTTCTTCACTGTTGCAACACCTCTCCATACTATTTCAGAAAGTGATAAGAGTTTTCATTGGGGAAGTGAACTTGATAGTGCCTTTGATTCTTTGAAGTATAAAATCAGCCATGCACCAGTGATTGCTCTTTGTAATTTGCAACAGCTTTTTGAGATTGAGACGAATGTAAGTGACTATGCTACGGGGTCTTTCACAAGGAGGTAAGCCTGTTTGTATTCATTCGAAGGTATATTATTTTGTAATAGGAGGGTATTCTGTATATGATAAGGTAATGTATGCACTAGTTCAAGCAATTAAGAACTAACAACATTATTATTTGGGAAAAAAAACTTTTGTGTATACTAAGCACAAACCTCTGTAATATTTGTAAGCATAAAGTAAATCGTAATAAGAAAGACATTACACGGTGGGTTTTTGCTCAAAAATTTCCTTTGATGATCAAGTACAAGAAAGGGAACACAAATATTGTGGCAGATGTGCTCTTTAGGTCACCAATCACAAGGAGAATTTCAGCTTTGAAAGCTGTTCCACAACTTGAATGCTTAAAAAAAGAGGCATATGAGGAAGCATACACACAAGATGTAGATTTTGGTGAACATTCCATCAATTGAAAGCCAAGAAGAGTGATGTTGAAGGTAACAATGAGAGCTATGTCGAGAACATACTACCATACAAGTTGGAGAACAATGTGTGCTAGAGGGAGAAAAATTTTGATTAGAAAAAAAAACCAAATGCTTCCAATGTTGTAGGTTGTTTTGGCGGTGGCAAGACCATGACCCATTTGTACAACGTATTTGCATTGGCCCAATATGCAAGAAGTAGCTAGATTCATTAGAGGACGTAAATTGTGTTGTACAAAAAATCCTAAGGTTAGGAAAGAAGGATTGTGCATGCCTTTACATATGTCTACTAGACCATGGGAAAGCATCTCTATGGATTTTATGGGAGGTTTGCCAATGTCTAAGCATGATTATGACTATCTAGTATTTTGTTGTAGACAGATTCAACAAAATGCGAGTTGATTCTATGTAAGAAAAAAGAATGAAAGAAGAGAAAATATTAATGCCATGAAGGACCAACATTATGTTAATGGGACTCGAGAATACATCCAATTACAATAGAAACTGCTAGAGTAAAAAGATTTTAGGATCAAAGACTAATAAAATGAAAAGAACAAAAGAATTGAAAATAAATGAGGACAAACTGAAAGCACTAAAGAACCAACCCATGTGGTTAAGGTACCAATTCAAACAACCATGTGGGTGGAGTAAGAGCCCTAAAAGATGGACAGATGAAAGTCGAAAAAACTGAATGGTAATCCCATCAAACATCTCTGACTATGCCCCAGGACAAAAGAATCATCAGTGTCCTCGACTATCATTGTGAAAGGGCAAATGCATGATGTTATAACGCTCATCAGGAAATGTTGGGTTGAGGGGGCCATGCGAGATAATCATAGGAGGAAGTAAACACTCCCCTCAAAATCCTTCCTAGCATCCAAGGCCAAAGAAACTTTTGTGGCAATTAAGAAACTTCAATGTGGGTCTGTCCTCGTAGCCTATGAAGCCGTCACAACTCAAGAAGAGTTCGAGAAGATGCACGATGCTGAGGAGTAGGTTCATGATGCTGAGGAGTATATATTCGTAGTTAGGAGATAGTGTCTTGCAGAATGTTAGTTCTAGTGCCGTGCAGAGATCAATGTTGCCTCACCAACCACCCCCACACACTCTATGAATCAAATTTTTTCAAAAGGCGCTTAATGATGTCAACATGAAATGTCCCACTTCCTAAGATAATTCAATCGAAGACCTTTAGCCCAATTCTGTTTCCTGCCGGCTAAAGGGTGTTAGAAAGCGGAACTTATCATAATGAATTAATTATAAAAGTGTAATATAAAATAATATTATAAACACTTTATATTAATTTATTAATGATAAAGTCAAATTAAAAATGAAAAATATAAAATATAAAGTGATAAAGTAAAATAAGAAAAAGGGAAATGTCACTTTATGTTTATTATTCTCCCCTAGGAGAAAATGCGACCCCTTTGGAGGATGAAAAAAGGTGGAAAAAACATTAAATGAGGAAGGTGAAATCTGATTGGAAGATGAGGGTGGCTATTTGGCCAAGTTCATCTATAAAAGCAAGTTGACTTGCTTGTAGAAGACATGCTTTTCTATTTTATACAAATTTGACTTTTGTCTGAGCCCTAGAGCTTTACAAAATATTTTCTAAGGACGAAAACCCATAGAAAGAATCTCTTGAAGACGAAAACCGTCTAAGGGATCTAGAAGAGGAACGAAAACTCTTCTTCTAGTTGAGAAGATTCTCCACACAGGGGTTTCCATTGTAGATCAAGGAGTTTGCTGATTTTCCAGTTGTTTTCCAATAGTATTGAGGGCTGAAGTTGCAATCAAGGGTTTGAAGGAGGAAGGTTGTTGCTGTATTTTTCCTCCATTCTATGTGGAGCAATCTATCTAGGGAGATGGTTTGTGGGGGTCTGGAGCTATTTATGATCAGATTTTGATTGTTGTTCATATGTCTGATTTTTAGAGATCACAACAATGAACTTGCATAATTTTTGGCTCAAGGATTTGACATTTTTCAGCTGTGTCTGAGGGTAGCTATTTGCAGAATTATTATAAATAAATTCAACCTGTTTTGAAGCTCAAATTTGGTATTTCTCTCATGATTCCATCTTTACTAAATTGATAATTTGTTTCCATTAAATATTCAGTGGTTTTAATTCATATTTCGTAGGTTTTAATCTCCATATCTAGTCGCATTTTCTATATGATAAATCTGATCTGCATTCATAAGTTTTGGAATATCTTTTGTAAATTGCTGCATTGGATTGAGATTTGACTAAAATCCATTTGGGGTGGAAAAGTGTCCATTTGGGGACATTAGACAACATCTATGGTGGGCTGAAATAAAGAGGCGATCAGCCTGGGGCCATACGGGCTCCCAACAGGGACCTATGTCAAAGGGTGACAGCCTCTCAAAGAAGAAGAGCTACACATCATTGGTTTGGGTTCCGAAAGAAAGTGGATAGTGAGTTGTTTGAGACAATATAAAGACTATGGTATCTCCCCCAAATCTCATAAAAAATGGTACATTTGAAAATGAAGTACTCCATCTCTATCTCCTGAAGACAATAAAGAAGACAACTCTGGTCCCCATATGGAATATGATGACTGGTCTCAACTCGAAACTAGTGTGACACCAACCAAGGAGAAACCTCAAATTGTGAGACCAATGCAGTTGGAGATAGTCAAGACAATGAATGATACTATCTGCCAGTTGAAAGAAATTCTCAATGTAAAAGGCAAACTTGGGATTTATCCGTTGAGGAGAGGTCCAAGTGTTCTAGATGTAACCATATAGATATCCTCACTAAAAACTCTAATGACATCCACCATTATGGGAAAAAGCTGGTAAGGGACATTCAAGGAGTACCTAAAAGAAGGTAACCTATCAATAGAGATTTTGATAGATTGGAATAACAAACAAGTCTCATAATATCAGCAACTCCGCATCTGTTTGGGTGCAAGGATGCAATCCTCTCTGAAGAACTTAGATCTAAGCATGGATACCTCTCATGGCTGGAAGCTGAATTTTCCATGGTTATGAGTTTGTGAATGCATAAAGTAAGCCTAGAGATAGTATAAGGCATTGAGGCTGGCTGAAAAACTGAGCTTGGATGATGCACTGAGGAACAATCCATTTGTAAGGATTACGCATTGAATCATAAGAGTTTGAAACCTCTCGATACAATCCCAAGCAAATAAGTTATTCATTTCTAAAGTTTGTGTGCATTTTGGTTTGCCTAAGTTCATTATATTAGATAGAGATTTTGGTTTTTTGGAGAAGTTTTGGATCGCCTTTTAGAATAAGATGGATATTTAACTCTAAAGAAGCACACATTTTCCTCAAACCAATGGGCAAACGAAATTGTTACATAGGACTTTGGTGCAACTAATAAGGGGCTATAACAAGAAGTATCCAAGGACTTGGGATGAACTTTCGGCATATATCCAACATTTTCACAATAGGGCAGTACATACATCCACTAACAAGACACCTTTTGAAGCATGTTTGAAGTATTTTCCTACTAAGCCACTTGATGTTGTGATAGGATAACAAAGAGAGGGAGAAAACCTAGATTCAAAGTAGGAAGGGTAGTAAGATTCATTGAGAGGATTATGCAAATCCATCTCAAAGTCAAAGTACAAGGCTAGACATGATCCACAATGAAAGGAGCACACATTCGAAGTAGGAGACAAAGTGTGGTTGTATTTGAACAAAAAGAGGCTTTAAGGACAAGCTAGGAACCTCAAATCTCTAATGTATCAGCTATTCATTGTCTTGGATCAGATTTGAAAGAATGTTTTTAAGCTTGATCCACCCCCACTCATGTGGATGTACTCGGTAGTAAATTGTGAGAACTTGCACCTATATGAGCTATCCTTGCTGGATAATGTAGAAGGAAAATTGCTACCCTATATGAAATAATTTGTCTTGAATGCACAAGGAGAGTTGGAGAATGTGTGCTACAACCAAAAGTCAAAGAGACTACAAATGGGGGTAAGAGTCTTGGTAGGCCGTCATCAAAGGGAAGATACCTAGACAATCAAGATGGTAGTGGGAGAACTCTTCCCACATCTCCCTAGCCACTAAGTTTGTTGGACCAATAGTCTATGATAGCAAACTAGTCTCATAATACTTGCAACACCGTGTTTATTGTTGCCCAATGATGCAATCATCTCTGAAGAACATAGGTCTAATTATGGATACCTCTCATGGTCGAAGCTAAATTCCCCATGGTTGTGAGTCTGTGAAGGTAGAAAGTAAGCCTATAGATAGTCTCAAGGCACATGGGATGGATGACAAACTCAACTTGGATGATGCACTGAGGAATAGTCTGTTTGCACTGGATCATACCTTGAATCATGAGAGTCTGAACCCTTTCAATATGAGCCCAATCAATTAAATTATTCTTTTCTAAAGTTAACATGCATTTTGGTTTGCTTGAGTTCATTGTATTAGACAGATTCCAGTTTATTGGAGAAGTTTTGGATCACCTTTTGGAGCAAGATGGATATCGAACTCTGAAGAACCACAACTTATCATTCTTAAAGCAGTGGACAAACCAAAGTTTTAAATAGGACTTTGGTGCAACTAATAAGAGGCCATAACAAGTATCCAAGGACTTGGGATGAATCTTTGGCATATATCCAACATACACACAAAAGTGCAGTACATACATCCATTAACAAGTCACCTTTATAGCATGCGAGAGGTATTTTTCTACTAACCCACTTGTGTTGCAATTGGACAATAAAGATAGAGAAAAGCTATATGTGGTATGAATAGTAAGATGCATTGAGAGAATTAGGCAAATCCATATCAAAGTGAAACCTCAAGGCTAGACATGATCAACAACGAAAGGAGCACACACTCAAAGCAAGAGATAGAGTAAAGTGTGGCTATATTTGAGCGAAAAGAAGCTTCAAGGACAAGCTAGACCCTCAAACCTCTAAACTATGAGCCATTCACTGTCTCGGAGCAGATTTGAAAGAATGCTTTGAATCTTGATTTACCCTTATTCATGTGGATGTACTTAGTGAATTGTGATAACTTGCACTTGTATGAACTATCCATGTTAGCTAAGGAAGAAGGAAAATTGCTGCCCTATATAGAATCCTTTGTCTTCGATGCACAAGGGGATTTGGAGGAGGATGTGGTGTCGAAATGAAAAGTCAAAGAGATTAAAAACAAGTACAAGAGTCTTGGCAGGTTTTCATCAAAGGGAAGACACCAAGGCAAGCAAAATGGTACCTCAAGGATAAAGTACGAGATCTCATCCCACATCTCCCCAATCACCAAGCTTGTTGGATCAAAAGCCTCCTTGAAGGGATGTATGATCCATAGAGATCATGAAATTTTAGCCTAATCATCATGCAACCAAAGAATTTGGATCTGAGAAATTGAGAAGAGGTCCAAGGGATTTGTATACATTGCTGGTAAATATCCTCACTGATAGCTCTAATGATGATCTCTTTTATGGGAAGACATTGATGATGGGCATTCAAAGAGTACCTGAAAGGAGATAACCCATCAAATTTAATTGCAAGAAAGAGAATGTGAGAGATGGTCAGTTTGTTGTAAAAGGGAGAAGAAAGGTGTTGGGAGGAGTTGTGTGAGCAAAAAAAATGTTTTTTTGTAACTCTTGTATTGTGCTCTTTGTAAACTATCTTTGGCCATAAGAAGATCAAGGATTCTGAGCTATTGCCATCTGCAGCTGATTGTCCCCATATTGGAGTTTCCAGGATAAAATTCTATGTCCATTGTTCTTGCTTTCATTTTGCTGTTCATGGTTAACTAATAATTACATTCATGATTTATTGCTACAAATTCTGTTATGTTTCAACAACATATTATACTAATTCTACGTTCTTAAAGCATTCAAAACTCCAATTTGAAAAAGAATTTAACTAGGACACCATGCTGTGATCACACAAATGCTATAAAGCATTTGCACTTGGGAGTTTACAGATCATGGCACTAATTGCATAGTTTGTTAACAAATGCACACAAGGGCATCTTTTAGTAGTTGAAATTGGAGACATTTGTGGCATCTTTCCTGAGGGATGCACCTGGCAGCTGTTTAGATTTTAAGTCTATTGAAGATTAGAATTATCATACTAACGAAGCAAAGTAGGTGGGGAATGAAACCAAATTTTAACCTTGACTAATTCTTATGCAAATTAGGTATAAGAAAATTAGTTGGTGGAACATGCAATGTAAAGTGACAATATTTAAGTCATTGCGGGGTGAGGCGGGGTGAGGGGCCATAATGTAGAATATTTAAAAAGGCCCAAATTTTTTAATTGGTGCAAATAATACATTAACAAAATTCATGTGAGGGTTGAGTTAGGGAGTTAAAAATGAGGTGGTTGATAGCCTAGTTACATACGTAACTACCACTTGAAAGTACCCTATCAAAACAATGAAAATTAATTGTAAAGGGTGTTTCTCTCTCCAATGAAATGGTGGCTTGAAAACTGGTGTTTTCTTCTATATTTTAACAAAATTCATGTGAGAGTTGAGATAGGGAGTTAAAAATGAGGTGGTTGATAGCCTAGTTACATACGTAACTACCACTTGAAAGTACCCTATCAAAACAATGAAAATTAATTGTAAAGGGTGTTTCTCTCTCCAATGAAGTGGTGACTTGAAAACTGGTGTTTTCTTCTATATTTGCATGCTTCTATTTCTGGTTGATGAATGTAAAGTTTTATTTGCTTGTAATGGTATTTTGGTGACAAATTATATGTAGAGATAATATTTTGTCATGGCTGAATCTGATTGGATTTATTTGATCAAAACCATCTTTTTGGTACAATTAAATGAAATATTTTTATAAAATCATCATTAGCTTTTCATTTATTTTAGTATTTGCTGAAATTTGTGTCAATTCGGTTTGGAAGGTGAACTTTGGCTCATGGATTTGCAGCTGGTAAATGGTTAAGAGGGACTTTGAATCCTTAGCTGGAACCACATGCCCCTGCTAACCACCCTCAAACTTAAGAACTACGACTATGCTTTAAAGGCACAAGTCATGAATACATTGCTGACTTTGTAACCTTGGGGGAGAGAACGAAGTTTTTCTGGGACACACAAAATTTAACAAACAAGAGCCGAGTATAGACAACAAGGGCAGTGATTAATAACCAAACTAGTGAGAAGGTCTATTTTCTGCTCCCACAAGGCATATAGACAAGTTTGGATTTACAGTACAAAAGGAGAATGTAAAGTGATCACCACTTGTAATGTCCCCTTTTCCAAGCTAGTTCAATTTTGAGAATCTAAGCCCATTCCACTTCCCGTGGGTAAGTAGGAAATGAACAAGGGAAGTGATTGTCATATTTTTCATCTATTTTTCATGAGCATTTACATTCTTCTTTTATAGTTTTCTACATAAGTCAGGTTGGCTGGGTTAGAAAGGTGAGAAGCCTAAGGGAAAATAAAAAAAAGCATCTTTATGAGGCATGTCCTAGTTTGGAGACACTCTAATCTATTTTGGCACCACAACAAGGTATAAAGAGGGTTCGCTTGGCTCATTTGAGGATCATCTCTTGTCAAAATTTATAACTTGCATGGTTTTTGGGCTGATTACTCAATCACTTCCACTTAAGGGCAAAAATCCTTTGGTGTGGCTAACAAGGAGGACAAAACTCTTCCTTGCTTGATTGAAGAACGAAAAACTCTTCAATTTATTGGGGATTCTCCATTCCAGGGTTCCAAAGTACTTCAAGAGGATTAATATTGCAGATTTTCAGCTAGGGTTTGATCTTACAGTGATTTACAACCCCTCTCCTAGGGTAGTGACTTGCTTGGAGGTAGAGTTGGGTGCCATCTGGGGCACATTTCTTCATTTGGAGTTGATATTCATATTCCTCATAATTTTAGAGGCTGATTGCACACTTTCATGAGAATTTTGGGGTTTGGAATCTCCATTTCCTGCCATTTTTGTGAGCTGTAATTCTGCTGTCATGAATTTAATTGCAGCTGTGTAGAATTTCCAAATTTGCATATACTTTGGAGTGTTTTTGCTTGGTGTTTGTTCCATTTGTTGAGTATAATATTTTGGAGAATTGATACATCCATTTTCAGCTTGTTTGGAGGGTGTTTGATGCCCTAAAAGTGCAAATACAATTAGCTGCTAGGATTTATAATGTTTTTTGGTTGGCTGTTGTAAAAATCAGTTTACTCTCAATTGGAATTTTCGCTATTTCCTTGTTTTTTCAGTTTCAGCCCTAAAAGGGACATTACACCACTTATGCCACTCTGTCAAAATAGATGAAAAAGGCCAAGAAATGGAACAAGTTGTGGATCCTGCCCCTAAATTCAAGCTTTCAGTTGGCTAGTAGCCTAGTAGTACAAGGCAAAATCGTAGCAGCAGATAACATGCAGCGAAAAAGATGGAGAGGCCCAATTAGATGTCCAAATTTCCAGAAGAGCTCTGAAACAATTGTTCATCTTCTCAGGAATACACGCCCTGGCCATATGCCTCTTTTGAAAAAGCAAGAGCCTACTGGTCCAATCTGGATTCATAGATGGAAGTAGTTCACTTACCCACAGATTAATACTGGGTTTCACCTTTAGGAATTAGTAGACAGAAAGGAACATAAGGATGTTTGGGGACAGAAAGAGAGATTGCTTAACCCTCAGCAAACTGTTTCAAGCCCGGGTTTGAGCAACCTTTATGATATACACAAGTTCATAGTCTAGGTATCAATCCTTGAATATAGTAGATCTTCAGATTTCCTACCAATGGAAAGATTCCATACCCACTGAAAGCTCTGTTATTTCATAATAAAAGAAATGAAAAAGTGGGCCTCTCTTTGCCAAGGATATTATGAATTAAATTTTGATGGACCAGCCAAAGGTTATCCTTAATCACACGGATTGGTGGTGTCATCCACAACACACAAGGAGAAACAGTGATTTGCCACTGAGAAGGAATCAGTTGTCAAGCAAATAAATTTGTAGAGCTAACAACCTTGCACAGAGGATTACAGTTGGAAAAAGAAAACCATTTCCCTTGGCTATTCGTAGAAAAGGGCTCACAGATAATCATTCATGCTGTCAACATAGTAAGAAAATCCCAAACTGACCAACAGATGAATGGCAGCCGTCCCCACCACAGCAACTAGAATATGGAACATATGATATCAGAAGTACTAGAATAGATTGAGCAATTTAAGGATATTACTATTCCACATGAAAAAGGAGCCAAAAGGTGGCGGATCTTTTAGCTGTTCACAAAGGGGATACTACCCTTACTAGTCAAGTCTGATCATGATTTCCTTAGAGAAACCAACCACTTCTAACCATGGTTAAAGTGGATAGACAGTGAACTCCATGGATGTATATATGCCTAAATATCGCACTCCAGATTCTTTAAAACCCAGCATAAGCAAATGAATTTCAACAGTGCATATATTTCCTTTAAGGCTTTGCTTTCCTGCTTGTAAAAAATGCAGCTGAGCTGGAGCTCAAGGTTATATGCTCTTGTTGTAAAACGAAAGGCTAAATTTTGCAATTGCACCTGCTCTTCCCTGCCTCCAAATTTTATTCAAGTCTATAGGGAAGAAGGATAACACCAAGATGCAGCCATATACTGTGAACCAGCAGTTGACGGCAACTAGAATGATATCTAATAGTTATGTAATTAATGTCAGAACAGTTCCACTCATCGGAACTTCAAGTATCATAACCTTGTGAATCTCTTTAAGAAACGTAATTGAATTAGGGTTTGGTCAATCAATAAAAGAAGGAGAAAAAGCCAGATCCACCGGTGTAAAATATTTTTTGTGTACTTTATATGATCTAAATATCACTAGTCATGGTACATATCTGTGCACCTTTGTGGATGGCATATTTTCTATGTTACTGGTTCGTCCCCTAAAGCCCTCGTACCCAGCTAGGGTACATACCCGGGACGTGGTATGGGTACTTCCTGGGCATATGGGTATGCCTGGGTACGTCTGCAGAGGTACCCGGGTCATGGGTGTACGCGTACGCCCAGGAGGTACCCGGGAGGTATCCAAGGGGTACCCACAGCAAAAAACAAGTTTTTAATTTTTGTTTTCTCCTTTTCAATTAAAAAACAACATAAAAACACAAAAAAAAAAAAAAAAAACATAAATATATGTTTAGCATACTATGGTTAGTACATGACATTTGAGATATTTGATTATTATGACATTTGGCATTAATATCTTTATTTTTGTGGTTATTTTGTTTTTGATATGCATACTATATGGTTAATGACAAATGTCTCTAATTTCTGAGTTAGGCTATAATTCCTATATTTTTTATTTTTTATATTTTTTTTGTACGGACGTACCCAAGGCAAAAAAAATCGTCGTACCCACATACTGGGTACTTAGTACCCATACCGCACCCGAATCGGCTACTTAGCATATTTTCCATTCTTGTTAATCCACAAAAGTAGACCCAACACCCAAAGACTACAACTCACTTATTCTGGGAAGTATATCTCATTTAATCTCTCCTTCATTTGCTAGCAAGCTCCTTAAAGTTTAGCATAATGCCATAAGATGATCAGAAAAGCTATTTTTCATCAATATCTAGGTCTCACAGTCCAGCAACTATACATCTCCGTGTTCATCTTATTTTAGTATAGATTACAAAGTCCCGAGTGTAGGAGGAGATTAAGGTAAATGATTGGGTGTGTTAAATGATAGTATTAATTAGATAATCAGGAGAACACTGGAAAGATGCATTGAGAGCAGATGGAGGAGTGGAATAGGAGATATGCATTTAGTATTTTAATTTTACATGAAGATGCTACGTGCATCTATTTGGTTGCAAACAGGATATTGCTGTCTCATTGATATTTTTTTAAAGTTAATGAATGTTTCTACAATTTCTTTCTTATTGAAGATTATCTAAAAATGCTAGAAGTTTTCTTTTATGTTTTTTTAGCAACTTATTAGTCTCCTGATGGTTTCTCTTTACATTGGAGATGTAATATGAATTATCTTATATACATCTAACATATCTAAATTTTTTCCTGAAATCAGTAAGATCAATCATTCTTAGACAGCTCTGTTCCTATATGATATCCAGCATTAAGTGATTTTGAATGGAAGATATTTATAATCATCCATAACTATTATTTTGTTCATTGTTAATGTTTAGCTTGTGATCAGTTCCAACGAAAGTATTTATGGTTATGTTATCATTTATCAACATATGTGATTTGATCTGCAATTATCTGCAAAAAAGTGAAGACATGTTTATTTCTGTGAGTGTTTATATATCCTTAGAATATTCATATACTATTTGGCTATATAGACTTCATTTATATTAAATGTTCCTCTGCAGATTGGGTGTACACAGCCACGACGGGTTGCGGCAATGAGTGTGGCAGCTCGAGTTGCAGAAGAAATGGGAGTTAAGCTTGGTCATGAGGTGATTCCTTCCCGGTTTGTGCCGACTATTTGCTATGCACTGAAAGAATGAGGACAGCATGTCTTTTTACTTTTATGTTTCCTCAACGTTTTCTTGATGACCTGAGTATTCCTGGCCAGAAGAGCAATGCCTATATATTTTTTTGTGTATTCGGCCATGGGCCCATGAGCATTATTTTGTATGATATATTTCTTTTTTGTGTTCAGTGCATAATCTGCTTCCATGTGTTGACTTTACCATTTGAAACTTCAGGTGGGTTATTCAATACGGTTTGAAGACTGCACATCTGAAAAAACAATTCTCAAATACATGACAGATGGAATGCTGCTCCGGGAATTCTTGGGGGAACCCGATCTAGCAGGCTATAGGTTTGTTTAGAATATCTTATGAATGTTATATCCTGTGTACTTTCCTTAAATGGTTCACATACTTGTCATCCAAATATATGCTGAAGTATTATCTTTTCTAATTTCATGCTCCATTTTTCAGTGTTATGATGGTTGATGAGGCCCACGAGAGAACCCTTTCCACAGATGTTCTATTTGGATTAGTCAAGGTATTGAATTTTCTCTTATTTATACAATCCTTCATTATATCTCTTTATACTTTTTACAGATCGATGTTTCATATGCAACAGACTTACACTCTTAACTCGCTTTTGTTGTGCATCAAGCTGATGCATCTAGTTTAATCATTCCTATTATCCAGCTTCACAATCATTATTAGATATTTATTTACTTAAGAAATCAGTTTGGACATCACGTGTTGCTCTGACATTTAGTATGGTGGTTGTGTATGAATTTGTATAGAGATAAATGTTGAAAACATGAAATATGAAATATTTTAGCCTTTATTGAAGAAAGAAATGAGAACTTGTCTTTTGGTTGTTTGATTGCCTACCTATCATATTTTCTTTTCTTTAATAAGTGATTCTAAATTATTTGGATAATTTTGTGAAGGATATTGCTCGATTTCGTCCAGACATAAAACTTCTTATATCGAGTGCAACTTTAGATGCAGAAAAGTTCAGTGATTACTTTGATGGAGCACCAATTTTCAAAATTCCAGGGAGGAGATTTCCTGTTGAAATCCATTACACAAAATCACCTGAAGCAGACTATTTGGAAGCTGCTGTTGTGACTGTGCTACAGATACATGTAATGCAGCAGGAAGGGGATATTCTAGTATTTTTTACAGGGCAAGAAGAGATTGAAGCAGCAGAAGAGATTCTAAAACACAGGACAAGGGGTCTAGGCACAAAAATATCTGAAATGATCATATGCCCTATATATGCTAATCTCCCATCAGATATGCAAGCAAAAATTTTTGAACCAACGCCAGAAGGAGCACGTAAGGTCATACTGGCAACAAATATAGCAGAAACCTCTTTGACTATTGATGGAATAAAGTATGTTATTGATCCAGGATTTTGCAAGCAGAAATCGTATAATCCTCGTTCGGGTATGGAGTCCTTGATTGTTACTCCAATTTCCAAGGCATCTGCTTTGCAGAGATCAGGCAGAGCAGGAAGAACAGGGCCAGGTAAATGCTTTCGCTTGTACACTGCTTGGTCATATCAAAATGAAATGGAGGACAATACAATTCCAGAAATACAGCGGACAAATCTATCCAATGTTGTGCTTATGCTCAAAAGTTTAGGTATTCACGATCTTATAAATTTTGATTTCATGGATCCTCCTCCAGCAGAAACATTAATAAGAGCACTAGAGCAGCTTTATGCTCTTGGTGCCCTTAATGATAAGGGTGAATTAACTAAATTGGGAAGGCGGATGGCAGAGTTTCCACTAGATCCGATGCTATCCAAAATGATAGTTTCTTCAGATAAATTCAAATGCTCAGAAGAGATCATCACAATTACTGCCATGTTATCAGTGGGAAACTCAATATTTTATCGTCCAAAGGATAAGCAAGTGCACGCAGATAATGCTCGGATGAACTTTCATACTGGAAATGTGGGAGATCATATTGCGTTGCTGAAGGTATGCTAAGTTTATAAACTTCCATTCCTTCTCATGTGTCATAGGAGACTATAAATTGAGGTAAAGGAAAATAAATTCCTGACTGCTGTCTGATTTCAATTGTTGTGGGAGGAAGGTTGAGATCTTTGACTCATGTTCAACGAGAATAATATAAAAACCTAAACTCACCAGTGTAGATTCTATAAATTACCGAATGCTACCTTCAAATCTGCTAATATGCACAAAATATCTATCAGGATCTATACTTTCCCTTTTAGCAAGTTTTAAGGCCATTGGAAATTTGATATAAAAGTTGCCAAGGTAGCAGTTTAGAAACATTGTCTGCCTGAGATTTCCAGATCCAGTGTCTCCTATAAAGGTACCGTTTTCTTCGTTTTTCTGGTTGTAGATGTTTTTCAATCTTTCTATTACTATATGTAAATATAATATGGCTGTACCCTTATTCATATATTCTTGCATCCTATTCTCAAATGACATCCCCACTCCAGTATGTATCCCACGTCTCTGTGTGACTAGGAGCCGAAGACTAGATCTTTTGGCTTTTTGTTAGCCTAGATTTTGATTGAGGTAGATAATATGGAATGCTTCAGTTTTTTGCACGCTAACAAAATTATAGAAATGCAGTTTCTTTTTGTAACTATCAATGTGTATACTCTGGTGTGTTGTGTACCCTTACCTATTATCATAATGTTATTGAAGCTACTTATTATTTTCATTCCACAAATAAGCATTCGTTAGAATTTGCAAGGTAATAATTATTATTAATAAACATGGATGTGCAAAAATGGTCTGTTACACTGGAAATATAATAATATTCTAATGCATCTCCAGTATGAATAGCACATGGAATGAGAAATATTGAAACTATTGCATCATTCATAAAGAGACAGTTGTACATAAAATAGATGCAGATTTTTTTTGTGCTGACCATAATTTCTTTGGTATCAGGTGTATGATTCATGGAAGGAAACAAACTTTTCAACACAGTGGTGCTTTGAAAACTATATCCAGGTACGGAGATCACTCTTGACACTTTTGAGCTATTACTTCATTAATCTATTTGATAAAAAATGAAGATTATATATTAAATGTAAGGGAATACTACACCAAACTATGCTCTGTTACAAGAAAAATCAGAAGTTAGTGGTATTGTTACTGCAATAGATCGAAATGTCCATAACTGCCTGCATGCTAATTTGTCGATATTTTCAGATATGGGTACACATACGAACAATCCGATATGTGGATACAGTGAATGTTTTTGGTCCTAGATATGGCTGTACAAATAAAAAATAAAAAAATCTAGCTTAGTAAATAGGACTTAACAACATATTATGCGTAGAAAAAATAAAATAACCAGAAAACACTGCTCATGTTTTGTATAATGCCAACCAAAGCCGAACGACAAGTCACAAATGTCATGATGAATATTAAATTGAATTATTACATCAAAATTATTATTCAATATTCTTCAAATTGATCTTCATCAAGAGCATCAACATCAACATAACGATGTGGTTCATTAGAACCACATGCACTCAGCACAACACCCCCATGTAAGTCTTGCGATGCCAAAGAAGTTGCCTTGTCATGTAATAACATGTGGGAAATGGAAGCATCCAAGTCAATTTTCTTTGGGTCTACATCCCAATGCTTTGTTGCCCCTTACTTGTTCTCAGACTGCCTGTGGGAATAAAGGCGTAAGTTGGAATGCATATACACCAATTCGTCGACCTTTTTTGGCCCAACTTGTGCTTGTGTGAATGGATGAAGCTGTATATATTCCAATTGTGGTCAGAGGAAGATGAAATCACAACCTATTGAGGCAAATTCTATTCAAAATTAAAATTGATAAAAGTAAAAAACTCAAACTTAAATATTAAAAAAGTAAAAAAAAAAATAGAGAATAAAAAATAAAAATCTTACCTGTGACAAGGCTTTGATCACAAGAGGTTGCAGGTACATGGATCCTTGACCATGGAGGTACTGCCACGCATGAGAATCCTTCTTATATTTGACTTGAAGAGCATGAAGGCTATAACTTGTGGAGGCTATGAAATTTTCAAACTCAATCATAACAATGCCTCCTACGTTAGGATTAGGGAAGAGCCTAGAGAACACCAACATATACCCTTCATTAGTTTCACCATCCTTGTACAGTGGCACCCTCCCTGACAAAGAAAACATTTGTGTTGTAGAATCTAGGAGTCAATGCAAAGGCAAGGAGATGCAAATGGGGGAGGGGTCATTTTGTTCCACTACTCAATAAGGTATGATTTTACTTGTGTGATGTATGTTTCGTTAGAATCTTGCTCTCTTTCATTTATGACGGTCTTTATCTTCTCAATCATGGAGTTGATGCCATCATATATCTCTCGCAGAGGTGGCTAATCCATTTCAGTAAAGTTGATTGTACTTATAATGGGCTTGGTGAAACTCAACAATAATTTTACATGGGTTTACAAGTCATCACCTAAGATCAACATCTTCACTTTTTGAGCTTGCTCAATGTTTAACTGCCTCCGTACAATCCATAGGTTACTAATGACCATGTTGCTAAGTGCCTTTTGCACCTTCACAAGTCATCTCAAGACAACTGTGTGTGATGCAAATTGAATCTCAACCACCTAGTAAGATTTTTTTGTTTTTTTTTAAACTTCAAAAGCTACAAGTATTGGATTAAAAAACACACATCATAAATAAAAGAAAGATTGTTTCCTTTATTTTCAAGTTTCAACAACTCCAAATGTGAGAAGGGTTTGATGACTCGTGATTGGTGATGGTTAGTCATAAACATTTGTATCTCGTTTTCCTTGACATACATGTGCTCATACCTCTCCTCAAACATTCCAACGACTTTGCAATTTTTAGCATTGTCCGTTATGACTTGGACAACTTTTTGAGGCCCCACTGCCTCAATAGTTTCAAAGAGGATGTTTGTGATGAATTGTGCATTCTTCACATACCCCTCACAATTAGTTGTTTAATTTTTTTTGCCATTTTAGGGAATACTGCTGGCACATTAACCAATGGCTGATTTTTAACATCTTTTCATCCATCAGAAATGATGGACATTCCCGTTTCGACCCACGAATCCCTAATCAATTACAATGATGATTCTACATATTTTTTTCCTTTGCCAATAGGGTGGTGCAGGGCTTCTCATCATCTAGTCCTTGGAATCCTTTTGGGGTCTTGTTGATCACTCTTACCGTATCATGCCAACATGGTGACTTGACAACATTAAATGAAAAACCATTTGTAAACACACATTGCATGATTTGCTCATCCACGATTCCCCTACTCTCATTTGGAAATGACCTTTCCAATGGATCTTTTGCCCTCTTTCGCTAAATAGGAGAATCCTTGTCTTGTGTGGAGCATGTCGCCACAATTGGGGCACTGCTATGAGATAGGGCAACGAATGGCTTCATCGATTGAGATGAAGATCCTTTCTTTGACAAAGACTGACCGGATTTCATGAGATCGACTACATCTGCATCTTTCTGCTCCTGGATATACTCCATAATTTTTGATGTTGACACTGCTACACCATCCCCCCTGCAAGTGTTGATGTCTTGACCTAGTATTGCACATGAGTGGACTTTCACTTGACTATATGAAATTTCGAATTTTCATTCGCAATCATGGCATTGCCAAAGGAAACCACCAGCACTCGAAAGCTACTCTAGCATTGTGATATGCATATATAATTGTGAATGCAAAATTTTTTTGAATTGGGGTTGGCCCCGAGGTGGCAGATATTGTTGCCATTGTAGTAATATTATCTTTGTCTGCCCTTGCAAGTTGAAAAACCAAGCACCATAAGGGAAGTAAAAAACAAAGCATAACATGTATGTAGTTGACAACTTGTTAAATAAATGACCAAAATGTTTTAAAAATTTAAAATGAAAACAATAAACATCAAAACACGAATAAAGAAAGTGTGTGAAGATTGAAAACGAAAAAAACAAAAGAAAACAATCAAATTAAAAAACTTAGAAGTTAAAACCTTACCTTCAATGAATAATCCAAGCATCCTCCTTTCAAGCGCCTCACTCATCTTTTCTGCGAATGGACACTCATATTAGCGTAGGAAAATGATAACATTGTTTCTTGACGAGGTATCAAACTTGAATGAGCAAAGAGGGCTTAGAGAGGTAAGTAAGCAATGAGGGAATGAGAGGTAAGTGTTTTTACTTTTGTTTTTTGTTATCTTTTTGAATTTCTGGGGTTTTCATTGTGCTCTTTATGTTTTTTTTGGCACTTCACGTTTTTATTGTTAACATAATTTTTTTTATCCCTTATACAACTTTGGTGGTCCAAATTATTAAAATATAAGACGTATAATTGAGTAGTTAGTTAATATTAGTTATGTATTAGCTAAGAAACAACACTAACCATTTCAACCATTTTGTAACCATCTCTCTCAAAATAAAATGACAAACACATAACGATGATGTGGTATTAGAGCCCTTGGTGCTCAAAGGGATTTGCAAATTGGAGGGACAACATTCAAAATAATTTTGAGGTTTATCTAGGACAGAAACGTGAATCATATAATCTCAACGGGCACATGAATATACAATCGCGAATTGTGAGTTTTAGGAGAATACATAGTCGATTCATGTAATACAAATTTGAGGGAAAAATAAAAGAATATTTTATAGATGCGATTCAGTTCAGACTGTGATGAAAGTCGCAGAGTTTGAAACTGTGATGGAAGTCGCGCAAGGGAAAAACAAAGAATAAAATCAGTCACGAAGGAAATACTTGGGCACAAATTCTGGTTTGAAGGGCATTAACACGAGGAAAATCAAAGTCGTAAATCTCAGCTAGGGCACGAATTTCAAGTAAATAAACTCTTTGATTTCTCTGAAACATCTCTAAAGCTAACCCTAGTTATTTTTTTAAAAGAATGGAAATTTCTTTTCCAATAGATATATATTCTGGTTTCAATTTCCATACTTGGAAGGTTAAAATCTAGATGCAATTAATGAATACAAATCTGTGGGCTATAGTTAATGGCAAATAAAAACAACCCATTAATGCTACCAAATTGTTGAGTGGGAAAATCACGATGATAAGCGAAAGCTATAATTGGGCTTGCTCTTTTTGATTTTGTGTAATGTCCTTAAGCGGACATTTTTAAATAATTCCGAATTTACCAAAAACACTTAGGGCCAAATTAATAAAAACTGATTTTTATTACAAACCCTTACAATAGAAATTAAAATTGCTGGAAAATGATGGGGAATAATTTCTAAACTCTTGGAAAAATACATATTTATTGAATATAATAACTGTAGAATAAATATTAAAAAAATGAATTTAAACCTTGAAATCTGGATTTTATTTTTTATTTTTAATTTGGAAAACCAAGAAAATTACAATTGACCATAAACACCAATTTTTTTGGCAAATGATGTTCCAGACAGATGAAATAGACCAATTGTTGGCTCCAAAAATTGGAAATGATTGCGTCATTCTGCTGCAGATGACATCAGCCCTAGAAATCTACCCCCAATGGTGACGTCAGCTCTAGAAGTGATGCCCTAGCTGCTAAAGCTGATTTGAACTTGCAAATTTTTGATTTGATGCCCAAATGCTACCCCTAGATGGATGCCCTCGCAAATATGGACTAAAATATGATATTTCCTTGACTAATTCTAATGAAGATCTGAATTTCTGAATGATACCCTAATTATTCTTTCATTCTGAAAGCTGATGTTGATGTAGATTTGAAGCCCAACCTTGCCCTCGATGAAATGTGATAAAATCAAATTTCAAGCCCAAATTTGATTCTTAGATGGAATCACCACAAAAAACCGGAGGATTTTTGTGCCCACGCTCTTGTCCACCAGAGGGTTTTCATTCTTTGATGCTTCAACAAAGGGTTTTTTGTCCTTAGTGGTTGAAATCTGAAGCAGAATGCTCAATTTTGCAAAATTTGGAGTAGGATATTATTTTCCTTGTATTTATTTACTTTGAATAAATCCTCACCCTTGGTGACTCATCTTTCTTAGGTGTATTGAGCGTCATAGGAGTTACTATGACATGTCCTTACATGTCATAGTGTGTCATAGAAGTTACATTCTCATTTTGGAGTGTAACTTACCTTCCTATTCTAGGAATATTCTCATGGAGGAGTTACAAAACATAATCCTATTTGTTGACACATCACATTGAGCTATTGACAGGTTCCTGATTTTGCACCATTCTTGCACTTTTGTGAGTTAATTTCATATTGCATTACTTATTGGTAGTTACTCTTCAAATTATGCAACTCATTGTCTTGGAATTCATGCAATTTACTAGAGATTATGGTGGAAACTCTCGATATGATATCATAGAAATGTTGGTAAAACACTTGTTCATTTTCATTAGTTATGGTATTATTCAAGTTTTTTTAATCTAACTAGTTTATGTGCAAATTTGGTTAATTTCACTTTGAGTGTCTACGAAAATTTTGGGGTGTTTAAAAAAAATCTGTCAAAAACCTCGAGGATATGTTAAAATCCCTCTATCACACCAAGGGTTTTTTTGACGATTTTTCAATATAAAGGTTTTATTGTACATTTTTCTCTCCATTTGCATGTATTTTGAGCTTTCAAGTTGGTTAATCAAGTTGCAAAAAAACCCCGACCCCCGTGCATTTTTCAAACGGTTTCATTTGGATTTTTAGGCTACTTGACATGGAGTGGTTAAAACACCCCGACTTTACGGTTATTTTGGGAAACGACACCCTATTGGTTGGTTGTCAACTTGCATTGGATAGAACATTATAATATGCATGGTCATGACCATCAAACCCATTGACCAATGTCCAATAGTTTGGTCTTCTAGTTGTGCATTGGAAATAATCCATTGGTCATCCAACACTTTGTTGATGAACCTGTGTTAACGACCATTTCTATGGTTTGCAAAGATTTGAACATCCTCCCTAAAACCTCGTGACCAAGACCATTGGATGGTTGTCTCTTTTTCGTTGATCTCTTGTAGGGTTCTGTCCTAGAATGTTGTGTTGAAAGACTCCGACTTAGTTCACTTTAGAAATTCAATCGTCCCTTAAAGAAAAAATACCATAAACACCTATCTGTTTCAGATTTAACTGGGGTACATCTATGTTCTTGGACACCAAATTTCCGAGATAGGTCACATGGACAAACCCTTCACGGGGGGTACCCTGTTTTCAAAGTTCAATTTTTTGAAGGCCTTTTTAAAGGGGACGACTATTACAAAATAAGGGAAATTTTTAACAAAATTATTGGGGTTTCAAATATTCATATATAACATTGATAAATCCATGATTCAGGTGTTTGACACATTAGAAACCCAATTCAGTAAAATCGGAGCTGAATTGATCGGTCACATAAGGTTTAGGCATGTAAATAATGATAATAAGGGAAATAGACTAAAAATATAGGAAGTTTCAAATATTCAAACATCACCCTCATATTTGAATGTTAATACAAAAATTTTTTGGGATTTCCAATTGCCTATGACCATTTTCGTTAGGTTTCCTAATGCATAGTGGGACTCCTTCGCAATGGCTACAACAAAACTTTGACCCAAAACAATTTTGGGCAATGTCATAATATAACAAGAAACACAAACAGTGGGTGGTTTCTCTAATTGCCAAATGTAGAAAAATTGAGAAAACCATAATTGTAATTGATAAGGGGTTTACCAGGGCCAACAAGATCAGAACCGTATCAAAGGCTTTCACAACCGTTTGATACCTCCTCAGAGGCGATAATACCACACATCATATACAACATAAATGCCATTTTTCTTTCCTACAATTGGAGGGTTAATTGTCCATGAGATTTGCATTTTGCCCTATACGAGTTGCAGGGTGGCTGATAACAAATCTAGGTCATGTCCTTAATAGCTAGATGTATTTCTTTTACATACACCTCTAAACAGTTTGAAACATCAATTAACAACTACCAGAGATAAGAAACCGTCAACAGTTATGAACTTGAGGAAAAAGTGTTTCTTACATGTTGATCATCACATAAATACAAATTGACAAGTGTGCGTTGAAGATTTATCTAATGGTGATAACCTTTACAATTGAACCAATAGTTGTACAAATTAATTGAATTTTAAATATGATTGAACATATTAGGTATTATGAGTCAATTGATTTAATTTCATAATATTGTATCCAATTTTATGTTTGAGATGCCTATAACAACCCCCTGCAAAAACAACTGAAATAGAGGGCTTACTAAGTAAAAAATGGTCATATTGTGTTGATTGTCAAGCGGTTTTTTTAGGATTAGAACTAGTTCAATTGTTTCCTTGTGGGCCCCCAATCCTTTTGAGAATGTAACTTTGTATTTTTTTTTTTTTAAGTTAACAACAATTTGGGGACGCACATTCTTCTGGTATTTTGAGGGACTTGTAGAAAACCTAGACGTATTGAGGACATTTGGATTTCAAAAATGCTAAAAACATGCTTGAAATTTGAAGGTTCCGGGACGTATTGTTGTGATTTTTTGTGATAGATTGACACCTCAGGGGACTCGCATTTCCTAACTTTCCACTACTATTTAATTATGTCACCTACGGGGACATGCCTTAATTTTATAGGACCCTTGGATTAGCTTTTAATGATAGCTCCTTTTGAGGTGCTGCTTTTTTTGAAAGTGCGAGTTTTTCTGAGCTCTACACATTGGAGGAATTCTCTCGCCTTGTACAATTGAACCTTTGTAAGTTCAGGTGGGGTGTGAAAAAAATACTGTGATATTTTCTTTCCGCATTCATTATTTTCTTTTGCAAACACTCAAATCTGCAAATGGATTCCAATTCAATTGTTTTTCTTACTCCCTTCAACTATCTCGAATTAAAGACTTCCATGTCACTCACTTTGCGAAACAAGAAGTTCTACAAGATAACTATGGGTTTGCAAACTGAACCTACAACCGTTGTAGATAAAGAGAAAGGGTTTGACAAGTGTGATGAAGCTTATGGTTTCTTGTGCCTTTCTATGTCACCGAATTTGTGCTTTCATATAACTGTTGCCAAAACACCCAAGGATGTATGGGACACCTTAGAACAAATCTTTGGGAAATAAGATGAAATGAGAGGGCACAAATTGGAAAATGAGCTGATTAGTTTTAGTCCTAGTAGTTTTGATACACTTCAGGACTACTTCACTAAGTTCAAATTTTTGAGATTATGCAACTAAAAAATGTGGAATTGATAAAAAAAGACTCACAACTTATTCTTTCTGTCCTCGCCAAACTAGGTCGTGACTATTCTGTTTTCGTCTCTACCTTCTATGTAACCACAAGGGCACTTGGAGCACAATGGAAAATGCCCTCCTTTGACGATTTTGTTGCTCAGTTGACTCGTGAACAAGATAAATTGATTTAGATGGGTGCACTAAAGTCCACCAAACCACATGCTTTACTTGCGGGGCATGACATATGGAAGGCTTCAAAAGAGAAGAAACAAAACGACAAGGATCATGAGAACAAGAAGGATCAAACCACCACCAAACCAAATTCTTACACTTCCTCTTCCAGTGTTAAGCTTAAGAAAGAGAAGATCAATGTGGGTATTGCATAGCTAAGCATGATGAAAGTAAACGTTTGAAGAAGCAGTTTGCCCTCGCAAGTCTTCTTGAGAAAAACATAGGTGTACCTAAGTCTATCAAACCATCTTCATCTACTCACGAATCTTCCAAGGCAAATGACAATGGAAAAGAGAAAGAGAAAGAATTAGAAAAGGAGAAAACAAAGGGGAGAGCCCTAGTTGCAGTGGTACCTCCGAATCCTACATGGGTTATTGATTCTAGTGCATCACATCATATGGATTCTTCACAAGTCGAGTTCACTTCCTTGGAGCCATGTGACATGTCTACTATTCGACTGGGTGACGACACTTTTACTCAGGTTTTTTGGGAGAGGGTCTGTTGAAGTGATTGGAGGAACACTCAATGTTCTAAGTATTCCATCACTTTCAACTAATCTCCTATCAATCTATCATTTTACTCACCTTGGTCAGGGCATGTGAGTTGAGTTCACTCCAGATTCAATGTATGTGAGAGAGTTGCACAATGACACTATCATTGCAGTGGGTTTATTTGATCATCAAACTCGGCTATATTCCTTCTCTCACTTTATCCCTCCTTCAAATTCTTCATCAGATTCACCTGTACTTGATGATACTCATGAGCTTGAGCACTTTTCTGATGATGAGGACTTCTCTTCTAGCACATATGACTGCAATAGTGATGGGGACCCACCTCCACCATCTACTTGTCACCTTCCAAATTTTGAGGAGTTATTTCTTGATCCACCTACTTCTAGTCCACTACAAACTTTTCAGGGAGCAAACACTTTGATTTAGGACTCATCAAACATCAAGTAGTCTTCCACACAGTTATAGGGCCTTCCACATTCCTTCTTTGCTGCTACTTCAGATTCACCATCCCTTCATGGAACAGTTGGCACTTCTACGTTGCATGAGGAGTATAGTTCCTTGGATAGGAACCACACCTTGGTTAGAGATCCATCAGACACTTTGCGGCTTCATTCACTCTTCCATGGTGATCCACTCTTCACTGCATCTACGTTTGATCCACAATCACTCCAGAAGGCTTCTTTGCATGATACAGGATGGCTTCAAACAATTGTAGCTTTGAATGGGGCTTTTTAGCCCTACCTTTTCTTCTTTCTCTCTCTTTTGGGGGTGTTTTTCCCATAGGATTTTCTCCTTTTACTCCACTTTGCAAGAGTTGCATTGCATGTGGATACCTCATCAGACCTTCTTGCCGGGACACACCTTTCTTTTTTGCCCACCTAAGCTACGCTTAAGGGGGGTGTTGGTGTAGGATATTATTTTCCTTGTATTTATTTACTTGGAATAAATCCTCACCCTTGGTGACTCAACTTGCTTAGGTGTACTGAGCATCATAGGAGTTCCTATGATATGTCTTAAATGTCATAATGTGTAATAGTGTGTCATAGGAGCTACATTCCCATTCTGGAGTGTAACTCCCCTTCCTATTCTGCGAATATTTTAATGGAGTTACACAACATTCCTATTTGTACACTACACTTGAGCTATTGACAGGTCCCTGATTTTGCACTATTCTTTTTTTTGTGAGTTAATTTCATATTGAATTACTTGTTAGATCATTTTTGGAATTCATGTAACTACATGTGTGTAAGCATTCTTTATCCGAGATTCTGGTGGAAACTCCGATAGATATAACATAAAGTGTAATGTCCCCAAATGGACATATTTTGCCCTAAATGGATTTTAGGAAAACCCCAACCACTAATAACTTATAGACAAAATACCAAACAATTATCATGCAGCTCTAAATTAAATATGGGAATGGCAACTTGGGTTAAGTGGAAAACTCACACAAACCAGTTCTTATATTTAAATATTTCCTCTCAAATTTGGTTCCACAATTTAATGAAAAGCCCAAATATGAAGAAAGAATGCAGATTTCATATGCAAATAAGGCTGAAATTAATTAATAAAACTCTGCAGACAAACTGTCCTTGCACAAATCTGAAATAACACTTATAGTCATCCAAAAATGCTGAAAATAGGTTGTTTTCATTCATAAAAATCAGATTAACAGGTGGCAGCATAAATCAAACCTGAAATGTCTTCAATACAACACAAATCAGCCAAAGAGTAGGTCGCTCCACCTTGGAAAAATTAATAAGCAGCTGCTGCAACCTTCCTTACAAAAATCTGATGCAAATCTTTATTAAAACACTGTTGGAATAACAAAAGAAATCTGTAAAATCCCAATAGAATCCACTGTGTAGAAATTCCGCTCAAACTCTTGTGGTTTTCGTTCACATGAGGGAAAATACTAAGGGTTTTCGTCCTTAGAATATATTTGGTAAAAGCTTCAAGTTTCAACACAATTCAAAAAATATCAATTGGTCATAGCATGCCCTCCCCTCAAGTCGGCTTCTCCCCATAAAGGAAGAAGAGACCCAAAACAACCTCCAAAATATCCAATCAGCATGCAATGATTTTCTCTATGCAATTTTTACCCTCCATTTTCCTTCCTAGGATAAGTCACATTTTTCCATAGGGAAGATACAAAAATACAATGCTTTGTATCTTTTCTAAGTTCCCATGATCACTCCTCAATGCAAGTCGCCATTCTCCTTAGGGAGAATACAAAATGTATTTGGACCATTAATAATTGCCCCCAAGGTTAGTAGCACCTTCCTATAGGGATTACAAATTTTATAAGTTCTTTTTCTTTCTACATTTATATAATTAAGTTAAATAAATTAATATAAGTGCTTTATTATTATTTTTCTTTTCTTTTGGCACTTTATAATAATTTATTGTAACTTAAGCCACCCTTGTGATCACCCTTTGGCTGTCGGGTTGACAAAATAGGCCAAAGGTCTTCAATTGGGAAGGGGATATTACATAAATTTACTTTTTGGCCACTTAAGTTATTAATTTATTTCCCTTATTAAAATATTTCGAAAAGGGAACATGACAATTTGCCCTTCCCATAATTGTTTGTCCTCAAGCAATTGCAAACCCAAATGATGAATCATACTGCAATGTCCATAGAGTCTGGATCCAGTACCTGTTAGATGACGCTCCTACCAAAAAATACAATGTAAACCGGAATACTCATGTGTCACCATGTCATGAATCAAGCTGAAATGACCATGTAATTTTATCACCTCATTGAAAAACAACTTGACCTCATGACTCCTAACCTCGTAAATGTAAACCTTAGGGAGATCCGTGAGGCAGTGCATGATTATACCTTTCCACCTCCGACTTGGATCAAGCAATGAAGGCAACCCTTGCAACTTAGGAAACAATTCAACAATCAAGAGTGTATCTGTTATGAGTCCTCTTAGAGTCTTCTTCTAATCCCAAAAAGTATTAGACAAAGGATGCAATTCATTCTCAAGATGCTCTTTTTCTATTTGGCAATGTATGGAAATATCCATGAGTTCCCACAAGACCAAAAGCTGCCACATGTACACACCACCGTGTTTTTGTTGCAGCTCTTGGTTCTTCCCATGTGATGGAGAACCCGGAACACTTATTTGAGCTTCATGATCCAACTTGTAAGTTCCAATGGCCTCTTCAAAGAGATTGCAGTGTATACCTTCCAAAGCAAAGTTCAAATAACATTGTGTAAGGGTTGGAAATAAGTTAGAACAGTCTCAATTCACCTGAAATTTTACCCAACTAGGTACCTTGGTGGCTACAATGATGATTTTCCTCAGCGGAAACCTTTCTCTAATTTCTTCCATTAAGGATATTCCCCTAAATTGTGCCAACTTGCAGCTGTTCATGACTGATAATAGTTGCTCCAACAACCCAACATTGCTATAAAAACAACAAAACTGATATTCCTTTGCAAAAATCAAAGGTGTGAACAATGTAGGAGCTGAAAATGCTCTATCAACAATCATAGACTGTAACCCCTTCCTGCTCATGATTGGGAGTCCTTGCAAAACCAAGTGCATAAATGTAATTGAAGTACGTGGGGGTTGATAATGATTACGACAACAACATTGAGGCCGGAAATTTGGTACATGGCTGTCCCAATTGTGTTCCTTCCATTCTTGGGCCGGAGGGTGTCTTCATTACTTGTTCTCCTCATTCCCTCACTAAGATAGTTGTCTCGACACACAACTTCCTTTACCCTTAACCCGTTCTTGATAACGATCCTTTTAGATAAATGTGACCAATGCATGGAAACAATTATGCTCACTTCTTCTAGATTGCTGTTATATTGATTACCTTGGACTCCAAAAGCTCTTATCATTAAGCCCTAGATTATACCATTCGAAAAATGGTTTAGATCAAATTGTATGCTAGCTGATCGGTGGTTGTAACAGTCGTACATTGGTCTGACTTTCTGTAATAACCCTTTTGAGGGTTTTATCAAATATTTTAAATGCAAATTTGAATCTGAAAATTGCAGCAGTAAATAGATGAAAACCAGCGACTTATACTAGCTCAAAATGATGCCAAAAATACCATGTAACACACCCAAACAGCTCACCACTATTTTTATATGCTTTTTATGATTTTTAGAAGCCAAAATAACTAACCATAAACTGAAAACACACTGCTAAAAATTAAATAAACTCTGGAAATTGCAGCCACAAAATAATTATAGAATATTGATATAGAAGTCTCCAAAAATTATGAAATCCAAAATACCGGCCTTTAAAAATATAGCAAATAGGAATACCAAACCAGATTTATCAAATTCTTTGCCAATGTTCTCAAACCCTACTCTAAGTAGGTCGCTCCACCCTAGAAAAATAGATCCACTGTTGGAAATGCCAAAGAGATCTTCAAATCAACTTCCTTTTTTCATGCCAAAAGAGGTTGAAGGGTTTCCGTCCTTCAACTAAGCCAAATGAAGGGTTTTCGTCCCTCAGAAGGCCTCACATGAGGGTTTTCATCCCCAAGTGGATGACTTCAAGAGCAACTAGCCCTTTATGCCAAGTATAGAGAAAATTCGCCAAGCTAGAGAGCAAATGAACTCCTTTTATATCCTTCCTTTGGCACCAAAACTGAATTAGGCAAGGCTGACCTGTATAAAGTAACAAAACACTAAAGAAAACATAATAATACTAGATAAAATATATCATAATGCTGCTCAAGGGTCTTCTCCTTCATTTCTTCTTCTTTGCCATGGAGAAGGGATGGCAAGAAGACCAAGCTTCTAAGTGGGAAAAGGGGACATTACACTATCTTCCCAATCGGCACTAAAAATGCTAGAATGTTTGCAATTAATGATCTCAATATGTGAGACCTCTAACACACCACATCAAACAAAGAAATTTTCCCTGTATCTGCAGATCTATAGCTGCTCATGACATATATCATTATCCCAAAACATGAATTTATTAAAATGATCAATAGGAATATAGTACCATGGCTGCCAAACTGAGTTCCCTTACTCAAAATAAAAAATGTAGCAGCTGGAAACCGCTCCGTACTAGTTGAGAACAATTCAACAATGATAATGGGTTGAATACTCCTACACCATGTGATTGAAAACCCTTCTATGACTGCAAAGAATATGTGGAAGAGGTTGGAAATATTGAGATCAACAAGTCTAAAGTTCAAAACCATTTTCATAGTGGCCTTTTGTTCATGTTTCTTGCAGCCAACACTTAACCCTACCATGTATAGCTGGTGACTTCAAACAAGAAGGCTCCATTTTGCAAGTATCTCTTGTTTGGTGATCTCCTTAGGGGAGTAATATTGAGTATGTCCAAGACAAACCAAACATTATCATATTGAAGTATCTTACCTAAGGATAGACCCTCGGTTGTCTCTATGCATGTATTGCTTCAAGCTACTTGGTTTCTTTGAAAATATACCTCCCTTTTTTGTTGTAGCCATGTTTGAGACTTCATTTAGTACACCTCGAAGTATTGCTTCTTTCTCTTCATCCCTGAATTTCAGCTCCATAGTGATTTCTTCAAGAGTAGGACTTGGCTCCAAGGAGTGTCGTATGAGCTGATCGTTCACAATTTTGTTAGAATACACCACATACCCTATATGATTCCTCATGGACTTCCTTTCTATCCAATTGCAAGAGATGGAGAACACAATGGTGATATTAATGCCTCTATCCTCTTTGACCCTCAAAAGATCACCCATATCCCATATGCAAAAACAATCTTAAACGTGAATCAAAGAGTCCACATGCCCCTGTACTGCAAGTTGTGTGCTTCACCCTTTCTCTATTCTTAGAGTGCTTACCAGACAACAAATCTGAAAAGGCATAGTATGAAACAACAAATCTGAAATAGGACTTTCCTTTTCATACCTTCGGCTGTAATCAAAATGCTTACATTCTTTTTTTGATTTAGAAGTAGGAGCTTTTGAGAGATAAGCCTTGACACAACCATTCTTGTAATTCAGAATTTCATAATTAGTGGCATCAACTGAAACACTCTCCTTATTGCATGCTCATCACTATAGTTACTTTGAAAATCAATCTCATATGGTAATGACGCAAACTTTGCAATGCTTGGAAGATTGATAGGTGCTTCTAGGGTTGAAACAACCTGTTTCTATTGAAGATCCTTCACTTTCCACTTGCATGGTGGATTCCTTTATGGGCTGCTCACTAATTTCTTTCAGATTTGAATTTTCTTGCTTCCTGATTTCTTCATGCTCCAACACTACACAATTGGAGGATGTTTTCCCTTAATTTTCTGCAGGTGTTTTGCTTGACTTGCTATCAACTTAGCTTCCTTAGTTTTTCTTATCCATTCATCCCACCTTTTCTGGGTCCCCATTACATCCTCTGCGCTTGTATGCAATGTGGTTAGTTTGTTTTTAACCCTATTCTCTGGTTCTTTTTCTTCCTTCAAGAGAAACTCTTTTGGTTTTGGCTCTTTTGCAGATTCTTGAGGCTTAGATTTTGACCCTTCTTTATTTCTATCTCCATCCATGCCTTCTGATCCTTCTGATATTCTTGCAAAGCTTGCAACATTTCTAACATGGATTCTTGCACTTTCCTCAAGACCCACAGGCTGGCAAAATCAGAGCTTTGATATCACTATAATGTCCCTAAGTGGACATGTTTAAATAATTCCAAATTTATTAGAAACCCTTAGGGTAGAATTAATAAAAAGTGATTTTTATTACATACCCTAAGAATAGAAATTAAAATTGTTGGAAAATGATAGGAAATGATTTCTAAACCATTGGAAAAATACAGATTTGTTGAATATAATAACCGTAAAATAAATACTGAAAATTGAATTTAAACCTTGAAATTTGGATTTTTATTTATTATTTTTAACTCAGAAAACCAAGAAAATTATAGCTGACTGTATACACCAAAATTCTTGGCAAATGACACTCCAGACAGATGATATAGACCTCTGATACATAAATCACGATTTATCTTTTGCTAGAGGGAAAACGATTTATATTTGGGAAAATCGCGATTTTTTCCCTCCCAATAAATCGGCGATTTCTGGCAAGAAATTTCAAGAAAAATCGTGGAAAATCATTGCTTAGGTATAAAATGTCAAACTGAAAAAAACGAGTTCATTTCAAAGCATTTAGGGTTGAATTTCTCCTGCGCGAATTCATCCCGTGTTTTGCTAGGGTTTCAACCACGATTAGCTTTATTTTACTATTATACATTTGTTTTTATTTATTATCAATGTTCAACTTCATTGCTCATACGAATTGACATTAACTGCAACCTGCAGGTGTCTAACATTCTGAGTTCGTGTATTTGAGCTTGCTTTCATTTATTTTCCTTGCATTCGAATTTGTTTTATGCATGAACTCAAATAACTCAGAGTCTCAGCCTCTTGAATCGCGATTTCTGGTATAGTTCATGTAACATTGGTAAAGCTAAATGAAACATTGGTAATATAAGTAATATACCAATGTTTTACATTTAATTTAAGTTTATTTTATGAATTTAAATGTTTTTAAAAGTAGCAATAAAGTCGCCAATTAATGCCGATAAATTGCCGAGAAATCACTGATTCCCAATTTCTGAGTCAAATTATTGCCTGCCGATTAATTGTCGATAACGAGTTTGTGAACTATGATATAGACCAATTGCTGGCCCCAAAAATTGGAAATGATGGTGTCAACTTGCTGCAGATGACATCAGCCTTAAAAATCTGTCCTCAATGGTGACGTTAGCCCTGGAACTGATGTCCTAGTTATTGTAAATGATGCCCTACCTGCTAAAACTGATATGAACTTTCAAATCGCTGATGCCCAAATGCTACCCTTGGATGGATGCCCTAACAAATATGGATGAAAATATGATATTTCCTTGATTGATTTTGATGAAGATCTGAATTTTTGAATGATGCCCTAATTATTTTATCACTCTGAAAGCTGATATTGATGTAGATCTGAAGCCCACTGTTGTCCTAGTTAAAATCTGATAAAAATCAAATTTGAAGCCCAAATGTGATTCCTGGATGGAATTACTACTAAGAACCAGAGGGTTTTTGTTCACAAGATCTTGTCCACTAGAGGGTTTTTGTCCTCTAATGCTCCAACGGAGGGTTTTCGTCCTCAGTGGTTGAAAGTTGAAGCGAAATGCTCAAACTTGAAAAATTTGGACGAGTAAAAAATGATTGATAAATTATTTTCTTCCAAATAAATCCAATGCCCCTTTTTATAATTCCCCTTTAACCGTTTTTGAGGAAAGACACCCATAAAGCCACTTCACCTACTTTTATTTTAATTTTGAGCTACTTTATCAAAATTTACCTTTATTTTAATAATAAAACATAAGTTTCCTTTTTATGATAAACATTAAATTACTTTTTGGCCACTTAAGTTAAATTATTAATTTATTTCCCTTATTAAAATATTTCAGAAAGGGAACATGACATTTTGAACCCCCATCATATAGATTTAGACAAATCGTCCAAAGAAATATGGGATAACCTAAATAAGTTGTTTGGGGAAAAAGCAGTGAATGCGAAATTTTCTTTAAAGCTTTAACTCTTTTGATTCAAGATGGTTGATGATGTTATTATGCCAGTCATATAAATAATATGAGATCTCTTCTTAGACAGTTAGCAGACGTTCAAGCTTCAGTAGATGACGAAGATTTAAAGCCATTTAGTTAAATACTTTGTCTTCTTTGTATAACAATGTCATTTTTACTCTCAGTCAAAAGCCATCACAAAGCCTAAAAGATAGGATTTCAACTTTTCTAGCTAAAGAAAAGAGAACAACTGTGGATGATTCAGAAGGTGATTATTCACATGAAAATGCACTATACTCCTGGATGAGAAATAATCACAAAAAATCATATAAAGACTCGACGCAAGTCGAGTGTTATTATTGCAAGGAAAGAGGTCATACAACCTGAAATTGTTGTAGTCGAGCTAATGATGTTCTTGAAGGAAAATTCAAAGATAACGCGAATGAAGCAAATGCAGCCTTTGTTGACAATCCACCAGACGCAAAAGATTTTGTTGATGAAGAAAAAGATGAACACGCACTCTAAAGAAGTTAGTGTTTTGAATACAGTAAGGGTTCCAATGTAGGTAAAAATTGACATAGGTGGCTGTCCAGATAGTTTGTGAGTTTGTCCTAATGCGAAAGTTAACTGTACATTGCTCCAAAATGGTAATTTAGTGTCCCTTTTGACATTTTGTGTGCATTCAGGTCAGATGAACACTGCAAATTCAATTTTTGTACTACTTACATGGCCTATTTATCTTGCTACCACCATCAATGATCAACTTGCAGCATTGACCCTAATTCCTCTGCCATGGTTTCTCTTCTTGCTGTTTTTTTGGTTTCAACAACACCCTTTTAAATGTCATATTTTCTGCATGCTCAACTTCTTCTTCTGAAATTATTCTTTTGCATGTGCTTCTTGTGTCACGTGCATTTTTGCATCATGCCTCCATTCATTCTGATTTTCTGGACATTCAAAAGCTCTATGTCCATGTTGTCTACATCTGAAACGTACTCTATTGAATCCGCTTCATCTACTTCTTCCCTATGTTCCACGGGGACGCGTCCCTTGGGCTTTTGAGCTCGTCCCCGTACCGGGGACGTTTCAGAACCTCGGGGATGGGTAGGAAACGTCCCGAGGACTTGAAAAAATCCACAGGAAATGGCAGGGGACGTCTAGATGTCCCTTGCCGTCCCCTGTGTCAACAACCTCAAAAAATGTTTTTTTTTTAAACACAATTTTAATAAAAATTAAAGCAATGTGGGGGCCCATAAGGACCCCCACTTTCATTTCTAAGTGCCCTAAACCTAAAACAAACATCAAAATAAAAAAAGAAGCTCATTTAGTTCATCTGTAGCTTCTATTCTCTAGATCTACTTCATCCATTTTAGAACTATCCATAGATCCTTGCGTATATCTCAGGGTCAGTATAGGCACGGTTAAGTATAGTTTTGCATTACATCCGTAATGATATTTAGTTCCAGCTGGTTTTGTTTCCTCAGACTGATATTTTGAACAGTCGCGACTTTCCTCAAACAAGATCTTTATTTGAATTAGCAAAAGAGAAACTATTCAATATAGTAAACCAGAATTCAATAGAATGTTTACTGTTCACAATGAACACACATATTCAACAGTTTTTAGTTTATAAATTTCAAATTCTAAAGATAATTTATTGAACAAACACATGGTATTAAAATTTTTTAAAATTACCATTGATTCAAGCCAAATTCAACTACTGTAATATATTCTGACAGAAAAAGCGGAAAAAGTTGCCAATTTCAGCACTGTTTTTGGACCCAAAGGCTCTAAGAGAGTTTCATAACACAACAAATTTTTAGTACAATGTCAACACTGTTTTTAAGTGGCGACTTTACAGTGGGAATTTCAATAAGAATGCTGCATCAAACCCTTCAGCGAGCATTTCAAAAGGAATATGATTTGCATAGGTGCAAAGACATTCTTAAAAACAAATAAAAAATACATATTGGTAAAAATGGTGGCAAACCAAAAAGCATAAACAAGGTACATCAGACAAATTGAATGGTTTAAGTTTATGTTTATCAATGTGTTATACTTATCATAGGAATATTTGAAATTTCCTATATTTTTAAGGTTGAATCTTATGTGAAATCTCAATTCAACTCTAAGTTTATGTATTAAGGTTCTATAATGTGTGTGATGAATGCTTTAGCAATGTTATCATGTGAAAATTTGAAATTTCCTACATTTTTAAAATTTTCCCTTATTTTTTCATAGCCGTCCCCTAAAAAAAGGCCTAAAAAAAATCTGTCCCGGAAACACGTCCCCCCGTTCCCTGTCATCCCCGTCCCGGAAACCTAGTGGAACATAGCTTCTTCCATGACCATTTGGGTAGGGAAAACCCTTTTTTTGGACACGTAGAGGTGACAGAAATCGGGTTTAACCAGGCACTTATGGGAGCAAGATTGTGGTGATTCCCCTTTTCTTTTGTCCCTGTGTTAATGAAATTAATGGGTTGGGGGAATCATATGCAGGATGGATGCAACCGTTGTAGTGTATGTTGGGGGGTAGATCCACCCTCGAGTGTAGGGAGATCTCCCTAATGTTAATGGTTATAACATAGAGGAATGTAATAAGCCCTTGCACTTATCGTCCTTGAGTATCACCTTGAGTATCGTCCTAGCTGAAATTTGCTTGTGCTGGCCTCTACTTCTTGCTTTGAAGTTTGAACCAGCTTGTTCTCTAATGTTTGCTTGTTTTCCACTTAATCTTGTTCCTCTTCCTTTTTTGTTCAATTGTTGTCTTTTTGATTACTCCTCCACTCTCATGGCTAGCTGATATGCCTCTTCAACGGAATGCGACCTCAACATGCTCAATACATCCTGAATGGACAGCTGAAGCTCGTTCACATTTCTAAGGACCTTCTCTTCGCCATGCTCTCTTTGGCCTGCACGAATTGTCAATGGATCTCCTGAGGGTACTTCACACATCTCCCTTTGCCTTAAGTTTTGCAAACTTTTCACCAAATTCATGGAGTGATCGGAAGAAAGAAATTTACCTTTCAACTTTGAAACCATTTGCTGCCATGTTTTTGTTAAGAATGCAATATCTGGAAACCCTTCATTCGTAAACAAATGAACAACAATAACAACATCCATGGGAAGTGGATCAAATCTACTATGGCAAATATGCAGAAATAACATATTTCCCCTAACTAATCACATCCGGAAACAATCCAAGAAAAATAAACTATCAATAGTATAGCCCGGCAATGTTTATAGACATTGAACAACAATAACAACATCCATGGGAAGTGGATCAAATCTACTATGGCAAATATGCAGAAATAACATATTTCCCCTAACTAATCACATCCGGAAACAATCCAAGAAAAATAAACTATCAATAGTATAGCCCCCACTAATATAGGGATGTGACAACTATGTAATAGCTAACTAACAGCTAACTAAGTTAAACTAATAAAATTTAATTACTTTAACATTACAACTTAGTAAATGATGAATTAACCTAAGTTTATTCCTAACAGTTCTGATTCTTTTTTGGCCTTGAAGAACGCAGTCCATTTGCAACTTTTTCCACCATAAGGCTGCAATGTCCCTTCAACTTGGTGCTCGCAATCTTCACATTTTGAGGGTCTTTCATCCTCTCAAATTTGAAGTATTCATCTAATATCCAATCTATGAACTCTTATGTATTCATGCTTCTGGAATTTGTAGGCATATCCATCCTAGATCTACCTCTAATCCTAGCAATAGCTCTGACCAACTCGTCACACGATCCTAGTTGTTCTTCTTCTCCAATGAACAAATCCTCATCGTCACTTTGCTCATCAATTTCTGCGACTCCTCTTCTTCTATCTCTTTTGAACAAATCTTCCTCATCACTTTACTCGTCAATTTCTACACTCCTCTTCTCCTATCTTCCTCATGCCTTATGGGAAAATGAAGGATGGGAAACTTCTTACACTTACATAAACGTTTCTGACTAGGCTGTGGCTGAAAGATAAAAGACATTAATCTTTGGGGCATACAATGGCAGCTCATCTTTTTAGTTTTGGCTTGTGGGCTGTCTTTTTGTAGATAAGTTCAAGTTTTACTTCCAGGGTGCATGTATTTTAAATCTCTCCTTTGGCTGATTGACACAAGTATTTTATCTTCAGAGTACAAAGACCTGGGGACAACTACTGGCAGGTAGAGTTGGTGAAGGGCGAAGGTCTCAACTGCTTGTGGTATGATTATCTTTAGTTTTGCGTTCTATGAGACTGATTAAACTGTTGAAATATCGGCCCCGTCTTTCATTCTCCATGGACATTGGCTTTGGCTTTGGCTCAAAACTTCAAAGAAGGTCTTGATCCCTGATTTGAAGGGGGGCATGTAGTGAACTGATCTCTCAAGGTCAGAACTGTATGTTTGGAGGATGATTGTTCTTTTGTGACTTTGCAGATAATCACCTGAACCTAAGGTGTGTCCATACTTTCGAGAATAGTTTTTCTAAGGGATTTGCAAGAATAAGATTTATGTTGTAGCAATAGAAGTGTAAGGGGATCTACTGGTACAGGATGATAGTGCCATTTGAATTATGTTCGCATGGCTATTTTATGAGAGTGGGTCTACATTTTCTTCCTTAAGGGTCCTTTTGGAAGTGGGTACACATTTTCTCCCGTGCGGGGCCCTTAGTATTAAATATAGGATGTAGTCCACCCAATATTCACTGCTGTTAAGCTATGGTGGAATCAGAATGGAGCAAGTGGGGCCCATACAGGTTAAGGTTTGGGTACATTACCTTGAGGCTTTATGGCACATCTTTCTCATCATGGTTTTCTAGCTATTTATCAAGCATTTCTACCTTTCCTTTAAAATCATAAAAACTTAAATCCACTGCAACCAAAGGATCAACTTATGCATAACTGATACTTCTGTATTTCTATCTTGATGCTGTAGCATATTAATTTCAATTTTTTAATCAGGAGACATTCAACATTATATTCAGGAAGGGAAATAACAAACAGCAAAGATTTCCAAATGTGCTGCAACCTTTGATCCTCTTAAATTTTCTGCTGCAGGCATCCTTGGACAGATGTCGATACAGTAACCTCATGATATGGATGATTTCCATTCTCTAATCACCTGTATCTTATTGGGATCCACCTCATTTTAGACCGATCAACAGAAATACATCAATGTATTCCTCGAGGGCTTAATCTTTACATCAAAATAGGATCTTTTTGACCATCACAACTCTCTTTTCTGTGGATGTAAGCCTGGGATGTAACCAAATGTTGTTCTTACTGAAGTGGGCTTAGTAAGGAAAGCATTAGTATGATGCATATGTGTACTTTCTATTTTTCACATTGCTGTTCTTTGTCAGCACAGAAAAGAGCATATTAATTTTTAATCCACATTGCTTACCATAAACCCATTATGATGTCATTCAAAAGGATTAGATGCCTTAGCATAATATTCTTATGCTGTTGTAACTTAATGCTCTTGATAGAAGGATGAATTGGGGAGTCATTTTTTACCAATTTCCAGCAGCATGTATAAACATGAGTGATCATTGAGAAGGGCATCTGCATTTTGTGCAAAATTGACACGAGCTGTTATTAAGAATGGCGTCATCAATTTGCAAAAAGTTGTGATTTTCATTGAAGGAATTGCCGATTCTTTATTACTGTGCATAGTTCTGAGCAATCCATGGTCATCATTTTATATGCCATAGTCTCTCTCTCTTTCTCTTTGTATGGAAATTGGAGTGTTAAAATTATCTGAACATTATTGCTATTGTAAATATGATCTTTATATTTAACCAGTAATTTAGTGTTGACAGTAGACCACAAAGTGTGTAATCAAAGCATATAGTTTTTGTTCGCATTGTATTACATATGCATGCATAAAATCTTTCCCCTGCCCTCAGCCTTGACCGGGCTCCTTTTATAATTTATTGATTCTACTACAAGTGTTGATTCCCCCTTTTGTTCTTAAGTCAAAGGAAGTTTGTGGAAGAGGGGATTGCATGGAAAAAGTAGTTTCAACCTTGTTGATGTTGTGGTGCTTTCATTTTCAATCTCCTAAATTGGTGCTTGCTTAATGTTTGAGAAATGTTTAGCAATGCATTTGGTTGGTGTTTGTGATTTTTTTTTCTTTTCAGGTGAGGAGCATGAAGAGAGCACGTGACATAAGAGATCAGTTAGAAGGTCTCTTAGAAAGGGTTGAAATAGAGCCTTTGAGTAATGTGAATGATTTGGAGGCTATAAAAAAGTCTATAACATCAGGTATCGACATAGTAGAATCTTGGAGCTCAATTTTCTCTGGATTTTAATTTGTTATGACATCACTGAAAAACAGTGGATTCTTACAGGTTATTTTTATCACACTGCTAAGCTCCAGAAAAGTGGAGCATACCGCACAGTTAAAAATCCACAAACTGTCCATATACATCCGAGTTCTGGCCTTGCTCAGGTACGATGCATGTGACCATTGGTATTATAATTATTTTTATTTCAATTTCGTTTTGTGTTGTTTGGAAATTTTTGGATAAGATTAATTCTCGTAAACTATACAGCTGGGCCACACACAATAGAGTGCCTCCCCTCTAAATTTACCATGGGCAGAGTCTATGATGAACAGTTGTCTTGACCTCTTTGTATCCTATGGAGACATTCTTATTTGTTTGTTAGCTGGAAGTATTGGGTGATGTATGGTCATTGGTCTTCCTTGCCCTCTCAGAGATTAGGAGTAATTTTTTCGTAGGGTTATCCAAAATGTTGAGATATCTTTACATCAAAACTACAGCATTTGGGAAAAACTCCAGCATCAAAAAATATCCTTATTCCTGTCATCAAGGATTCTCACAGGTACATCCAAAGAGATTGATCTCACTTAGATCACGGAAACTTTGTTCTCAGTCCATCTCTTGGCTCTTGGCACTTTTCTCTTGGCTCTTAGCTCTTCACCTTACCTTAGAGTAGGAAGTTCCTTCCTCTTGCTTTACTCTGCCATCCTTGTTGCATGATTGCTCTCCAACTGTTGTTTCTCCTCCAAACTGCCTTGTCACAAAGGGAGAGAAGAACGCCAGAAGTTTGATCGGATCAACGATTGGGTCAATTCAATTCAGGAATGCATAAATTTAATGCATCTGGATAACTATTGGGCTTCCAACTCTTCACCTTCAGTTGTTTGCATGTCCCCAAATGTCCGCTGGCTTTCCCACTCCTTTTCTGGCCTTTCAAATTCATTTTTTGGATTTTTCTAAAACAGGGACTGCACCTGTTAGCTGACTTGCAAACCTATTTTTTCAGATCAAACTGCCGAATGATTGTGTGAAATGCAGAAAGCACCGTGAAACATGGATACCAAGTGTCATCTGAATATGACATCTGAATAAGTTAAGTCTACTGCACTATAACTGTCTGCTTACAGGTTGCTAACGGTGCAGCTGCTTACTTTTGGTGAATCAAAAGCCAGAACCAGAAGAAATTTCAGAGTGTGATTCTGTGATATGTCAACCAACCCTACATCACGCTTGAAGTCTCTATTTATAATTTTGGTGGAAAACACCCAATTTTCTGCCTTGGTTGTCTAGTTGATGATTCACCATTGTTTTCCATCATTCTTCATCATCCCTTTCTCAAACCTAATTGGGATAATGTGGCGACCTGATACATTGTGGATCAAAAAATTGTAGCTGCTAGGAAGCTTCAAGTTTCAAGGTATATAGGAAGTGAGTAAACTAGAGATGGGTTGTAATAGAGCTTAGCCTATTAACTAGTAGGTCACTAGAATTCGAGAGTTTCCTGGGAACAGATCTGTTTGGTTGCTGGTCCATCGTAGATTTTGAAAATGCACTATGATCTCTGCCTACCTTTAAAAAAACGGAGAAAATTTATATTATAGAGAAATCAGATTATACATATTCGACCGTGCTAGGCATGAAAATTATTAGTCCAGACCTAGGCAGTATAAACATAAGCACACAAATTAGAAAATAACATTGATGCACATATTTATCTAGAATTTCTTGAAGGTCTTCTTGAAGCTTAGTCGACCACCATAACGGTGGAGGACCATAACAGGTGAGATTTTGTTTGTCAAGAGCCCAGTTTGCTAGCGCTTCCACGACTTGATTGAGCTCTCTAAGAACAGGATTGAAATGAATTTCTTGGAACATATCCTTCAACTATTGAATTTTCTCCCACTCTCTAACAATTTGCCTATTTTCCCCCTAGACCACATCAGGATTGGATAGCAGATTATCTATCAGAAGAGAATCAGATTCAACCTAGTTTTTGCCACCCAGCGTGCATGGGTTCTTGTAAACCCTTGTAGATGGCCCTAATTTCAGTTACATTAAATGTTGAATAACCCATTTTTTTTTGCATAGAAAAAGGCCACTGAACCATCAGAAGACCTCCCTATTCCCCCCATACTTGCTTGACCCAGATTTTCTCGGGAAGCTCCATCCGTATCCAGCTTTCCAAACCCAGGCAGAGGGGCTGTCCACTTTCTATTCATCGGTTTTTTCTTTCTTGGTTTAAAGGCAGCCATGGTGGTAGTCAAAGGCTGTAAAGGAAGTATTTTGAAAATATGAACCCACTCTAGTGAAGGGTGTTGAGGAAGACGTAGTGTATGTTTAATAGATTCTGCCACATTCATTTTTATTTTCTCCCACACAAAGGAATTGTTTATCTCTTCCTGTTTGAAAATTCTTCTATTTCTTTCCTTCCAAGTATTCCAGAGCTAGAGGGTTATGCCACTTCACAATGCTCGTAAAAGATTTTGACCCTTTGTCAACTCTTTTCTCCATTCTCTGAATAAATGCTCAAGAGACTAGATGCCAAGCAAACAACTTGGTAAGATGCTGCCATAGTTGGACTACAAAGGGGTATTGGATAAAAAGATGAGTAATGGTTTCATCATTTGCCATACACATAACACATCTAAAAGGGCCATGGAACCCTCTTTTCATGAGCCTGTCCCCAGTGAGGATTCTTATTCTTAAAACCAACCAAACAAATAAACTTACTTTGAGCCATAGAGATTGCTGCCACAGATGGTGAAAGATGTCCTTCAGGGGATGAGGAGCTACCTGACAAAGAGAGTCATATCCGGAAGAGACCGCGTAGAACCTGGTGGAAGATTTATCCCATGCTATGAAATATCCCCAACTAGGAGATATTGTTTCAAACTTGCGAAAATTCCTAACTTTTAACTTGTAGGCATTTTGTTAAACAATTTGCATGCAATGTTTGGAACAACTATGACAACGATCATAAATCTATCACATAATCATGAAAATTTTCAAAGATTGCATAGTGTCATTCCATCAAACAGTTGGCAATCATTCTATTGAACTCTCACAAGCAGTTAGAAAAACAAGGAATAAGGAAAAGTCATTTTAACAAACATGTACCATACATCGAACTGAAGCAAACATTTCAATATATAGTATTCAGATTAATAATTTCAAACCTCTTAAATGATACAGCTGCTGCTGGTAGTATATTTTTGCGTGTAGTGATCCACGGTGCTGGCATGCATTCAATATTAAACTCAGAAATTATTATTCCTTTGAGCAACTAAGTATGGCTGAGTTGTACAACAGAAAAATCAGTCGTTTGTAATGAATTATCAAATATAAAACTGAATATGAATACTCAGAATAGCTCCATGCGACATATATAAAATTTAGAAAATATTATACTTGCAACAGTTGAGAATGACTGTTTGTACATCAGTATTAACAATCTGATTTTCTGTTTAAATCTGCATTAATACTTCTGAAGTGATAGTGCCCAACAATAGATGGATATTAGATAACCACGATTTTCCCTGAAATGCCCAAACTGCCTTCACAAAAAAAATTCTGTATGCAGGAAATGGTCTTCAACATCTGTAAATACAACTACCAGGGATTGAGGAGGAATCCTCTCACCAAAATAGCCCTTCCAGCTATGGTCCAAATTCTCCTCTGCACTGAAACCATGGACCCTAAGCGATTTCACTCCTTGAGCAAAAGAAGTGAACACGCAGGCTCACCAATCGTTTTCCAGAGAAAATAACAAATGAACATATTTTCATTTTAATCCTCAAGTCATCCTTATAACTCCTTTGAAACCCTAATCCTCCACTTTTTCCAACGCCACTTTATAAAATCATAATTAATATTTCACTTTAGCCATAAGCCATGACTTAAAGCACCTCAAAGTGAAATTATAATATAAAGTGCATTAAAAAAAACATCTCAACCAAAAATTATAACATTAATGAATATAAGGGTCCAAATATTCGCTTTACATCTCCCACGCCCTAGTTCGCAATTTTTATATTGCATCATAGATTTTTCGACTCCTTCCAATGTTTAGCTCATCTTCTCTGCTACTCCATTTTTTGTAGAGAGTATGCATTGGAACCCTGCCTTGTGATGACTTGTTCATTGCATACTGCTAGAGACTCATTTGAAGTGAATTCACTTCATTTGAAGTGAATTCACCTCCATTATCACTCCGTAAAGTAGCCAACTTCGATTCTTTTTAATTTTCAACTAATTTCTTGAACTCGTGAAACTTTAGTTTTATTTTATAGAAAATACACCCAAGTCATTCAATTGAAATCATCAATAAATAAAAGAAAATAGCTTTTGCGTTTTATGGAAGGCACACCCATATCACGTACATTAATATGAATCAACTGTAGACATCTATGAGCTCTCCATTCGGATGCCTATGAAAATCTTTCATGCTTTTGCTTTCCAAGAACACAAGCTTCATATAACACGTTTTCCTGTTTAAAAGTTTGCTATCCCCTCACCATACGTTTTCTCTCGAAATCAATTAAACTTTGGACATTTAAATGCCTATACCCAAGGTGCTACAAATGATGATTTGGCATCACCCATCTCTACAATTTCTACTTTATCCTCAATCCTCAAAAGAACTCTGCAATGGAGTTAGATTAAATTCCCATTTTCATTGTAGACCGACGTATTAGTATTGTCATGGTTATCAATGCAATTACATATTTTAGTTTGCAATGACTCTTGTTGGTTATGTTTGGGTGTTGATGGTTGTGTCTACTAACAACCATAATTCATTTGTCTTATGAAAGGGCCCTTGTATAAGGTCCTTCCTGTATTGTGTGAATTGTATTTAGACTTATCTTTTATGAATATAGGTTGCCATTGTTTAGATGCTTTGCTCTATCATGGTGTGCCATGCAATTATTAATCTGTGTATGCCATTATTGATAATCTAGCATCTCATGAGACATTAACTAGTCCACATTTTGGCCCCTTTGCCTTGACAAACATTGGGTCAAGTTAAAGTTGGTTCAAAGAGAAGAGAAGTGATAGCGCATGATTCTTTGGGAAATCCCCTCTTTTTCTTTGCTCATCAATTTGGACACTGCACCAATAATGTGGCTGAAATCACGGCTATCCAATGCGCTCTTCTGGAAGCAGCGAAATTGGGATGTCCTAGTATTATAGTGGAATCTGACTCCAAGGTTATTGTTAATCTTCTACAAGTTCCAGAGCAACATCCTTCTCATAATTGGCTTATTGCTAGAATTCAGGATAATATTAAGGTCATAGCCATAAAGTTTCACACAATCACGGGTCAAAACAAGATGGCAGACGCTTTGGCCAATTGGGCATTAGATCATTCTAATATGATCATTTATGGTCCTGAACCTTTCACCTGGACGCAGGAGAAACGTCAACAGATTGAGCAAATCCTCTCTTTGAAATCGTGTGGTGGATAAATTGCAGATATGCTAATTCTCTACTCTTATTTGCTATTGGAAATCTAAGAATATTTCCTGGAGTATGAGTATAACTACTTGGCATTGTAATTTGTACTTTATACTTATATTAATATAAAAGTGGTGGTTTTTTTTTTTTTTTAAAGAGAAGAGTAGTGTGACAAGGAACTCTATTCTCTTATAATATCTATATACCGAACTTAACCATGAATTACGACAAAAGATATTATGACACATCTCAAAGAGTTCAAGGAAAAGACTGATGCATACCCCTGTGCTGTTAGAACCAACAAAGAGAAGAAAGAATAAAATGGAGACAAGAGAGCAAACTGCACTGTCCAGAATGAACTAGGCAGGGTATATTTATTTAGAAGGAGAAGTAGTTATTAGTTCCTTCGGTTACAACTGAAATGCATCCTCCTAACAAACTAGAACCACATGGGTTCGTTATATATATTCAACACCCCCCCTTAATGACAAACCTTGAAACAATACCAAGTTTATCTCTAAACTTGACAAACAACAAAGGACCAAGAGGTTTAGTCATTACATCAGCAGGCTGATCTGCAGATGGACAAAAATGCAGAGAGATTTCACCAGAATCAACCAACTGGTGAATATAATGATGATGAATCTCAATATGTCTAGTACGGGTATGATAAATAGAATTCTTCACCATCTTGAGAACACCTTGATTATCACAAAAGAGTGAAAGAGGTGTTGCAGCAGCCTGAGGAAACTGAAAGTCAGCCAAATTCCGACGAAGCCATATTGCTTCGCAACTGGCACTAACAACAACCTTGTATTCTGCTTCCGTAGAAGAGATGGCAACAATAGGTTGAAGTTTACTTTGCCAAGAAACAACTCCTGAACCAAAAGAGAAGATATATCCTGTGGTAGACCGTCGAGTATCTACAGATCCTCCCCAATCAGAGTTAGTATAGCCAATCAATATGAAATTTGCAACTCTCTGATATAAAATGCCAAAGTCAAAAGTTCCTTTGACATATTGAAGAACTTGTTTTGCTGCTTCCTAGTGAATGAGTTTCGGTTTGGATAAAAACCGTGAGAGATAACTGATAGCAAAACATAGATCCGGTCGTGTAGTTGTTAGATAGATCAAACTACCCACCAACTGTCTGTAGAATGATTCATCGACCGATGGTGAATCATCATGGGCTGATAGTTTCAACCCTACCTCCATAGGTGTAGAAGAAGAATTACAATCATACATAAGAAACTTTTGTAGCAGGTTAGTGGCATACTTAGCTTGAGATATGAAAACCAAATGATCAAGTTGCCAGAATTCTACACCAAGAAAATAGTGAAGGAGGCCTAAATCAGTCATGTCAAAAGCAGCACATAAATATGATTTTACCTTATGAATTGCAGTATCTCTACTGCCGGTGATGGCAAGGTCATCAACATATACAATAAGAATCACAATGTCATCATCATTGCTTTTGACATAGAGATTCGGATCAGAATGACTCCGTGTGAAACCTGAATCTCTGAGATGTTTATCTATTTTAATGTACCAGGCTCGAGGAGCCTGCTTAAGTCCATACAAGGACTTAATCAATCTGCATATCAGATGCTCACTACCACGAGCCCGAAAACCCTCAGGCTGTGTCATATACACCTCTTCCTTCAAATCCCCATTTAGGAAAACACTTTTGACATCCATCTGATATGCTTTCCAACCAAACTGAGTTGTAAAAGAAAGAAAAAGTCGAAAAGTGACCATCTTTACAGTAGGAGCAAATGTTTCTTCATAATCTATCCCCTCCTATTGCGAAAAACCTTTCGCAATGAGTCGACCCTTGTACTTATCCAAAGTACCATCTGTTTTGCACTTGATTTTATACACCCATTTACAGCCAATGGTGTGTTCCCTGGAGGTAATGGCACCAACTTCCAGGGATTATTCTTAATCAAGGCATCATACTCTAGTTGCATGGCAATTTCCCATTCCGGTATGCCTCGTGCTTCAGAGTATTTCTGTGGCTCATGAATATGAAGAAGATCAGAAGCAAGAGCAAATTGAGCTTGCTCAGAATAACCAATTTGCTTACCAGTTCGTCGAGACCTTCCATCTAAGAGAGGAGACAATTCGTCTTTCCTCAAATCTTGAATAGTGGAATAAAACCACTTAGGCCTTTGTTGAACTGAAGATGTGGTGGCTGGGGTTTCTAGAAAAGAAGCCAATGGAAGTTCCGGAGGTGAAACCAACACAAGTTGATTTCCGGGTGACTCAACAATCTCAGTGGAAGATTGTCCAGACTGTCGTGGAGTCTGTGGAGGAGTATGAGAAGAATCAAATTCATGATCAGGCAAGGAAAGAATACCAAAATCTTTTATGGCATCTTGCTGATCGCTGCCCCGTGGCTGGTCCCCTTGCTGATTACAAGCAAAGAAAGACTCTGTTTCTTTTACAACAACATCTCAACTAATAATGATCTTATTAGTGGAAGTATCAATCAATCTATAGGATTTAGATTGATCACTATAACCAGCAAAAAAATATCTAGAACATTTTGAATCTAATTTACTCTTATTTTCAGAAATCAAAGTATAAGCCGCTGAACCAAAAACACGAAACGCTGATACCTCTGGTTTGATGTTGGACCAAGCTTCCTCTGGTGTGATGTCCTGCAAGGCTTTGCAAGGACTCCGATTGAATATATAAACCGCTGTGTTAATAGCTTCTCCCCAATATTTATAGGGTACTCCTCCACTGTGCATCATGCATCGAACCATTTCCATGATGGTTCTGTTCCTCCGTTCTACCACCCTATTTTGCTGCGGGGTATAAGGGGTTGTCAATTGGCGTTGAATCCCTTCGTTACTGCGGAAATCTGCAAATTGTTTAGAGGTAAACTCACCCCTATTATCAAATCTCAAAGTCTTGATCTGTCCGCTGGTTTGATTCTCCACCAAGGCCTTGAACTTGACAAAAGAAGCAAAGTAATTAGACTTCTTTTTCAAAAGATAGACCCACATTTTTTGAGAATGATCATCCACCAGCAAGAGAAAATAACGTGCACCAAGGACTGTGGGAGTCTTCCACGATGGCTCACATAGATCTGCATGTACAAGATCTAAGAGCCCCTTTGCACGCCAAGCACCTTTTGAGGGAAAAGGTTTCTGCTTTTGTTTTCCTTAAAACAACCAACACACATATCCTGTTTCTTCTGAATAGGAGGCAAACCAACAACCATGTTGGTTTTATGAAGGCAGACTAAATACTAAAGGTTGAGATGTCCATATCTTTTGTGCCATAAAACACTGGGATTGCCTTCCACAACTAAGGCATGCAGGGTGACCGTGGCAGGATCAACAAGTCTATATAGACCACCATGCCCAATCCCCAAAACAACCACCTTGTTTTGCTTGATGTTAGACAATACATTGTTTACCAGAAATTTTTACAGAGATATTGGGATTATCAGTGAGTTGACTGATAGATAACAAGTTCTTATTCATGTTAGGCACATATCTAACATTTTTTACAAGCAATATGATATTATTATTTAGCATAATACGAACATCCCCAATACCCTCTACAACGTATGATCTTCCATCTCCTAAAGTAACTGAATCAGAAGAACATGAATTAAAATTGACATACTAGTCTTTTTGACATGTAAAATGCCATGATGCTCCAGAATCAAAGAACCAACATCGAGTAGGACTGCCATTATCCGTGCAAGATGCCATGAGAGCATATTCTTCTTCTGACTCGTGTTCAACTGTAGCCACATGTCCCTGCCCCCTCTGCTTCTTCAGGGCATTGAGTCTTTTCCGACAGTCTTTCTTCACATGACCAAGTTTGTGACAATAGTAACATTTCACTTTATATTTAGGAGAGGAAGATGACGACTCAGCATGTCGTTTGTACTTTCCTTTAGATTGAGCAGCAAAAGTGCTCTCAGATTGTCCAGAAGTGGACACATTTTGCAACAGGTTGGAACTCACCTTGTCAAACGTAAGGGTTTGACTCTCCGCCATTAAATGGAGTGCCTCCACGAATGACTCATATGAAGAAGGCAAGCTATTTAGAACCAAAGCCACCATATTATCATCATCCACCTTTTTATTTATGGAAGACCACTGGTCTCAAAGATCTTTCATCCGAAGTAGGTGCTCAGATAGCGATCCACCACCTTGTAGTTTTACGGAAAAGAGCATATTTTTCAGGTATAAAACCCGACTCTTTTCTGTCGTCTGATATTTACCCTTCAGACTGGCCCATAATGTGCTTGCCACAGTGGCATTCCGCACTTCCGGTATCATATCATCTGATACCGACAATTTGAGAAGTAATAGTGCCTCTTTATGATGCTTGTCATAATTCTCGGAGTGCGTTGCTGGTCGATTTTCATCACCCTTGATTATTTTATCACAATCACGAAATTCCGCAACCGTTAAAATCTTATGACTCCAAACATTGAAATTAGTTCCTATTAATTTTTGTGACTCTGGCAGAATAAGATTTGAAATATTCGCCATTTTATTATGAAAATAATAAAAATGGAATACAGTATTTTGTCCACCAAATAAAACAAAATTACTTTATTCAAAAGGGTGTTTTATGCATATACATGGCAGCAGAAAAATACGTGGCAGCAGAGAAATATAAAACACCAAAATCATTTAGTTTTATAAGAATGATTTTATAAAAATCTTTTGCCTTGCTACCTCTGCCACGAACCACGATTTTTATTTTTATTTTTGCACGTGCTTTGATTATTTTTGCCGTCTTCCCTCACATATTCCTCCAACGAAGTCTGCCCTGGATCTCACGTATTCTGCCCTTTGCTGCTTACCCACTGTTTTGCTCTGAACGGTTTTGCTGTAACCCACGATTTGTTCCAGTGACCACAACTTGTGACCAACGATGCCCTCGTTTTTGCGATTCTGCCCACGACAGGTGCCAACGATGCCCACGTTTTTGCAACTTGCGACTTGCTTCTAACAATGACGCCACAGCAATCTACAGCAAATGTTTTTATTCTTCACGTGTCTTCACGAATCTCTCGAGTTGCTTCATCGACTTCCTCCAGCGATGCCTCCTCCTCTCTTCTGCCCTGCGTCGACTGTACCTCTCGTCGACCTCTCCTCTCACCGGTGCCCTTTGCTCTGATACCAATGTTAGAACCAGCAAAGAGAAGAAAGAATAAAATGGAGACAAGAGAGCAAACTGCACTGTCCAGAATGAACCAGGCAGGGTATATTTATTTAGAAGGAGGAGTAGTTATTAGTTCCTTCGGTTACAACTGAAATGCATGCTCCTAACAAACTAGAACCGCATGGGTTCGTTATATATATTCAACATGTGCAACCACTTATACCACTAAATGTCCAACTCCGAACTGATCCTTTAAACGTACTAACTCTGCCCATAAACATTGAGTTTGCTAGCCCTGGTGTTCAGGCTAAATCTGAACCATGCCCATCTGTTGTACGCTATGCCTTAGTACACCCTCAGCAGACACCTGATCCGTATGCCCGAGGTGGCATGAGCTTTCAATCCCAACTAGAAGAGTAGCCTCCCCTTGAATGCTCACTTCCTCTTGAACGTTCACTCATATTCTCAAAGCTTTGATTCTGAATGACACCCCCTTGGTGTGTGTGAAGCCTGCATGTTGAACACCCCCCTTGGTGTGCATGAAGCTTGGACGCTAAGCATCCTCTTGGTTGGAGTGTTCCTCTCTTGAACATTACAACATTACCATACACCCTTTTATTATTGAATGCTCCTCTTCTCCCAGACGTCTACCTTCGTGCTGCTGTACGTTGCTTCCCTGAATGCCACCCCCTGAACATCCTACAGGCCCTGAACATCCTACAGACCATGTATGTCCATGCAGCCAACTGTATGGCAGCGTACCAAGAAACAATTTATTCAAGCTTACAACACCATATGGTTCATTAAAATCTGAGTTTTGTCAGGAACAAGGACAGTATATTGAAAAAATCAGTGTTTTGCTTGCAAGAGTGGAAGACCGTTTGATAATTTAGTGTACAACAATGTAGTTTCAAATGCTTTCAACATCTTTTTTCCAAAGAAATTTGGTGGTTGTCAAGGATTTTCAAGGGTTTTAGAAGTGTCAAATTGAGCTTCGCTTCAGAGGTGTTTTCCCAGACCCTCCAAGGGGTGTTTCCCCTTGACCTCATTGGGGCTGCCGCCCCTAGACCCCAGCTTTGAGTGTCAAAGACGAAAAAGGAAATCGGCTGAGGATCACGTCAGGTGAATCATGCTTTTTCTTGAATCTATTTCCCAATGGATGCCATCAATTTATCCAACAGCCCCAGCTACGACAATCTCTACATCAACTCCAACTATACGGTCTTCTTTCCTTTTCATTATTATGTTCATGCTGTCTATGAATTGTGTTGGAAGGGACTCTAACTTGTTTAAAGGTGGGGATAATGTAGACCGACGTATTAGTATTGTCATGGTTATCAACGTAATTACATATTTTAGTTTGAATGACTCTTGTTTGTTATGTTTGGGTGTTACTCGTGTCAAGTGACAAACAAAAGTCATTTGGCTTGTAAATAGAAAGATATATGTCAGGGAAAGGGCACTTGTATCTGCTGAATATTTATACTATTAGTCATTAGTTAGACAGTTGAGAACTGCCTCTAACCGAAAACTGATTGTAACCACCTCTTCATAATAAATAATCTCTATCACGTCCATTTAGGGTAGTGTGCATATTTGTTCTCTTTTCTTTCTAAGCTTTCTTCTGCAAATATTGGTATTAGAGACCGAGGAAGCCCTTGAGGGTACGAGAAATTAACATAGTGTTCGAGGAAGCCCTGATAGGGCAAAAAATGAAGAAGTTAGCTCATCACTTATTGAAGAAGGCTCATGGGAAGGAAAACGTCTGTTACAAAGACATCTGGTGCAAAGAATGTCTGGTTATAGTCGCTGGTTTGAAAAACACGATTCCCAGGTGTAAAATCAAGTTATGTGAATAAAATCGAATTTTTCCTTGATTTGAAAACTCTGCTAGGGCACAACGAGCAAGTTCCAAGAAATTCGAGGTTGTATCTACAAGGGCTAAAGTATTGTTTATCCTCTTGTCGCGAGGGAAAGGAGAGAGTTTCCACAGTCATATGGATACAATAGCGAGGGCATTAGACAAAGCAAGGGCAGAAGAAAAACGATTTTCCACAGTCGTACAAATACAATAGCGAGGACAGAAAAAAAAAAAAACATTTCTTTAAAGTTTTTCATAGTGGCGATTTCCAATTGCGACCAATGTATAAACATGATTAGGCTTTAAAGTTGTTGATAGTCACGATTTCCAGGTGCGACCAGGTTATAAACATCACATATTTTCATTGTATGAGCAAGGTATTTTTTATTACTTCCGTTATTTTGGAGTAATAAATGACAAATATAGCGAACTTGATTTTGCCAGACTTGCAAAAGTTGATGAGCACAAATTTTAATGTATGGAGCCATAAGATTCTGACACTTGCCGAATTTCGAGATTGTGATAAAATAATCACAGGCAGCGAAGGAAGACCTGCTACGAACTTTGCGGAATATGACAAATGTCATAAGGAGGCTATATTACATCTCAAGTTGTTGATGTCAGATGATATGATATTGGAAGTGCAGAATGCCACTGACTAATGTGTTGTGGACCAATATGAGAGATAAATATCAGATGCTAAAAAAGAGTTGGGTTTTATACCTGAAGAATATGCTCTTTTCCGTGAAGTTACAAGGTGGATCGTTGTCTAAGCATCTACTTTGGATGAAAGATCTCTGTAATGTCCCCATTTTTGAAGACCCTTAGCCTATCGTTCCCCGTGGGCTTTAGGGATGTTGCAAGGGGTAAATTATATTAAATAATTAGATAATATTGCCTGGAGAGTGATTTTAATTATTTGACATTATAAAACAATATTTATTTAATTATTTAATATTTATGGAGCAAGTAATGTATTTAATTATTTAATTAAATTCCCAAAATGCAAATTAAAAAGGAGAATTAATTAAATAATAGTTAGGTGGCTTTTAAATATTAAAATCACCCTTTTTAAAAGGGGACGCCGCACCTAGGGGAAATAAACTTCTTTTATTTAATAATTTCCCTCTCCTAGGGATTTCGAATTTTGTGCCTCCTTGCTTATAAAAGGAGTGCTAGGATCATTGTTAGATTCATGTTATAAATATATTTATTTTATGCTCCATGCTTGGAGTTGGGATGCATGCCCATTAAAGCTTTCTCTCTCTATCTTGCGTGGGAAGTTAGTGAGCTGGTTTGATCAATTGAAGTATTCTCTCTTGTTCCATTTGTTGAGTTATCTTGTGTTGAAGTATGTTCTTTGTATGATTTATGGTTGCTAACATTGATGACTTGTTTGAATAAGTGGCACATTTATTTGAGGAGGATATTTGGATGTTATTGATGATTGTTGAGTGTTTTATGATCTGATTTTTTAATGCAGTAAACTTATTCTAACCCTAGCGACTGGGTTGAGGATTTTGGGGGCTGTTTTGGAGGGTTTTTGGCTGTCACAAAATTCAGATCTTTAGTTCTTTGGAAAGATCTTACTTTATAGAATAATCTGCATTTTATTTGAGGGGAAAATATGGGATATTGAAGGAGTTATGCATTTTTGAATATTTCAGCTGTTTGTAGGCTTTTCTGGGTATGGTAAATTAATATTTATTTCAGATCTGCAGTTTGGGGTTGATTTAATATTGCATTTGATTACAGAAATTAAGAGGAATAAAGATAAATTGATTTCATAATTTTTGAAGGAGTTTTGGTGCCCTAAAAGTGCTGGGCGACCTACGTTTTAGGTCAAAATTAGGGTTTCGGGTTGGCTGTGCGAAATCTGATTTTTGCATATTGTTCATATTTTTGTGGTCCATTATTCAAAACTTCAGCTCATTTGGACTTCTCTAGCCAAATATATGAATTTTAGAAAATTGCAGCTGTTGGGGTTTGAAAATTAATTATTTATAGCTGTGTGTGATCAGATTTGTATTGATTCCTGACTTATCCAAGGAGATATTACAGTGGTATCAGAGCATGTTCTTCTGCACCTGTGAGGTTTGACATTGCTTGTGGATCATGGATTTATCTAGTGTAGGTAACGTGAAGACAAGATTTCGGAGACTTGGTAGAGCTCTCAAGCACCGACCTCCATCAAAAGATGAGTTGCTCAAAATTTTGGAAGAAGCAGTAAATTGCTTGGTAACAATAGAGCAAGATGATTATGGATCTATGCTTCTTGCAAGGGATTCCTTGGTAATGCAACTGGCTAAGCACGAGTTGTTGGATCATGAAAATGGAGAGGTAAGAATTATGGTTATCTTCTGCATTATAGTGAGGTTATACGAATCACAGCCCCAAAATTGCCATACTGTGATGTTATCATGAAAGACATCTTTGAGGTCATGGTGGGAAGTTTCCAAGGTCTGTGGGACCTTACAAGCCCTTGTTTTGGTAGGAGGGTTTGCATTTTGAACACTATGGCAAAAGTAAGATCTTGTGTTATAATGATGGATTTGGAATGTAATGATCTTATTTCTCACATGTTTGAGGTGGTCTTTGATGTTATATGTAATGATCATGCTCAAGAGATCATGATTTCCATGCAAGCCATTATGTTTTTGATATTAAATGAATATGAGAGTCCCCGAACACACTTGCTATCTATGTTGGAGGAAGGATTGGGTCAAGAGGCATCATGTGTTGCTCATACACTAGCCCAAGGTGTCCTAAAGAAATGTTCGAACAAAGTGAAGACTATGATTTTCCAAGGTATGATTCTTTGGTGTCTAATGATAAAATTTTGGTATCTAATACTTGCATGAGAGTTGGCATTTGCACAGAAAAATCAGATTTATCTCCAAAGGAAGAGAAGGTAGAAAAGCCCCTAGATACAAATGAGCAAGGTAAAGAGTTATTTTTGATTGAAGAGGTTTCGTTGCCTTTGCATGATTGCATGCATGTTGATAAAATAATCATGGGAGATGAGCCCAAGAGGGAAGAGAAATCTGATTTGCAAGTTTGCATGGACAAGCAAAATGAGGACAGCCAAGAGGTAACTAATGAACATTATTTAGTTGTTACTAATGCTACTTGGATTGACAATGAATGCAAGGATGAGGGGATGAATGATAGGAAAGAAGAAGAGACATTTTTGAGCACTTTAGACCATTCTCAACTTGCTGGTCCGTACGGTAATGCTGTACATATGCAGCGAAAAATAGTGTCAGCCAAGGTCACTATTGAGTGATCAAACACAAGCTTCAAAGGGGCAGCCAAGGGTAGACCTCAATATGGCCCTAAAGGGGTCTATTTCACCATATCTCCCTCCACATAAAAAGGCAACCACTTAACTTCCATTCAGGTACGTGGAAGTCTTTTTCAAGTCTGCTGACCTGGCCAATACTAATGATGAAGTTTCTTTGAATGGATCAAAAATGCTGTCATGGGACTTACAAGGCTCAAAAATCGGATTTGAAGAATAGCATTCAGGTTGCGTGCAGGAGCCACTTTTAAGGACAATCAAGGGAGCTTGAGTCTTGCAGAGGAGGACAATCCACTTCCCTTTCCATCCATGACTATCTTGCTTTGGTGACTCTGTCCAGCAACTGGGGGTTTGCCATGGAGGAAATAATGGCGGCATGATCGCTGTCGTAAACTCGGAGAATACTCAAGTTGCGCAGATGTTAGATTGAACAGGACTAAGAAATAAACATTGGCATGAACATTTCCTCATTCTGCATGTTGAGCTTTGATGATTATGCAGTATGAAGCATGTCCAGATGGTCTTGAAACAGAGGTATTTTGATCATACTATAGCTTGAGGTGGTTGAAACTTGAAATAACACTAGAGTGCCTCAACAATGTGAATAAAGGAAAGGGATGCTTAAGACTCCTAAGCCAATCTTGTAAATCCAATTATCCGTAGACCTTACTGATCTGTGCATAGGACAACGTGTTAATTAATTTGTGCAAATAAGTGTGTATTTGGCATTCTAGATTCTATTTACTTGGAAGCTCCATGCACATGTCATACCGAGAAGGTATATAATCCTACAATGTGCAGCCAGGGCTGTTTTACTGGTACGAAAACGTAATGGGTCAGCTTTAATTCTTGACATTTTAGATTGGATGTCCATTTGGCCGTCACAATGAAAACAAACTGATTTTTGATATTCAATCAAAGGTTAAAAGTTCCTTCTGCGGTTTACGGTGATATGGTTCACTGGATGCATGAGTTATGGTTTCATCTTTTTGACAAATATGAAGTAGGTGTCAAAAAACAACTTAGTGAAATGAAATCCCTGATATATTGAATGAAGAATTTTGTAAGTAACAAGTTATTTGAATTTACATGGTGGGAATCATGAGATGATTTGAGATTCATAGACAAGAAATCTGCATACCAATGATCAATGCACATTCAGTTTTTTACTGGCTTGAGGTCATAATTTTTGTTGGTACTGTAGCTTGCATCGAATTAATGTTTGAGTGTGCAACCAAGAGGAAAATATGTATGTATAATTCAAATTTCTGGAAGATCATAAAAAACTAACAAAATGCTTTCCTACACATTAGTGATCTTATATTGTTGAGGATAAAAGTATTAATGTTATAATGAGATGTATAAGGGTTGAGTCACATGGTATGGAAAATAATAGGTAAGTAAATGGAGCATACTTTACATACGAGGTGTCAGGTCCATCTTTTTGACTAAAATCAGACGCTTCTTTTATATTGGGAGCAGCGTAAGAGCAAGTTATGGTAGTTGAGTTCGGTCATGGTAACCGTTCTGAGAAAAAAGCCATCTCCTCTTTTCAGCCATAATAGTGAGAACCTCTGCCTGTATCATTTGAACAGTGCAGTTTGCTCTCTGAAACAACTCTAAATCTTTCATCTCTTTGCATGTTCCAACATTGGTATTCTTGAGCAACGAAGGTAATGCAGGGTTCGAGGAAGCCTTGTCAACAGGGATCGACACTGGAAGTTTGGGGAAGCCCTGGCTAGGGCACAAAGTCTGAAGTTATTCCATCCAGTGTAAATGAATGAGTCGTGGTCGTAGACAAATTACGAGGGCAGAGAAATTGTGGAGCAAAGTTGAAAACGAGGGCACTATTGAATTTACTAGATGGTTGCACACATCCATGGAAGAAAAACGTCAATTTGGAAACATGATAGCTGCTGAAGTCAAAAACACTAGTCGTTGATGTCACCTTCGAAATCGTGGCCTCTGTTCACCAGTCGCTATTCGATGAAATCGGTGATGGTACTCTGATTTAGAACGAAAGAGAAACTATTGTGAGTCGTGGAAAGGAGCCACGTGAACAATTTAGTGATGCAGGTTTGCATCAATTGACAGTCGTTCTATCTTGAGCAAAATCGTTGAGCCATCGTGGGCACCTGCAAAAATTGTGGGCAGCACTTGCAAAAATCGTGGCACATTACAACATCCGTTTTCGAAAAATCGTGGCAGAGGTATCTGCAAAAGTCGTGGTTCTAAGGATGTTATTGCATAAGCAAAGTCGTAAGTGATTCATGATCTGATTTTCAGGCTTCAGCAACAAAGGTATTCATTTGATTTGCTGGGAGTAATTAATTTTTTAATATTATTTGCACGAATAAGTAATAATATTTTTACAAGCAACTATAGTTGGGTGATTTGCATATTTTTAATATTACTTATTGGAATAAGTAATACTTGGTGGAATAAGTATTATTTTATTGAGTGTGGGCAAAACTATTAATTTATTATTTCCGTCATTTTGGAATAATAAAATGGCAAATATTTCACACTTTGCTAGAGACACAAAAATTAACGGGCACTAATTTCAATGTTTGAAGTCATAAGATTTTAACGGTTGCGGAGTTTCATGATTGTGCCCTAAAAGTGCATCAAGGGTGACCTGAAAGTTTTAGGTCAATGATGAGGGTTTCGAGGATGGCTATGACGAAACGTCATAAGGAAGCATTATTGCATATCTCAAGTTATCGGTGTCGGATGGTTTGATACCGGAAGTGCGGAATATCCAAAACTGTGGCAAGCACGTTGTGGGCCAGTTCTGAAGGATAAATATCATGACATTTAGAAAATTGTAGCAGTCGGGTTTTATACCTGAAAAATAATGCTCTTTTACAGCTGTAAAGTTATCAAGAAGGTGGATCGCTGTCCTAAGCACCTACTTCGAGATGGGGATATTAGAATCTTCCGAGACCAGTTATCTTCCATCAATAAAAAGGTGGACGATGATGATATGGTGGCTATGGTTTTGAACAACTTACCTTCTTTGTATGAGTCATTTGTGGAGGCACTCCATTTAATGGTTGAAAGTCAAACACTCACGTTTGACAAAGTGAGTTCCTACCTGTTGCAAAAGGAACGGAGACAACTTCAGGCAAAATCTAATTGTGACCATTCAGAGAGTGCTCTTGTCACTTAGTCAAAAAGGAAAGTGGAAACGTCAATCTGGTGAGTCTGTCCACTCGATATCAGGGCACATGTTATTACTGTCACAAGGTTGGGCACCTCAAGAAGGATTGCCGGAAGCGGATGTATGATCTTTCAAAACAGAACAAAAAGCCATGTAATGAGGAACATGTGGCAGCAGTTGCAGAAGAACGGGATTCAGATGACAGGCATGCTCTTTATTGTCTTACGACATCATGCTCGAATGACAGTGGTACCAGTTGCTGGATCATTGACTCTAGTGCGTCTGCACACTTTTCATGTCGTTGGGACTGGTATGTTTCATTTACTACAAATATTTGTTTTGAATCAGTAGTACTAGCTGATGGAGAAACACTTGCAGTAGAAGGGATAGGAGATATATGTATTATATTGAATAATGCTCATAAATTTTTGGTACGGAATGTTAGATATGTACCTTCCTTACAAAAGAATCTTCTATCTATTCGTCAATTGACTGAAAATCCCAATATTTCTGTGGATTTATGTGGAAAGAAGTCTGTTATCTCTGATGTGAAATAGAGACGGATAATTGCTCTTGGTATTGGGCAAGGTGGTCAGTATCAGCTTGTTGATCCGGCTGCGATCAACATGAATGCACGTGTGGAGGACAGCTCCACCATTTAGGAAGTGCAGGAGGCTGCAATGCCTTGGGAGGAAGTCATTCCTCACAAATCTGTTGATTTGGATACATTCAACCTACATGCACCTATTGTGGAGGAAATATCCACTATATTAGGTGTACGGGAGGCGGACATGCCTTGGGAGGATGGATTTCCTCATTCTGAAGAACAATTTGTTGTGGACGGAGACTCCACTATTCCAAATGCACTAACAATGCATGGTGAGATGGCATGCCCAGCCACTCACTCAGAGGTCCTTACTCGAAGGACAATAGAGCATGCCCAGTTTGCTCATTGTGTTGTGAACAATCTTTCCCAACAGAGGGGGATAGATGAGCAAATAGATAAGATGGAGGAGTTAGTTCTCACTTCTACCATTGCGGAGATGGCCCTTTCTCCCACTGCTAAGATGGAGATGCTTGTTTCTCCTACTATTGCGGAGTTGGTTTTGTTGGTAGCTAGATTTAATCCTTCTTCAAGAACCGAGCAGCATCAAGGAATAAACAAGACACTCAGAGGCAGATAAACAATTGTGTGTCATTTTGTAGCTGGGGAAGCAGTTTATTTGACCCTTTAACACTCAGGATTTGAAAGAAGTGGGTAGCACCTTAAAAGGATTTGATCTAATCCTAACTATTTTACGTTGTGCCTTTCAACCAAGGTAAGAGAACCTACTTTGTAACCTTCAAATGGTGAAGGAGATGGTGATATCCTTCTTTTGCACAAATTCTATATAGAAGACCTTGGGGAAAATATGATCAACACTCCAAATTTGACTCTCACGAGTTGTCACTCCTAGAATATGGAGATATTTTCAATACAAGGCTAAGGTTACTGAAGACATTTGGAAACCTAATCTGTTCTGCATACTTTGGCAAATGGATTTTGTTCTTCTGTGGACATGCAGGACAAAACAGGGGTAGTTCAGGGTAGGATTGGTTGTTTGAATATTTTTTGGTGGGAGATCAACAAGACAAATTGGACTTTGCTAGATCCTTGAGAAACTTCACAACAATGGAAAAATCAACAATAGAAAGCTTCAAAATAGTTAAAACATTCCTTCATCCAGAAGTTGTGCATCAATGGAGGCCCAGATTTGCACTTTTTCACACAATCTTTGAGATTCTAGCATGAAGGCTTGAGTTAGAAGGCCCAATAAAACATCAAAATCTAAGATGAATCACGCCTGAGGTACACCCAGAGGCTTATAATCAATCTTTGTCAACAAATGAAGAAAAATGATTTTAAACTGTTTATTTCATTCCTAGATGAAAGCTCTTCTGAAAAATGAAATTGCAGATGCCACTAAACTATCACAAGGATTGAGATCTGTGTGATTGAGATAGATTTTGATACAAGATTGCAATAGGAACAATAAAAACTACTTGCAGACATTTTGAAAGTGAAATAAACACAGAATTGCCAGAGATTTAACACAAATTAATTCAAAGTTTATCAGATTTATTCAACAAGGGAGAGTTATTCAAACAATCTCAGAGCTTGTTGATGGCTATACACTTGTAATCGACTCACAACATGAATGGAAATCTAACACAGAGGAAGTTAACCTGGTTTCTCAGAGGGATGAGCTTTTCTCAAAAAAATTTCGTGAAAATGAATTCCCAACCATTTGCAAGTCTAAAACATGCATTATATATCATTTGTTTACATCCAAGCCTTCTCTCCCAAGAAAAGGATATCCTAAGCATCAAGTTCATTACAAAATTTCATCATGATTCACAGAGAAGGACGTTTAACAGAAAAACGTTCAAAAGTTGTCAGGTGCCTTAAAAGGCGAATCATTGCAAAAATCTGCATCATCACTTCAAAAGGGGCATGTTTTTCATCCTTGGCGCACGCAGACCCCTTTCGTTTCATCATTTCATCTTTTCCCTTTCCAAATTTGCTTCTGCAACTTCTGGATCTGATATTTCACGTTTTTGCACGAGCCCGAGCAAAAAATCCTTTTCAAAAGTACCTCAGATCCACAAATTGAACCATCAAATTGATTTAATTGATCGTTGCAGACTAGAACGACACAAATTTGCCAAAAATCCGATGAAAAATTGATGCAAAAATTTCATCTCCAAACATCCTGGAGCTTGAATGGCGGAAAAATGATGAAACGCACAGTTACTGTTGATCTTCGTTTATCTTTTAATCTGAGCCCTCTACGTGGAGAAATGTGATTGGAAACGGGCTTGGGAGCGCTTTTTGACATTTTATCACCTTTGAAAAAATGTAAAATTTGACATTTTTCTCCACCCCTCCGCCCTTTCAAAAATGGATTGACACATGTCCCAATGTGGGTCGTAGTGGAATTGCGGCTTGATTCTGCTATTTTTCCTCTCTTTTGGAAAAAAGAAATTTTTCCAAATTTTCCTTGCATCTCCGCCTTTCCGCCTCTGACCTTGCCACGTGTTCCTTTGTGATTGGAGCAGAGCTGTGGTTCAGATTTTAACCTTTATATTTTGAAGTTAAAAATCTTCAAAGTAACTTGATATTCCACCTCCCTCTTTGACTTTTCAAAGCCATGTGCCCTCTGATTGGAGGCAGAGTTTCGACCCATTTTTATACTTTATTCCCATCTTTCCAAAAGAAGGCAAAAAACTTCAAAGTTCTCCATCGGCCCGCATCCCCTTTGCCTTTGACCTTTCAAAACTGCTATGTGCCCTTCTCTGATTGGAGGCGGAGTTTCGGTTCTCTTTGTGACTTTTACAAAATAAAGTCAAAAAACTTTGAAGGAACCCGACAACCCGCAATTCCATCTTCGATTCTGAAGCTGCCATTTGTCCTCCCGCGGGCCTTAGGACTTTTTTCTCACTTTAACTCATTTTTTCCAAAATGCCTTAGAGCACAAAAAAGACCCGCTACTCCACAATCGCTCAACATGCGACATGTGTACATCCTCGGGAAAAATTAAGAAATTTTCTCCGCCGCTTGAATTCAGCCAATTAGAACTTGGCAGGGCCACGGGGCGAGTTAAAATTTTTAGGCAAAATAGCCAAAAAGATCAAATTTACAAGATAAATCCGCCGCGCCTCAACCAATTAGAAAAAACCACGTAAGTATCATTATAACCAATCAGAAAGAAGTGGAGCCATAGGACCAAAAAATGCCTTTTTGCCAAAAAAAGCAAAAAGCGACAAGTTAAAACATTTGCCCGCCGCCCCTCGACCAATTAGAAGAAGCCACGTAACCGCCCAATGCTTAGGAATAATTTGACGGGTAAAATACGCCCGTCAAACCGTAAAAAACACAGAAATTTTCCAATTATGCCCAGAATCCGATTTTTTCACTAAGGATGGAATTTTTTTGAAACAGAACTGAGTGAAACATGATTCCGAGCATTTTTCGACCATGGGGATGGATTTTCAAAGGCATACAAGTATAAATCGATAATTTTCAAGCTTCCACGATCTGGGAAAAAGGAAAAAACGGCAGAACCCGTGGATTTGAAGAATTTAGGGCAAAACAGGGCACACTTGGAAACTTCTTCAAAAAAGGGCATAACAATGGATTTGGCAAACAATTCAAGGCATTCAAATGGAGGCAAAAGCTTTAGATCATCCATTCACGACATAGGAAACGTTTCAGAATACACAGAGTGAAGGAAAATTAGGGCAAAATGGTGTAAGATCAAAATGGACACCAACAGGTTCCAACTCCCACTGCACAGATGGTCACATTTCAGTTTCTTCTCTCCTTAGCAACTTGATTGAATTGGAAGGCACTTCACCATGATTTCCTGAAAAGGTTAGATGAGACCTACATGTAGTTGCAAGGGCATGATTGAGGTGACTTAGATTGTAGGCTAATTGAGTCTATGTATAGACTTCAACAAGCTACACAAGCCTAGAACAAATTTCTCAATCCACCTCTCTGAGTTTCTAATTCCAACACTCTGAAGATGGGGTCGACAATCTCAGCCATTCATGATTCATTGTTGGTGAATGAATCATGTAACGAAGAATCCGTGGACCACTTGCCATATCCTCTGCTCACATAACCAGATACCTGTTTTATGGTCCTTCTCCATTCAACAACCGCAACGCAACAATGGACTGCTGATTTCGAAGTACCACCTATGGCACAATCTATAGATCTAATGACTAAACATATGGACTTCAGGACATTTGTAAAATATCGGGACAAATGTGGTATGGTTTCCGGTTTAGTCATTAAGAGTGGGTGTTGAATATTTATACTAATAGTCATCAGTTAGACTGTTGGGAACTGCCTCTAACTGAATGAAAACCGAAAACTGATTGTAACCGCCTCTTCATAATAAAAAATTTCTGCCACGTTCATTCAGGGCAGTGTGCAGATTTGTTCTCTTTTTTTTTCTAAGCTTTCTTTTGCTAACAGTATCAAGTCCTTTTGTATTGTTTGAATTGTATTGAGACTTATCTCTTATGAATACAAGCTGCAATTGTTTGGATGCTTTACTCTTCCATGGTTATGCTATGCAATTACCATTCTCTGTACGCTCTTATTGATAATCTAGTATCTTAATATACATTAACTAGTCTACTTTTATATCTTGTACATATAGTCTTGTAATTTTCTTATACATAATCGATTTTGAGTAAACCATCGTCAGTCACAATGTGACAGCCACTTTTTCAAATAGCCACTAAAGAATGATAATTCATTTTCAATGTTGGTTTATAGTTATACTAAACACCATGAATGTACCCCACAGTATTATTAGGCAAGAGAATCTTTACTTTACTGAAACCAATTGAGTTATGAGTTGACTTATCTGCAAGATGAATTGGGTTCACTCTTTTGGGCTCATAGCTTCAAAAGAATTCTTTTCTGTAAGCCATGTGTTTTCTAGCTTTAGAGTCCAACAGCCACACATCAGTAAGATCATCTAATTTGTGTGAATAAACTACTGAAAAAACCGCATCCTCATCATCAAATGCCGTTAAAATTTCTTCATTTTTTCTTGAACATTTTGAGCAGAATAAAAAATATTGTCTAGAAAATGAAGATCTACATTCACTGGAAAAATGCCCCACTTTACTACACTTATACCATTGGACCTCTTTTTCTTTGCCATGTCTATATGATTGTGTGGGAAAATATTGTGAGCCTCTACCACGTCCATGTGAGGGACCTCGCCACTGTCCTGAATCATTCTTTGAGCTTGACCATAACCCACATTGTGATAACCTCCTCTGAATGCACTGGAATGTGCTCGACCACATCCTCTAGAGTTTTGACTTGAACTTGCAACAATGTGTCTTCTGTTGCCGTTTCCTTCATGTGAGGAATGTTGGTATAGTGCTGAATAAGAAGCTCTGCAATAGTTTCAAACTTTACATTTTGCAGTTTGTCAGAAAACTGTAACATATCTAAAGCAATTGCCAATTATTATAAGATTCAGGAAGACTATTAATTGCAACTGTAATTATATAATCTTCGACAAAAGAGGAGTTATCATTCCATTCTATTTACAATATGAGATTTTAAAGTTGCAAGATGTATTCACGCGCATCTCCATCTTCTACCAGCCTTTGATTAAACAATTCCTTCTGGAGTTGAATTTTCTTATATTTCTGTTGCTTGTTATACAAATCTGCCAAAATATACTATGGTGCAGCAGCTTTTATGAAAGCTTCAATATGAACAAAGTTCTCTGACGAATAAAAAATTCTATAAATGCCAATGCTTTATCATTTTTGTTATCAAACAATGCCTTTTCCTTGTTACTTGTTGGAGCCTTTGATTAAACAATTCCTTCTGGAGTTGAATTTTCTTATATTTCTGTTGCTTGTTATACAAATCTGCCAAAATATACTATGGTGCGGCAGCTTTTATGAAAGCTTCAATATGAACAAAGTTTTCTGACGAATAAAAAATTGTATAAATGCCAATGCTTTATCATTTTTGATATCCAACAATGCCTTTTCCTTGTTACTTGTTGGAGCCGTTGGATTGCGGGCTTTCACTTCGAACCACCCCCCATTTATAACAAGAGTGTGCTGCATAAACCCTTTCCAATCCTTATAATTGGAACCTGTTAACCAATCTGACTCAGTCAACAAAGACCAATTTTTTGACATGTTGGCTGGTAATATAGACTTAATTGATGCACCTCACTTACTCAACTAAATTTAAGTCTCTAAAATAAAGAGGAATCGAACAATTTGATGCAAAACATAGATTTTAAAAATAAAAGATTACTTACACTCACTCCTAATATATTTTTCCATGGTTTTAAAAGTCCTTGACTTACACTTTATATATGGACAAAGTATACATGGACTTGAGGAATACATGTCTTCCAATTTTGACCTCATATTTACCTCATAGTTTATACTTTGTGTCTTTCATATAAGCCAAATTTCACCTTTTCAATGCTCCTTATTTTTATTGATGGACAACATCTCTCTAAAGATAAAGATTGATTCTTTGCTGCATATGTGTGTGTGTGTGTGTGTGTTACAAAATCAATACTCGTGTGTGCATATATATTGACAACAATATCAATTACACCTCTATGGATTCTTTGATGCATGCCCAAGCTCCAATCAGACGCTGTCAATAGTAGTGTTCGGCCATGCCACACAGTTCAAGCACTCAACCAGCAGTATTCTGCACCTTCAGGTTAATATTTTGTCATAAAACAAACATTTAGTTGAGTAAGTGAAACTGAACATTTCGATTTAGCAGAGTACATATTTGTTCGGGACCTCCCATAATCTTTTGTCAATGCTCCAGGATTTGCACTTTCCAGCAGAACAATGAATTCCTGAGTCTTAAAAAAATTTCAATCAGAAATATGTGACAACTATTTCTCCATGACTCTAATACCAACTATTAAATTGCAGCAAGCAAGCAATTACACACCACCGGGTAAATTTCTGTCATACCCTGGTTGTCTAGAAGCATTTTATCTATCATAAAATTAAATTGCAAACACCAAATGGAGGTGTGCTGAGCCATTCCCTCCGTGTCTTCTATTACATCTATTAATACTATTACAAACAAACCTCTGTAACAAATTATCTATCTTAAGAGTGCAATTGTTACACACATTATTTAGAGATAATAAGCTATCCAAACTAAATGGCGTACGATCTAAATATAGTTAGAAATCCAAACTGATTACTAAACTTTGGATTAGAAGAGACCAACATCTATGCGGGCATTGAAAGGACCCTTAAACCAAATTTGATCACTGATACATTTTTATATGAATCTGTAGTTAACAATGGAGTTAAAAACTAGACTGTTTCGGTACGGGTACGGATACGGATACGGGTACGGGTACGGTGTGCTGAAATGGAAATTTTTTAAAAACCTCGGGTAGGGTATGCTGTGGGTACATTTGTACAATATATTTTAAAAAAGTAAAAAATAGAAATATATATATAAATTTAAAGAAAACAACAAGCTTATAGTCTCAACAACCTATAAAATATTAGAAGCCAACAACAAGCTTATTATGAATCAGAAGCTATCTAAAGCAAGATTTCTTTGACTGAATACAAGAAGACCACAAAACATTAAATCTATGAGTCCATCTACTAATGGGCTCACAAACATTCCACTTATTGTTAAGGCCCAGGGAAAGGTTTGGGGAGAAGGCAATCTTTTCATAGAGTTGTTTGGAGGTAGCCTCTTGGAGAAGGGGCCCTTTGAGTCACCTTAGAGTATCCCAAAAGTCATTCTCATCCTCCATAATTAGTCCAGTAGAGGGAGCTGTGAAAGCATTTCTGAGCATTGTATACATTCTGAACTGAGATTGAGGAAGCTTATAGAAAGCTTTAAGGTCTGTCCATTCCATCCACTTCCCAAATCTGTACAAGTCATGAAATATTTTAATTCCTTTATCAAACCAAAGGAGGGCAGAGCAGCCTCTTGTCAAGGCAAGGATCTTGTCATTATATTTCAGATTCGACAAAATCAATTTGTAGGCTTGGCACCTAGTGTCAAAGGAAGAGAAGATAGGCTGCCCAACCACCAAGTGCTTCACTTGTTCCCATGCCTTCCAAATTGACTGAAGAATAAAGGACCCATGAGGAGCAACAAGAAAGCCCCAAATAGTAAGTCAATCAAATGAACTCCTTTTCATCTCTCTTGACCCTTCGGAGCCTATTGGCAATATCGAATCTCACACGAACTTTCCAAGGTTCAATTCCAGTCAAAACCCTCAAGATTTCTTTATTTTTTTGCACTTAAAAAAAACCTTGTGAGTATGCTGTGGGTACGTACCCACAGGCCCTGGGTATGTCCCGGGTACGGATTTCCGTACCCAGGGCCTGTGGGTATGTACCCACAGCGTACCTGTAATTTCCGTACCCGAGACATACCCAGGGCTTGCGGGTATGTACCCACAGTGTACCCGTACCCGGTACGTATCAGGCCTGGTACGGGGGGGTACTTGGCATTTCTGGGCAGTCTAGGTTAAAAGGTAAGGGAAGTTATAAATTGGCTCAGCAAGACCATTTCAATCATCATCAGATAAATTTGTTTTGTGAAAAGTACCCTTGCAGTGCATACATGAAAATGTTTTATTATGTTTACACATAAATGATTAAATTAATACAGAAGGCGGCTAGGTCAGCCATGAAAGTATGGCTAGGTCGGCCATGAGAATATTTGCAATGTTAGCTTATGTTTCAGGGTGGTAAACTTTGAAACTTAATGTTTCTCAATGGGAATTGTAAATATACCTTAAAATATGCATAGCTGGAAAAATTAATGCAATTTGAATGTCTTTATTCCATGGCAAAAAATGTGTCTTATACTTTGCATTTTGGAGTGGGATAACATTCTCTAGCAGAATGCTATTTCCTTTTTTCGAAAATACTTTATGTTTACATGGCTGAAATGTGACAAATATCATCAGGAAAAGAAGGGTCATCAGCCAAAAGAGGAAGATTTGATGTTTAGTATTGTATTAGTTATTGAGAAGCAGAAAAATATGTAACATTTTTGGTCTGATTAGCTAAAAGCAGAAAAAAGGGTCTCAGTAAAAGACTTACCAAATTGGAGTCAAAACACCGGGAGCACCATGCTGGGAGCAAGAGGGAGAATTTCATTAATAGATATCCAAGATCACCTGGTCCTATTTGAAGAATTGTTTCATTACAGTTTGCGAGTCTTTTGTATATCTAGGCATAACATATCATTAGGTTTAACAAGTCTTTTGTGTACCTAGGCATAACATATTATTAGGTTTATGATTATGTTATATGATGTTTTGTCCTGAAGTCTATAGTCTTAGTATTTTATTCTAAGTTATGTTTTGTCTGCCCAGGATTAATGAAGGGTTAAACCATGAGTTAATTAGGGTCTTCTTTCCCATTGAACATATATTGAGGGAAAACCCTAAAGATGTATATTTTTCATTCTCATTTTCCTAATGCAATACAAAGAGCCACCATTATGCGAGAACTCGTGTTTTTTAGAGTCTGATTTGCAGGTGCTATCTATTTCGGGTGGGCAAATGCTTCCATTTTCCTGCTTATTTACTTCTGGTACTTAGCATTTCTACTCTTGTTTTTCTGTGAATGATTTGGAATGCAACAAAGCTTACAGATACTAAATGTACTACCTCTAAGTCCGCAACGTCAACAAATGGTGGTGTAAACTCAGTATTCAATAAAGTTGTTATTGTTTGATAGTTCAGTGGACAATAGAAGCATACACTAACATGCCAAAACATTTGAATGCTTTATTGGTTATTGATGATGTTCGAAGTTCAAACACTAATAGATTTTATGTGGAGGAAGCCCTTGACTGGCATGATAAGAAAAATAAGACTCATATGAGTTTGATTCATTCGTGAAAGATTTGTTTAACGTGCATGAGCATGGCGATACTTCATTAGTTGAATTTCAATAATCAAAGACTTTAAAGATGAAGCCTCGAGGGAGTATTCTGCAATATGAATGACAGATGGGGACTTTAATCAGTAAGTTGCTGGATGTTATGAATGAACCTAAAAAGATAGATTGATTTGTTGATCAGCTAACACCCCACCGTGAGTTTTGTAGGGTAGACAAATAAAGAAGCCAACTTATAGAGAATGTAATATCCCCAAATGGATATTTTGACTCCTCAAATTCTTAGCAAATCCCAAACCCTTGATCAAATGAAACTCTGCAGAACCGAAGTAAATCTGCAAAATATGACTTGGGTATGTGTATACACTCACACCAAACAGCCCATAAATTATTATTTCTTACTCCCAAACATAAAAACAGATTTATAAGGGTTATGGCGATTAATATTATGGCAGATCTGAATTTATTATGAGAAGTGCGACTAGGGTATGGATGAAAAACTCATGCAACAAATACCCCAAAAACTCTTATCTTCTACCAACCTGATTACAATATTTTTTGACAGCCAAAGTAGGAAGAAAAACACATTTTTAAGAAGCAAAAACCAATGGAAAACAGATCTGAAATCTGCATACTATCTGACTGGAAAATACCTTTCAAAATATCTTCAAAAATTCTGGAAATTATTTCTTTTTATTCCAAAAATGCAGTACAACTGGTAGCAAATAAAATCAGACCTGGAAAGACTCTACAACACTGAGAATCAACTGAAAGGCGGGTCACTCCAATAGATAACACTGCTGCAATTTTACTGACAAAGCTCTGCTGCAATCCTTCAATAAATACTGCTGGAAATAACTAGAACCAGTGAAGCACAATAGAATTTCCTGTGTGGAAATCCCTCACATTCTCTAAGAGGGTTTTCGTCCTCTAGAGGTATAAATTAAGGGTTTTTGTCCTTGGTATTTTTATGCAAAAGCTCAAGGCTTGAGACACAAATCTGAATGTGATATAATGAGTATGAGTTCCTTCTCCCAAGTTGAACTTTCCTTTATAAAGGAAAAGTGACCCAAAACAACCTCTACAATATCCAATCAGCTTATAATGATTTTCCCTTTGCATTCATTTAATACTTTCCCATATTAAATGCTTTTCCCAACAACTTTTTCCCTCCTAATGCAAGTCGCATTTTTTTAGGGGAAATACATTAATTAATTATATTTTTATCATTCCTAAACTTCATTATTCCCCTTTGGCCCAAGTCGCCATTATCCTTTCTAAGAAGAATAAAATATAATAAATCCCTTTACAATGATATTTGACCCTCAAGGCAAATCGTACTTACCATAGGGATTACAATTTATTTCTCTTAAGCCAAATAAATTAATATAAGTGCTTTAATAATTTTATTTTATTTTATTTTTTTAATATCACTTTATAATAATTTATTGTGACTTAAGTCGCCCTTATATTTTCCTTTGGCCGTCGGGTTGACAAAATAGGCCAAAGGTCTTTGATTGGGAAGGGGATATTACAGTTCTCCCTTCCCAAAATTGCTAGCCCTCAAGCAATTCTGATCTTGTTTTGTTCAAGTGTCATGCACAAGAGACAAAACATGTTGAAATGTTCCACAAGCTTGACTCTTGTACCTGTCAAATGAAGCAAATCTTGCCACAAAATATAGCTCTCATGATGCTCATGAGTATGGACCAATGGTTCAACATACTCCATAATGTAAACATTGTCCTTTAATTTGTCATGCTTCTCATGAGGGAAATAAATCTGAATGTGCAGCAACAAATAAGACTTATTATCAACTTCATACCTTGGAGTATTCTCATTCATTGTCTTCAGAATGACTTGACTTCGCTGCACCAAATTCTGCGTAACCTTGTCCATAAAGGGCTGAATGTCATCATGATAATCCCGCTGCAATAACAAAGATGATGTACCTCTTACCACACAATCTGCATCCCGTGAAGTCTGCTCCTCTTGGATTGAGTCGTCCACACTCCAATGCCTACCAAAAGCTGATGTAGATCCTGAAAAATCGGAATGTGACATTGAGTTCCAAGTAGGACAGCTATTAACCGCTGACAAATCAATGAAGATGAAGTCACCAATCAACAAATAGAGAGCTGGCATATCATAATAAATTAGTGACATAACCAAAGATGAGTTATGGATGTATTCAACACCCATCAAAGACAACTCTTGAGTGGCTGGTCCACAATCAACAAAATCATCATCAACTGAAAATTCTGAATTATCCTCATGTGAAAGGAGTATTCTCTCATGATGGAGTAAAGAAACATGACTGCTGTCATAAAAATCAGAATACCTATCATACTATTTTGCCATGTCTTCAAGCTTCACAAGTGCATCTTCAGTGGAATTTTCATATCCAACACTTGTACTTCGAATGCCAACGCTTATAGACTCTTCTTCATTCGTTCCTCCATGTGTAAGGGTTGTAATCTCATGAGAGTGAGAAGATAAATTATTGCTGCCCCAAATCAGACTTTTGGGATCCTCCTTCACATTGTCATTACAATCATCAACCTCTTCCCAAATCATAGGCTTTTGTTCCAAATATCCTTGGCTGCTATAGTCTGATTTTTCTTCATGTGTAGATGGTGTGACATTATTGGATGTCTTATGATCACCCAACGAATCCATGCCATTGCTATCCAAAACACTAACATGCTCAATGCTAGCCTCTAAAGTAGAAGCTTCTAGTGAAACCTCTTGCAAGGATGATGTAAACAAATCATTACCCAAGGTTGTTCCCATGTCTTCCAAAGTCAAATCAGTATGTCTATCAAATTTATCATATAAATTTTTGCATGCCTCATTGGAATTTGAAGACACCAAAGCACTCTCATGAAGAGTTGTATCAACCATATGTGAAGATTCTCTAATCCTTCCATGCATAAACAATTCAGAAGCTATAGTGTGATATTCCTTCCTTGCATGCTCAGTCTTGTGGCCAAGATTCGGGTGCATGTCCAAGTAGTCCTTGAAATGAAAATTCTCCTTAACATATTGAGGAAGGATGCTATACTCCTCAAATATGATAATCACTTCCGCTTCTTTGTCTTGTGGCATTGGACCTTTGCGAATAGAAAGTGATGATGATCCTTTAGAGAGTCCAAACTTTGTAAGTGACTCATCTAAATGCTGCAATTTACTCATGAGTTGATGTTGTGATTGTTCAAGTTTTTTCCACACTTGTTTGTAGCTAGACATCCTTCCCAAGATGACTTATTTTGCTGTCCAAACTTTATTTGCAAAGGTCCAACGCCACCGAATGGACCGCTCGGAGAGGATTTGCCAACTTTGTTCTCTCCAAGAGGTCGAGACGAAGGGACACTTCATTTTTAGATGCCCCATCTACTATGATATCAGAGGGAGATTCCATTGCCTCTTTCGAGAGCGTCCGTCTTTTGCAGCTTTCTTTAGGTATCATGATCAACGGTGTCTTGCCCTCTATCTACACGAGGCTCTCAGACTTCGGAATGAGTCCCTTCAGCTCCCTCCCAGGCAGGTTGTTACTCGACAAATCACATCTTTCTTTATGGTGCTCTCACCTGAGAGGGGCACCAAGAGGTATAGATAGGCCCCCTCTGCCCTCTGCCCTCTATACCTATATATATATATATATATATATATATATATATATATATAACTGTGACGTCCCATCATGTGATGCTCATCAGTCCCATCATGTTACGTCCCCCCCCCCGTGGGGGCAATGAAGCCCATATCTCTCCATAGCCCGGGAGCACCTCGACATCAGTATGGACTCTCAGACCAGATCCGTCAGGACCCGAGATGCTACCTCCCATTTTTGGGGCTTTCATGTTCTCACTCAGTTAATGCCCCCCCATGTACCACGGTCAACTAGGAGAGTACAAAGGACTCGTCCTTCTCCCAGAAACCGACATTCCAGACTCTCCATAGTTTCAGCTACAGGAAACAGGCATATCGCCAACTACTTCCACTCGACCTCGGCTGTTGGGTGACAACATTGGAGTTGGGGCTTTTCTTCATCTCCGCCCTTCTGCACTCTTGTTGTCGTTGCAACCCTTTCTTCTCATTCTTCTCTCCTTTCTCTTCTTTCTCTTTTCTTGTTGTTTAGGGGACTCTTTCAGGTCTTCCTGCTGGCTCTTTTTACATTGTACTGTATAGTCCCATTGACTTACCTTTTGTGGTCATTTGTTGGACATTAATATTATCATCTTATCTTATCTTCACTCTCCTGACCTGAAACTTGACACACAACTCTTTGATGACCTCCTTGATGTACTCCAATGCTCATCTATGCTCTGCTACCTTTGAAACTTGCCAGGCTCCATGGTTTGCCCATGCATCTTAACCTTGTCTTCAATGTTCTTGCTTTAAAGGACCTTAAACATGCATCATACACCTTAATTTTGACCTTTGACATCTTCCACACATGCCCTACTACCTCAAAACACTCCACACATGCTTGTACTGACTTACCTTGGCCTACTCTGCACCATACTTCATGCTATGTATCCACTAGGTCTAGGACAAAGCCTAGAAAGGCTTGTTTCAACACATGACTCTCATGAACTGACCTTGTTAACATCTTATAGACTCATTGACACCTCTGACACATCATATTGACCATGTAAGACCTCATGGAATCCTTTGACAACCTTTGGAGCTCACCTACAACACCTAGCTTGCTTGACCATGCACCAAGAATATGCTATTCCACCAATGCAACATAGCAACTACACCAAAACACCACTTGAAGACACCAAAACCAGACACTACTAATTTACCTTCATGCTTGTTAATGGATGACACCTTATGGAGATACCTATGCCACCTAGACACCCTTTGACATCAATGAAAACAACACAATAACACATTGTCCAACATGGGAGTAGTTGAGAACGAGTAGATAAAACATAAAGTTCCAAAAATAACAATGCTTATGAAGGAGTAAACTGGTTGACTTACAAGGACATACGGTGTTAGAATCTGTGGAGAGAGAAAAAATAAAGAAAGATCATAATGTACAAAGAACGAATGAAGAGAAACCGGAATTCTCACGTTATGAATTGTGTCCATTATTGAAGTGGTTACAACCAAGAATTAGTTAACACTTAACCAATACTAACTTAATGCTAATCTATAAGCCTTATATTTTAATACCCTCTTTTAAGGCTTACACTATAGAACATACCAACAAAATATTAAAGTAACTGAGCCAAATAAGACCACACATTCTTCAGAAGCTTTTCCATTTGAAAACAATTCTTTGACCAAGTAGAACTCCATCAAGTTGGCTCCCTAATCCTCGTAAAGGTGTAGTTCCTGAGTTCTCGGATTCCACCTCCTTGAACTCCTGAATTATAGAATCTTCGAAATTGGCAAACAACCATCCATGTCGAGCTACTCCCACAATGCTTTATCAAGTTGTCTCATGACCCTTGTAAGGGTAAATTCCCGAGATCCACATAATCTTGAACTATCTGGGTAGCCATCCATGCTGATTTTTCCCTACAGTGGATCCCTTACTGTCTTCAAAGTGTGGGGCTTCTTTTAAAATGCATATTCTCTATTAGTGAGTTTTGCCTTCTTGTATTTGGAAGGATGACTGTTTAAAAATAACTTTAGCATCTTCGTCATCTACTGTAGTATTGATTTCTGTTGGTTGTCTAGTGAGAGACCTCATGTGGCTAGATATAGTGACACTTCATCATCCATTTTTCACAACAATTTTAATTTTTGAACTGAAAATTAATGCAACAAAATGAAAGTGATAGTCTGTACAATTGTTGACTTCAGGCACGGAAATAAAATTAACACAGAGAAATATAATTTTGTATTCTGATTTTGTCTCGGAAATTAATGCAAAGAATTTTTAATGTTTGAATTTGTTCGATGTCACAGTCATCTCCAAAATATTTCACAAGATAAAATACCAGAGAAATTTGTCTTCTTTTCTAGGATAAAACAAACAAATTTCATGCCTAGTGCCCTAGAAATCCCTTAAAAATTGCAATTGGTCTTGTGTTTGAAATTCACACAATTGTCCACTGGTTTTGTGTTTGAAATTAGTGACTGGTAAATTAATGGTGACTGTGTTTCTGAGCTTTCCAACCCTTTTTCGGCTCTCATGACCAATTTGCAGGCCCTCACAACTCGTTCTAGAGACTAGTGAACTATTTTTATGCCCTTTCACGACCCTTTTTCGCAACTGCATTTTAAGATTTTACTTGCTTGAAATTTGCCTTTCTTGTTGTGATCGTCTCCTTCATGATATCACTGTATCTCCTTCACGAAATCACTGTTATGTCATGATTTCGACTTTGAAATCACTGTATCACTGTGATGTCACGATTTCGGCCTTGCTAAGAGGGTTTTTCCTTCCAATACCCACCAGAGATTGTATTTTACTTGTCGTAATGGCTTCAAAAGGGTTCTTTTGAATCTCAATTTCAACAATGGCAGCGGTGATTTGTGCCCTAAACAGGACTAGTCATGATTGTTTTCCTTTATTTTTCAATTGGGTTTACAACAGTTTGCTTGTTCTTTGATCTTGTTTCAAAGTCTTTCTAGCCCCTAGATGCTTCGAACAAAAAACAATGTGAATATTTGAATGTTCTTCCTTCACGACTAAAACTTGCTGAAGCTCAAAATTATTCATCATGCGCCCCATATGCATTCGAAAATATACCGAATGCTTCTTCCTACTCAATTTGTAGATCCTTTGAGCACCAAGGGCTTTGATACCGATGTTAGAATATGTGGAGAGAGAAAGAATAAAGAAAGATCAGAATGTAAAGAGAATGAATGAAGAGAAACTGAATGCACACGTTATTCATTTTGTGTCCATCATTTAATTATGTGAGAGATGGTTACAAAATGGCTGAAGTGGTTATAACTATTAATTAGTTAACACTTAACTAATACTAAATTAAAAGTAATTTAGAAGTCTTATATTCTAACATATGATAGGGAAAATACCTATATATTCTTGTTTATTTATGCTAGACATTAGGTTTGTATTGACCTCGAGAAACACCTGTTATGTAATATATGTGAAGTGTTTCTATTATATTTGTGAGAGGGGTTGGATTGATGGATGGTCTTGAATGTTCAGTGCCAAGGGTATGCTAATAGGAAATATGAAAGTGTGTGTTAATGTAACCTATGGTGAGGCCGTGTTCAATGCTTTCGTAATTACTCTATTTCAAGTATATAATGTGTAATACCCTAGTTGAATTGCATTGTCCAACCTCTTGTCAACCTTTAAAGGGTAATGCAAGCAATTATGGTATGGGTGCCCTAGATGCTCAACTATGTGCATTTTATGGTATAGATGGCCTTGTTGACTAACAGGCATTGTAATGCTAATTTAAACGCCAAGCCAACAAACAGTTGCATCATGCATCTAATGATATTGAATGAATTTTCATTGTATAGGTTGCCTACAATCTAAACTACATGCATTTTGATGGTATAACTATAGATAGGCCTAGTTGAACTAAGGTGCATTGTCATGCATATCTCAAGTGCAAAATGCATGCAAACATGAAATTAACATCATTTCACTTCCTATTTCATGTTGAAAGCCCTAAGAGTGGGGAATTGTGAAGTTCTTCATAGTCCTTTTTTCTTTTGATTTTGGGAAAAGGGAATAGTTGCATTATTTAATTACATATGAAGGATGATAACTAAATTACTAGTGCCAAAGAGAAGCAAAGTTTTTCTATGGGTTATAATAAAATCCTTCAACATTTAAATTTTTGAGATTATTTGCATAAGCCCTTATTTTCGAAACATATATTGTAAATCTGTCCTTTCTTCTTTTCTTTAGTGATGTTTTGAGTATAACTTCTAAACCCATTTTCAGGGACAAATTTGATCATATCATACAATAGTTTTTTTGATCTTTCAGGTTTAATATATATTACTTCTAAAGTGTTCTCACATTTTCTAATACTGAGTCAGTCAAAATTATTGATAGTCATCATTTTCAACTTAAAACCTAAGTAGCCGATACGGCTAAATAAAGCCGTGGGAGCGGGAGCGGGAGTTGCGACGGGAGCGACACGGGAGTAGGCAGGGAGTGGCGGCAGGGCTGCGGAAACGGCCGCTCCCTGCCCGCTCCCACTTAAAAAAACGAGTTTTTTAATTTTTTTAAAATTATTTCTATGTTTTAAAAGTACCACTACTTTAAAAAATAAAATATTTTTCTAATCTAAACCCTAAAAGCTAACTCTAAACAATAAAACAAAAGAACAACACAAAAACAAAACATAAAGCAAAGAAACTATCCTTTGACTCTCCAAAATTGCATTGTGCTTGCCTAGGGTTTGAGGAGCTATTGCTAAGCTTGGAGTGTGAGGAGCTCTAAAGGAGGAAGATTTGTGGTTTACAAAGTGAAGGTAAATTTTTTTTTAATTTCTAACCTTGTTTTTTTTTTTTTTGTTATTTAATCTTGCACACATTACATTTTGATATTTTTGCTTATGTTCATTTTTTTTTTGCTCTTTCTATTTAAATTTTTTAATTTTCATTATTCAATCACAATGCAATTGCATTCCATTGTTTTCTTTGCTTTTTTTTTTTTTGAACCTTGTAGGTATTTCTACAATGGCAACACCAAGTTTTGCTTTTTCTGGGCAATCTTTGGCCAAGACTTTGACCCAAATTCACCGTTATGGAGGCACGTAACAATAGTTCAACAACTTGCAGGTGGCGGTTGTTTTGAATGGAAATGCAATGATTGTGATGGACTATTCAAAGGCTCTTACAGTAGGGTGAAAACCCACTTGTGTGCCATAACGGGTATTGGCATAAGAGTATGCAAGGGGAAAAATAATGTTGGGTTGCCAAAAGGAAAAGTTTTAGCATATATCAAAGAGCAGGAAGATGCAAAGGCAAATATGGCTATGAGAGCGGGTCATCCATTGGCTAAAAGAGGAGGTTCATCTCGTTCAGCGAGGCCTCCAGTTGCTCCATCACTTAGTGGATACCCAATTGTGGCCATGCCACATCCATTTGTGGCTCCTATCTCCACAGATGAGGATGTTTCCCTTGCACGAAAGAAAAGCAAGACAAAGGGCCATTGGAAAAGGCCTTTCAGAATGAGAGCAAGGAAATTGCAGATGAACACATTGCAAGGTGTGTATATGCTAATGGGTTTTCTTTTAATGTTGTGAGATCACCTTATTGGCATGAGATGGTGAAAGCCATCAATGAGGCACCAAAAGGGTATAAATCACCAGGATATGAGAAGATTCGCACCACCCTTTTGGATAAACAAAAAAAATATGTGGAAACCTCCTTGCAACCAATTAGGAACTCATGGACTAAAACAAGTGTGTCCATTATTTCTGATGGATGGAAAGATGCAAGAAACCGCCCTTTAATCAATGTGATTGCAGTATGCCCTAAGGGGGCAATGTTTTTGAAAGCGGTTGATTGTGAGGGGCAAGTGAAGGATGCCCAATTTATAGCCAACATTCTCTTTGAGTCCATTGAGGTAGTGGGGCTTGAAAATGTTGTCCAAGTCATAATGGACAACGCCAAAAATTGCAAAGTTGCGGGGATGCTAGTTGAGGCACGATATGGGCATATTTTTTGCACACCATGTGCCGTGCATTCATTGAATTTAATGCTAAAGAAAATGACAAACAAAATAGAGTGGATCCAACAAGTGTATGCAGAAGCTGAACAGATCCAAATGTTTGTCACCAACCACCACATGTCACAGGGCATTTTTAGATCATTCTCGCAGTTGGAGCTACTTAAGGTAAGGAAAAACTTTCTTTCTTTCTTTTTAATTTAAAATTTAAATATAAGTTTTTTAGTATTCTTTTAGCTCTCAATTTTATTTTTAATTTTTGTTCCTCATTCTTATTAGGTTGCTGAGACATGGTTTGTATCACACACAATCGTCTTGAGACGACTAGTGAAGGTGCGAGAGGCACTCATGAGGATGGTGACATCCAATCTTTGGTCTATATGGAGGCAATCAAACACTCAATGGCTCAAAAAGTGAAGAACCTGATCTTAGAGGACCCTTGGTGGGATAGAGTGGATTATCTGTTGAGTTTTACGGAGCCCATTATGAGCATGATCCGGTTTACTGACACAGATCAGCCATGTCTAGGAGAGATATATGACGGCATCGACTCAATGATTGAGAAGATAAAAGCCGTCATAAATGCAAAAGAACAAGATCCCGAGGAAATATTTTTTAAACAAGTGAAGTCAATCCTCATTGAGCGGTGGAACAAAATGACCACCCCATTACATCTACTGGCTTTTGCATTGACTCCTAGATTTTATAGCACAGAGATCCTTTCCTTGCCAGGGAGGGTAGCACCATATAGGGATGCAAAAGTCAATGAGGGATATATGGCGGCATTGGCTAGGTTCTTCCCTGATCCTGAGGCCCAAGACTAGGTTATGGTAGAGTTTGGCAATATCATAGCACAAACGGGTCATAGCCTTCTTGCTCTTCGGAGCAAATACAAGATGGATGCTCATATGTGGTGGTACCTCCATGGTACTTCATCGGTTTACTTGCAACCTCTTGCAATCAAGGTCTTGGCACAGGTAACTTTTAAATTTTTTTATTCTTTTTTTTTTTAGTTTTTTAAAATTTAAGTTTGAGTGTTTAAGTTTGAAGTTGAACTTTGCATTGACTTTGAAGTTTGGGTTGCCTTAATAGGTTGCAAGTTCATATTCCTCTGAGCACAACTGGAGTACATATAGTTTCGTCCACTCACAGAAACGCAATAGGTTGAGGGCTAAAAGGGCTGAAGATTTAGTATACATACATTCGAACTTGCGCCTTTTATCCCACAAGCAGCCGGAGTACAAGGAAGGGTCAACAAGACATTGGGACATTGATCCAGAGATAGTTGACTTGGATGCTTGCATTTCCCACCATGGAGCATATGATGATGAGTGACGTTCTGTGGCACTGGCACCACGAGACCTACATGCACAAGGGGGTGCAACTGGCAGTGGCACTGGCCCTAGTGCGAGTGGTTCGAGCCCATGTGGTTCTAATGAACCACATAATGATGATGATGTAGCTGGTCTTGATCCTCTTGATGAAGAGGAATATGATGAATATTGACAATGAAAGATAGTTTGAACTTTGAATATTGATCTATGATTGAATTTAATATATCATGAGATTCATGACATTCACATTGTGTTCGATTTAAGTATTTTAAATTTTAATTTTACTTTTAAGCTTGTAAGTTTCTAAGTTTTATCGGTATCCTAGCTTGTTTGTTGTGGTTATTCACTTATTTAGCTTATAACTTGTCTTTTATATTGTCTTTCATATGCATAATATGTGGTTAATAATTAAATTTCTATTTAGAAGGCTGAAATTTATATATTTTTTAATTTTTATCTAGTTTTTGTACTGCCGTATCCTACGCCGTATCCAGGGTCAAAAATTTTTTGCCGTTTCCACGTATCGGATACCCCTCTCCCACTCCCGTATGCAAAACGTTTCGGCAACTTAGCTTAAAACATTAGTTGATGTAAAGGTTTACTTTAGTAGTACTGTTATTATTATTGCCGTTATTATTAATGTAATAATTATGAGCTCATCTATCTTAAATGTATTTATCTGAAAAACTGCAATAGATATCAATCTCGAGGTGTCTATCTTTGATTTGTCACATAGTATCACCTATTGAAGGGTTCTATGCTGATTAATGAATCCATCACAGTCTTTATAATTGTTTCGTTGACTGGTGATTGATGGCCTCAATGTAGCTATACCATTGCATTGGGCTAGAAAAACTCTTTTTGGGAAAAAAGGGGCACCAAACTCCAACATATGCTGAAGATGTTGTGTTTTTTTTATTGTCTTCTCTAAGTAAGAAGAAAACTGCCATATGATGGTCAGATAGACATCAAATTTAAGGCTGGTCATTTTTATTGACATCTCACACTATTACACTCCACTACCACCCCCTTTGCCGCTGCTCTAGTTTATGCCTATTGGCATGACTATTCTAATTATTATCCTTGTCAAAAATATTCTTATTTATTGTTCAGGCTATGAATGATGGGTCTCCATGTTTTCTGCAAACCCCATCCATCATCTCCATGGTTCCACGGGGACGCATCCTTGGGGTTTAGGTGATGTTCCGTTGTCCTTTGGATATGGAGACACGATATCCCTCCCGCTTCTCAAAAGAAGCAATAAAAGAAAAAGAAGGAATGTCTGCTGATGCCCTGAAATATATTTTAATTTATTTGTATTATAAAGATTAGAATCTTAAATTACATGTATTTATTATTATTTTAATACCCGTCCCTCCTCTGTTCGCAAAAATGTGAATATTTTTTCCATCCCCGAAATCCCATCCCCGAGAGGCATGGAATGCTGATAATCCCTGTATAGTTGTTAACATGCTTGAATTCTATCAAATAAAACATGAATAGCTAGTAGAAATCTGCAAATTTCAGTATAGTGACTGCTAGAGTATATTATGGTCCATGGACATTCAGGTCCTTCAAAATTTTCTTTGGATTTCCTTAGATGTAGATGGAAGGATGAAAACAACTACCAGGGTTGATCAGAAGCTTGGCGAGTCTAGCCCAACGACCTCCTGTTGGCTGCCATTGTATATTATGCCTATCAGTATAATTATTCTAATTATTATTCTTGTGAATATATTATTATTTATTGGTCAGGCTATGGATGATGGGTTTCCATGTTTTCTGCAAATCCCATCTGTCATCTCTATGGTTCCATGTGGATGCCTCCTTGGGGGCTTTGGTGATATCTCAATATCCCTAGGATAGGAAAAGACGTGATGTCCCCCCCCCCCCCGCTCCATAAAGTGAAAAAAGGAACAATTGCTGATGTACTGATTTTTTTTTTTTTAAAATTTAATTTAATTTTTTTTTTGTGTTTTAAGGATTCAAATATTATTTTCATATCCGTCCCCTCACTGTCCACAAAAATGAAAAAGATTTTGCTGTCCCTGAAACCGGGATTTTTTTGCCATCCCCGAAAATCCCATCATTGAGAGGCACAAAACGCTGGTAATCTCTGTATAACAGTATAAGTTGAATTTCTTTCGAAAAAAACACGAATAACTAGTAGAAATCTGCAAACTTAAGTACTGACCACTATAGTTTATTTATATTAAGGACATGCAGGCCCCACACAAAATTTCTTAGGCTTCATTACATGTACATGGAAGGACAAAAACAGCATCCACGGTTGATCTGAAGTTTGACGAGTCCAGCCCAACTACCTGCCAAATCTGAACTGTATCTTTCATAGCTTGGAGTTGTCCTACTCCGTTATGTAACTGTTGTTCATGTTCATCAATTTTCTCTATAATCTCTGTGCTTGGTCTGCATATATTGTACATGGTTTCTAAGCTCTTTATAGAAGAAATACTTAATTAGATATTCCACAATTTGAGAGGCTAATGCCTCTCTTTGATCAATCACGCTTTTACAGGAGTTGGTTTTCTTTCCACTGTCAATCACTTCCTTGCGAAAGATTTTGCATTTGACTGCACCTTTTTCCTCCAAGAATCCTTCTCTGAGTCCAAGGATGTCTCTTTTTTAAGCTGTATGGATGGCCTGAAGTGGCAGCACTGTCTTTTTATTTGGCAGCAGCCTGTATATTTAGGAGCAGAGCTTAAGCTGCTGCAACGGGCTTCTTACTACTGTTGGGAGAGTCTTTGGGATGATGGTGTCTGACTGATGATCCAGAAAATTCATCTTCTGAGTCTACATGTGGGCCTTTATCATTGAGGATGTGGATAAGGGAGAGCATTAGGGAACCAACATATTCTTTGACCTGTTTTGAATCAGAGCATGATATTAAGACTAAACAAAGTAACTGAGAAAGAGATGGAAATTCAGCAATCCTGTACACATATGAGGGAAGAAGTCAACTCTGTTTCATGGGAGGAAAAGGTTGCTGAAGATTGTTCACGTGACAAGCTTCAGCCACCCAATTGTAATTAAAGTCTCCTTCCGATGTATCTCTATTAATAATATGATGGGTTGGGGGTAGGTTTGATTCAGTCCCCATAATCCTTATAAACCATTTATAACAAAAGACTCACAAGGATTTTAATACCCAACAAATCACCTTAATTATCCCACTTTCAAAGACCATGCTTAATAAGGTTCAAGTCGATCATATTGAATCCCTTGATTGTTATTCAACAGGACAAGTTTAGCTTCTAGTTATCTGCCAATGACACCTCCTTTTGCCAACCAGTACCGTGCCATTAGCCTTTGTGAAGCAGTGTGAAAGTGTGATTTTATTGAATATGCACGTAAGATTTCTTGCCTTGTCTAATGAGGAATATGGTTGCCAATTGCTGAAAGATGTCTTTATTGATTGCAATGGAAATTACCATAGGGTCGACCTCTACTTCAAGTTCGAAAAATCATCTATCAGGAATGATTTGCAGTCTCCTGGTCAATTCTTCATTCTCAGCTACACGTTTTACTTGAGAAATAGTTTTCCTCCAGCCCATCAAAGGTTCCCCGTAGGCCCTCCATCAAAAAATATTGTTTGAATCAGTTATGTTACAGGGTCAATTCGCTGATCTTTCATCATTTGACTATCGTGCTTCCCATTAGCTAGAAAAGTTCGTTGAAGGTTGATAATTCCATTATTTAACTCTTTGAAATCCAATGAGAAAAATTTCATTAGTAGGATAGTTTCCTTATGCCCTATTTTGAGATTTGTTTTGTCTGTACATTATTCTATATGTATTTCTAGATTGTTTTCTGATAGTTCGAGGCTCTCTCTCAAATAAAGAACTCGTATCAGTGTAAATATATCCTCATGTAAAATAAAGAGGCAGTGGCCATTTTATAATATGGGTTTTTTCCCTGGGAAAAAAAAAACGTATTTTTGAGCTTAATATTACTGGAGAGTGCACAGTACAGAGTCTGCTAATATTGTCTTGTTGAATTGTAAGACGAGAAAAAGCCTATTTTTAATACAACTGTAAAACTTTGGAAAAGATCATGGCTAACCCTTTACATTTTGAGACATTTCATTATCAAAGGTACTGGAATGATGCTCGATGCTTTTTTTCTGGGTTCTTGTGTGGCAGGTATTACCACGGTGGGTTGTTTACTATGAACTAGTTTATACAACAAAGGAATACATGCGACAAGTATGTACACATTTTATGTTAATTTTTTATTCCCTTTTGTCTGAATGGATTCTCGATTTTTATTTGTTATTCATGCAATTGGAAGCTAGGATTTACTTTCCTTTTCTCCGCAATATAGGCGATTGAGATCAAACCTGACTGGTTAGTGGAGATAGCTCCACACTACTACAAGTTAAAAGATGTTGAAGATGGTAAGTTCTGATCTTATGTTTTTCTGATTTTGTTTAGTGAGGCATGTAATGCTTCATTTCTGACTGATAAGCTTTCATTCATCCAGCCACATCTCAGAAACTACCAAAGGGTAAAGGAAAAGCAGTGATGGATAGGTTCTGATCTTGAGACACATACAACTTTCTGATCATGTCAACTGGTTCTACGACTACTTGGTGAAGCTCTAATAAGCAAAGAGTAGATCCATTTCCTCCATGCTTTGGATTGATATTCAGAAGAGAAAAAAGTCCATCTTTATTGAAATAATTTTATTGCTTTTCCTGCAATATAAATATTTGTAATCTAGACAAATTTCAGTGTTACGCGGGGACGCGTCCCCTAGATTTTGGTGATGTCCCGGACGTCCCGAACGTTTCGGGGACTTGGGGACTTGGAGGGGACGTCCCCTATTTTTTTAAAATCTTCCAAAAAACTTTTGATGTTTTTACTTTTAAAAAGTTGTTATTTTTACAAAGAACATTAAACTATAATCTTGAAATTACCCGAATAGAGTTTAAATCCCTAAATTTCATTGAATAAAGCTAAAATATTTAAATATTTATATTTTATATATTATTTTAATAGCCGTCCCCTTGCCACCCCCAAAATTTGGGAATTTTTTCCTGTCCCGGAAACCCCGTCCCTCCGTCTCCCCGTCCCCCAGTCTCCGAGACTTAGGTAACTATGTCAAATTTTGAGTTGCTTACTCAGATTTGTTCTGCAATTTTTCAGCCACTTTATCAAATAAATTCTTTGAATGATTCTCATGGAGGCCAAAATGGCCGTTTTCATGAGGTGGATGATAGGGTTTTTGCCCTTGACAACATGAGTTTTGTATTCTTGATGTTATTTGATTATGGTCTTTATGGAACAAAATGGAAATCTATTTTTAGAGGAAAATATGGCTCCGACACTAACATCATAACATTTGTGGGAGATTGGTGCTACTAGTTTTTGGTGCAATTTTCAATATAACATCCCTCAAAAGGTTGTATTTCACGGGCTTTTATGCTCAATTTATAAAATAGTGTCTCTTTGATATTATAGATATCAGAGATGTTATGTTCCAGCATGTTTTATGCTTTCTTGACTTTTTAATGCAATACATTTCATGTGGTTTGAAGTTATTCGTAATTGGAACTCACATTGGAATCTTTATTTTTGAAGTAAAAATAACTTGTATCAACTTTCAATTTTTCCAAAAAGATATAGAATGAAATTTTAATTGAGCAGCTGACACAAATTTAGAATGCATCTTAGATAATTCCTTGGATGACATCTGAGTCGTTTGGAGTTTTTACATTATCACTTTGTGGTTTTTCATGTCTAAATGATTATCCTATATTTTTAAAGTTTCATTCAAATACAAACATATCATTAACATTGAAAAAACTTAGTCCAGTGTAATACGTAAAGGCTTAATTCAGCACTAGCCTTTTTTCATGCACTTGAACTAGATTCTAAGGGCATGTCCACAGAGGGCTACCTCACATAGCTTTGTTATCAAGTCTATATAGTTAATAGAGAGAGCTATTGTATTTTTGTCTGTAGCACGTCCATTACATTTAGATGTATTATTCTTAGGTACCATCAATCTATTTTGGTGACTCAACATTTATTATAATTTATTTCCAGTAAATATTAGTTTGTTTGTATTTGAGAAAATAAATGTTAGGAGGAGCTCAAACAAATCTATGCTTGATAAAGATACTTATTTGACCCTACATGGAAACTCAAGAAAATTATAATTAATGATATTTTCTTAGAGGCGTTGAAAATATTTTAAAGACTTAAGAGCAGCGTGGTAAGGGGACATTGCAATGAAAGGTTACATTGATATTGTGTTGGCAAAGTTATTGATTGGTTTTCAATGAATAGAATATACCACGGAAGCTCCAGAATGCACTGCAACATCAATGGGATTCAACAAAGGTGAAACAAGGTATTTCCTTCTTGGACTTGTGTGGTACCCAATGGTGCTTCACAACAGCGTCGAAGGCTCTAGATTGCACAACAGACCTTATCAATAGATACGTATCTTCATAACTGTAACATCTATAATCAATATTTATATTGCAAAGTAGAACAATGTACAATATGATATTCAAAGAGAGAAGTATGCCTAAGGTACGAGATTGCAATATATATATATATATATATATATATATATATATATATATACACACACACAACAATGATACAAGAGAGGAATATGAGATTTGTTATGTATTTGAAAAGTTTATATGAACAAATAGAAGATAGTTTAGGGAATTACATAGTTAATGTTAACATTGGTGGTGTTTCCCCTGACTTGGCAAATTGATGTCCAAAGGAGAATATCCTTTATTGTTTTTGTATTTGGGATAATATGGATTGAAAAATGGTGGGAAGTTAAATTGAAGAATTTTTTTCGATGTTAAGTAATCAAAATCAAAGAAACCTATTCATGAGTAGAAAATGTCTTCTTTAGGGTTGAGGATGAGGAGTTTTGGTCAATATTTTCATGTCTGTTTTGGCTGAGGACTATAAGAGAAGTGAATGTAATAGCTACCTATAGTGCAAATGGAGAATACGATTTAGTGGAATGAAGAGAAAATTCAAAAATTAAGTATTAGATAAGTCGTGGACGAGCAATTGATTATTGGTTTGAACAACTCTAGATTCATTCATTATGTGGACAATTCAAAGTTGGATAAGGTTTGACACCATGAACTTTGATTTTTTAGATAGAGCACGAGGTCGATTCAAAGCAAAAGAGTTGCTCTTTCTCCTATACATCATATAGAAGGGGATGGTGAAAAGCGGTAGACAATTCCTTTAGGGGCCAAACTACCTATTGGATGACATAAAAAGGGGGGATTCGAAAGGACATGTCTTAAAAAAACTTGGTCTAATGGTTGGGGAAAATAAATGGGTGAGGAAAAAGATGAAAAAAACGAAAAAATAATTAAGATTAGAGAGAACAAAGATTAGAGAAGAAAAGCAATTAGCAAGAGTAGGAGAGATTGAATGAAAGAAAAACATTAAGAAAGAAGGGTACAAATTAATGAGGAAATAAAAAGGATAAAAAATGAGAGATTAACAAGAAGAGTATAGATTAGAGAGAAAAGAAGTAAAGATTTTGTTGAAGGACAATAGAGGAGGCGACAATCAAGTAAAAAGTAACTAGCATGAAGTAAAGAAACAAGAAATTGAGAAGAAAAAAAGGAATATGTTGAGGAAAGATGGGATTAGAGGATGAGAAAAGAAGATTAACATAATAGCAAAGACAATGGAAAGAGAAGATGGAGAAGTAGCCATTAGAGAGAGAAGAGTGAGAGGGAAAATTTAGTTTGAAAAAAAGGGAATTTAGTGGGTGTCAACTAGTTTTATTGTCGCACACCTGGAAATAGGGAACCATGGATCCACAAACCTTATGAAAGGGATACCAGGGCATCACAATATGATTGTAAATAAATCTATATTTGTACAATAAGATGACAAAAAAAACAAAAGGAGAAGAAAAGAGAAGAATACATAGTCAGAGACATATAGATTATAGGTGGCTACAAGAAGTGCATGTCGCACAAGTGAGGATATTGGATGGAATGCATTGAACAATAGGGAGAATGATGTACATATCAAGAAGGAAGAATGCATGTGATGCACACGAGGATATTGGATGGAATGCATTGAACAATATGGAGACGGATAGACATATTAAGAAGGAAGAATGTACCATGAACCCTGGGAACTAAAGACCAGGAGGAATAACCACATGGGTGCATAAGATCAAGTTTAATGGAGAAGTAGAGGAAAGTATGTAGAAGGATAAGTTGAGTGTAAAAAACGAGAAAACAAGATGGCATGGAAGAAGGAATATGCAGTAATGATGAAGAAGAAATTAAAGTATAAAAAGTATATGAATTAGAAAGATTAGAGTAAAGAGCAACAAAACATGAAATAGAAAAAGAAAAAATGGAAATTATAGAAGTGGAAAAAGATAGGGAAGAATGTAGAGAAGAAAAAGAAGATATTTGTTATATGGAATAAAGAAGATGAGTAGTTAGTGAAGGAGATAATGAAAGAAGAAAAACAATTAGTGAAGATAATAACAAGGAGACAAGGAGTGATGCTCCCCCTTTCTCCTACACAACTCCCCTTCTTCCTCCCCCTCTCAACCGTAATTGAAATAAAAGGTTTGAGGAAACGAACCCCTTGGACCAATCACCATCCCCCATGTTGTTTTACAAATTTAAGGAGACACCAAGTGAGGAAGAGATATACATGGGAAAAGAATTGAGTAACCGTTATGAGAAACATAAAGAAGAAAGGAGAAAATTGTACATGATTTTAGTAAGATATTCAAGGAGAATTATTTCTACAGAGAAATGAAGAGCAATAAAGGAAGAAGACAATAGTGAAACAATGATCAAGGGATCATTTTTGACGTCAAAAGTTCCCTAAACATTCCTAAATTGTGTCAGTGCAGAAGATATTTTTGAGAGCTTTCCGACGACTATGAGACCGTGACAAACAAACATTGGGAGCTCTAGTTATGTTCGGTCAAAGTTCAGTCAACGAAAAAATCAACTCTGGTCAACAGGTCAATAATGGACCAATAAGCACTGCGAAATGTGGCAAAAGAGCATTGGCAAATCGGAGAGGTTTTCACCGCTGGTCTTCGACGATCGTAAAATGGTATAGCACGACAGAACAAGAGGCTCAACTTTTGTGACAGAGGGGAACTTGACCGCCGTGAGAGTTAGTGGTGCTACTGACATGGTGGGCTCTCAAACCACCATGTCGACATCGAGTTAGCTCGACGATCTATTATTTCTTACTCGTTGAGGTGATCAAATCCCAACCGAGTTGATCACATTACAATGAGTTCGATTTAGCTCGATTTGCTTATTGAGAATTGACAAGTGCACTATGTGGCCGAGTTGCACTGATGATGGCTCGGCGAGCTATTGTAATTGATACCGAGTTAATCACAATCATACATTTCCACAATGTTCGGGAAGTATATTATCCCATCTAACTCGGCACGATTCAATGACTCGGTCTGATGTACCACGACTCAACCAAAATGGGGAGGATAACAATGCATAGCCCATAACTCGGTCGACAACACAGTGGTAGACCCAACCGACCCCACACTCTACAAACTCAGGTAGAGTTCGCCACATGGAGCAGTCGACATAGTTCTGCAACAGATAACACAAACCAAGTCCGGCTACGTGGTGGCTTCAACCACTCGCCACAACAAACCAACGCATAGACCGAGCATGAAGGGTAATGTGTGACTAAGGCCATGAGGGGAATAGGGCGGCGAGCCCAATAAAAACATTGAGCCCCCCTTTCATGTAAAGAATGTGGGATCTCACGCAAAACGACGTGGCAAAACATGACAGGAAGGTTTGAACCTGCGAACTCGGCGGGGATAATGAGCAGCCAACCAACTCGGCCAACGAGTTGGTTAGGTGGGTGAGTTGGCCGATAAGGCCTTAAACAAAATTTTAGGGTCTTATTTGCACTATAAAAGGTGACCCCTCTTCATTGTAAAAACACAACTTGGAAGCTCAAGACAAGCTTGAGGAATATTGCCCGAGCGAGTGGAGGAAAGTTTATAAGACCTATTTATTAGGCTTATTATAAAGTTGTGAATACCTATTTATTTAAATAAACATTATTGTGACTAGGAGTTTTAATAGTACCTAGCCAGCCTATAGCGCCACACTAAATTATTATGAAGCCTGGAGTATCGATCGGAGTGCCATAGGGCGTTACAAAGCGTTTGGAAGGCCGATCGAGATCCAGAGGATTCCGAATAGTGGAGCTGGTGCCATAGAGCTTGCCGAATACGCCAAGAAAGGGGAATTCGGGTGCTATTTTTCACCCTTGTCATCTGAAGGTCTGGATATTCTTCTAAGCAAGTTCTTAATAGTTTCCATTAGGTTTTCTTGTGAAAGTACTATTGTAACTTACAAGTTTTGACTAGTGGAATAGTTCGAAAGAACCCGGAGACGTAGACAATTGCCGAACTCCGTAATCAACCCTTTTGCAAAGTGTCATACTTATTGCATTATTTTAAGTTGATTTTAATGGGGTAAAAATTAAACAGTAATTTGATAAGCCTACAAGGGCCCGAAGATCGAGTAGATAAAAATTTCGGTCTATTTTCGGATCAAACAGAAACAAGATAGTGAAGGAGAAAATAACGGAATAAAATAAGGAAATGACATAAAAAATCCATATAGAATTTACCAAGTACGGTATCGACATGGAAAAGAGGACAAAATTTGGCACAAAGAATAAATATCCCATGATTTGGAAAAGACACAAAGGATGCTCAAGAACATTTGTTCATATTAAATTTGTACCTAAAAAGCTATCATAATAGAGATGATCAATTGAAATTGTTTGATGTCCTAGGGACACTAAGAGATGAAACTCTAAAGTGGCAAATGAAGATAAACCCAACACATTCCAAGATGTGGAGCGTTTTGAATAAAGAATTTAAAAATGACTATCACTTTCTAGATATCCCAACTAAAAGCTTGAGCAAGATGGAATATTTGATTTAGAAGGAATGAAAAACAAAGAAGGAATGCAAAACAATGAAGGATTTTGATAAGAGGTTTCTAAATGTAGTGAGTAAATTGGATGAGCCATTGAAATGAAGTGAAATATTGAATGGTTTGCCCTACGATTATTATCATATTTGAGAGGATCAACCGATGGAAAAAGAGTTTAAGATATTTACGGAAGTACTGGAGCACTGGAGATGGTGTCATGGTTGGTAGCCAAACATTGGAAGAGAGAAGGAAAAGTGGTGGCTAAAATAGAGTTGTAGATATTGTAAAACAAGTTAGTCTAGTTGCGGCTAAGCCTTAAGAACATATTCACCACCAAATATTGTATCAAGTAGATATGGTGTAGTGTATGTTGTGAAGAAGGATAGGTGGATGAAATGTCCACATGTAAAGGAAGCAAGAAGAGATGTTGTGACAAGAATGAATCTGGTAGGGATGACACTATCAATGTGACAATTGATTTTGAAGGAACAATTGCAGTGTAGGATATATACGTTGTGAGAATAATACAATCAAATTATGTGCTCATTGATGAAAGTGATGCCACTAAAAACCGCTTGATGTATTGTACTATGTGTGTAACATTTAACTATTATCTCCACATATCTTGGAGTAGACTCTACAAAGAAATTAAAAGCGGTGAGAGTTACAGGGGCTGCGATTGTGAGAAAAATGCCATTGATTGCACCGAAAAAATGTACATCACCCCAACACCAACTTTTTGATTGCAAAAGCATTTAAATGCAAGTCTTTAAAGTTCACCAATACCAAAATGTAATGGTTATTAGGGCAATAAAGGAGGTGACTATCAAAATAATCAAGGAGGGCATTCAAAATTTGGGGGGATTTCAAAACAATTAGGAAGGATTTCAAGGAAATAACAACGATGTATATCATGGAGGCTACATAGGAAATAATTATAGTGGAGGAGGATAATGTGGAGGGTATTGCAGAGGTTACCAATTAAACTATCAAGGTGACAAATGTTTTGGAAAAGAAAGAATAAACTTAACGTGCTCTACAAATGTGGAAAATAATGGAATGGAAACTTGTGTAGAACCATAACAAACATAGTGTGGAGTTTTCCATGAGAGGGGTATTGGTTTCCTGATGGTAGCACAATTTTTTTAAGAATGGGAGGAGGGACATACAACCTACTAGACTATAGTAAAGAGGGAAGAATCAAAACAAAAGAATTAGGAAATGCTACAAACAATAGAGGAACTCAACATGTATCAAAAAATTTCACAATTGAGAAAGATTATGTTAGAACCTATAATCAATTAGAGACTTCTGAGAAGAAATTACCCATGATAGATAAATTGAAAGAACATAAAGATATTATGGATGGCCTAGAAAATAAAATCTTCGATAAAAAGTTGACATGAGATAAAAATGGAGGAGAAATTGAGCTTAGGGGTAACCATAAGAAGTGACATGAAGATAGAGAAAGGGAAAGTGAGATGGGAGGAGGAATTTGTTGAAGGAGAAGATGAATGAGATTTCGCCAACCCTAATATGCATGATAGACTAGTGGAGAAGACCAAAAAAATTATTGAACACAAACATAAATGTTGGAGCATGTAATATTTTTACGGACACATTTAATGTGGCCCAACATCATAAACACATACCCATAATTAAAATTTTATTAAATAAGCATATATCATAATTTTATAAACATTATATATATTAATATAAAGTTGACTAATTAATTAAATTAGTTGGGAAGAGTGAGCCGTTGGAAGATTATTATGTTGGGTTCTTGGCTTGCAATGGTCATGCATGTATGAAATTGTTTGCAAGTTCCTCAAGTTTATTAATATAAATAAAAGTGCATTTTGATGGGGTTGTTTAACATAAGATTTTTCTCACAGTATATGTTGTGTTCATTTGCTTTCATGTTCAATTTTTATTTGAAATTATTGTAAGTTACATTGATGTACTAAATTGAATCTTTAACAAACTTTGTAGACGATACTTCATTTTTTTTATTGATTTTAATAATATGATATAGTATTAGAGCCGGTTTTGTTGTTTAAGAATTTGTAGGTTGTTGACAATCCTACATATTTGTGTAAGCTTTTCTTTACAATTTTTTACAAACATATCACAAAACTAAAATTTGTAGAAGAAAAGCCTTGTAGTAAAGTTGCAAGGTACACATAAAACTATATTAAAAGAAAAAATATTGCCCTACAGGAACTAGTCCCCACTTCAGCTTGAGGAAGTTGAAGGAAAATGTAATTTTTTTTTTATATCATTGTGATTTTCAATCTCAGACGATCTACAAACATTTTTTTAATTGGTCTGTGTCGAAGCACAACTTGTGTAGTGTGTGCTTTGATAATCAACTATTACAATATCAGGTGTGAATGGGACTTCAATTTGCCTTTCAAGAGGCGGGCCCCACACATCACAGATGTGGATACAACCGGGGTTTGAACCTGGGTGGAGAGCTTGAATGTTCCATCTTAAGAGCTAGGTTACCAACTCACCTAGGCCCCCTTCCACGATCTACAAACATTTTAAATTGAAGATGGAAAAACAAATTCACATAAAAGAACCTTGCTCAAGGTGATTCCTTACAAAACAGAATGAACTCCTCTTTACTCTTTCCCTGCTGTGTTAGGTGAGGTCCCTCCCAAGTTCGGCGAGCTACTCACAAAGATTTGCGAGCTCCTCACATAGAGCTCGTCTCTCATATCTTGTGCAAATAAAACTCTCCAAATTAGAGCTTATATCAAGTCTTTATATATTGCATATAGACCCATGGCTTGCCTCGTTGGCAAGCTCGGTTCATCCTATACACGAGCTTGGTTCCTATTTCCTAAAAACAGCTCGGTCCCGCCTTCAGAGTTTGCCAATGTGAGACCCTGATGGGAACTGCAGCCACGTCGAGTTGCCACCGTTGCAGCTAGAAAAGAGCTGATTCTCACGCTTTCTTACCTCCACGAAAATACCACCACCACTACTTCTGCTCAAAGCGTCCATCGCCTGTGCTAGCTCAGACAGTTGTTGGGAAAGATGCATCCTACACCAAGCCATTCAAAACACTATGTTTTTATAGCACAAGGACAGACTACTGATGTTCTTCTCACTGCCAATAAGCAAGAATTTTGGTTGGGTTTTGAACCTGAAATCTTCTAAATATTCCCCATTTCTTATTTTGGCCTCTTTACGTGCAAATTGCACGGACGTGGAGAATGTAAGCGAGATCAAGATGGTAAAGTGGAGCACATTGGAAGATATTAATTGGGTAGGATACATTTTGGTCGTGGAATAGGTTTGGACATACATGTATTTAATTACTACCCTTTTCTTTTAGATTTTCGTTCATGTCTTTGACTTATTTAACAATTAAACACCATTCAATTAAAAACTTTGACACCGTAAAAAAATAAAATTTAGAAATAACAAAGTTTGATTGGATGATAAAATTTACTTGTCTCTCATATGACCAATCTTGGGAGGGGTTTTTATTTCCCTGCAATTACTCAAGCTTTGAAACTGAAAAGAGTAAAAAAAATCAATCAATGTGGTTGGGTTTCAAACTTGGAACATATTGGATTTTTCTCATCTTTTATTTTGCCCCCTTTAATCTCAAATTGTACTCACATGAATAATGCAAGCGAGATCTAGATGATAAAGTTGAGCACATATAGCAAATATTATTTGGGCACGGGACAACTTGCACTGTGGAATATGTGTGGGACATGTAGGTATTTAATTCCCATCTTTTTTATTTCCAAATTGCTATTCATGTCTTTGTCTTATCTAACAAATTAAGGGTTTTTCTATCATAAAACCTTGACGCCATAAAAAATAGCAAATCTCGGTTGGAAGATAAAAAATACTTATCACTAATATGACTTATTGTTGGAGGGGCTCAATCATTGATGATTGTTCATGCATCCCCAATTTTCCTACAATTACTCAAGTTGGGCACTAGTGATTGCGCAGTTCCATTCGTCTCTTGTATCAACGGCATGAACACAGTATAAGGAATTTTAAATTATCTAGTCAGTTTGAAAAGAAACATGGTATCTGGGCCCCATATATTTTTTTGGATAAAATAATATGTTGAATGTTTTTAAAAAATTCTTTATTTCTAATTTTTAATAAATTATATAATCTATTGGTATTTCATATGACCAACCATTACAGGGGCTCAATTCTTGATGATTGTTCATGCATAACATGTTTACTATAATCATTTTGGTGGGTTTCGTATTAAGGACCTCTCCAATTTCCCCCATGTTGTCTTGTGTTTTTGACTGAGCAAAATTCACTAGAAAACAGGACAACCATATCCTAGTGTTGAAAAATTTCATGTTATACCTTTCCAAGACAACCCCCAGGCCAATCTATTCCTTGTACCAACTCTATCCTATCATTCAAATGGTCCATATGTGATCGTCATCCATTCCCCTAGGTGATTTAGGAAGAAAGAAAGCGGTCAAGAACCTTTGAAGCAGTTCCTCTAAAAGCGAAGTTTCAAGCAATCTTAGGAGGGACTAGCATCAGCCTTCCTAAGACTAGTGCACCAACCTATTGAGCGGACCAAAGGCTAAAATTCATCATGGAACAAATTTTGGAATATTCTGGGAAGTTTCAGAGGTTTTTGAGCCGTTTCACCGAAAGTGGGGTTTTAAAGGAGCTTGCGCCATTCAAGAGCACTGATATTTGAGAGGTAATTCCGGGGGCTCCGGAATGAGTTGTGAACCCAAAAAAGTACCATTGGAAAGAATTTTCAATCCTTTACATTGTGGAAAAAATAGATCAACTTCAAACCTCAATAATTTTTCCAGGTAGCCCATTCTTTCCATGCACATTTGGCGGTCCTGAGAAAAAATGATATTTTTAAAGGTTTTTCAGTCATAATTAAGGCCTGGAACACATCCCATTATTCTCAAAATTCATTTTCCATTTAAAATCATATAAGGAAGAGTGCGAAAATTCATCCGAGAGCTCAAGTTATGGTCGTTTTAAGTCGCACTCTAAGGTATGTTGTTTGATACTTAGTCAAATGTGTAAAGGGACACATGGTAACCTGAGGCTGAGGCACACTTTTTTGCACCCATTGCACCAAACCAAAGGGAAAAGAGGTGCAAAAAAGTGCGCCTTCCCCCCTTTAAGCTATCTCGTCACTCATGTGACCCCGACAACTTAGTTTAGCCCCTTAGACCAACTTTTTAAGCCCCCCTCTGATTGCACGCATGGGTGACACTTGGAAACACCGTTACACTAGGCTAAGGTGCATTTTTATGTCCTTATTGTCCCAAAACATGGGGAAATGGGGGTAAAAAAGGGTGCCCTCCCCCCAAGTCTCCTTCTAGTCACTTATATGACCAATTGCCAACACCCAAGAGCTTATTTTTAGCCCCCTCTCCACTTTCCTCAACGAATGAACAAGTGCCAAGTGTCAAGAAAAGGATAATGCACATTTTCTTTCACCTATCGTCCCATTACAAAGGGAAAATAAGGGAAGAAAAAGGTGCCCTCTCCCCTCTCTTCATGCTAAAAAACTATAAATTCAAACACTTAGCCATTTTCAAGCTCAAACCCCCACATTCTCCCCGTGCTGCCGAAGCTCTACCAGATTTTTCCTATAATCTTGCATCCTATATTTTCATCCTCCATTATTTTCATCCATGCTCCCATGATATGAGAAAACAAAAAACACGAAGAAATCCAGATTTGTGAAGAACGAAAACGAGATCTTTTGCCATAAAAACTTCGAAACCCGTGAAGAAGATTTCCTTATATCTAACAAACCGGTGGACGAATCGACATGCAATTTTTAGAAGAAATATTTGCATGCACATTCCAGATTTTTTTGCAAGTGAAGAAACCCCAGTTTCCCGTGGTGAAAACTTTAAAAATTAAATTCTCTCGTTTCAAGACACCAAATAGAATTGAAATTTCAGAGGTGCACTCATGAGCTAAAAACCCATATCAGAAAAGTTTGTTTCATCGAAAAACTGAGGTCCAAAACCTTAATTTCCAAAAAAACGTAAGCCTCCTTCATAGGCACTTGCTATTTTTGGCAAGCTTATGCAGAAAGCGGTTTTGATAGAAGCAATGTGTACAAAGGTGATCTAGAAGGACAATATCGGTTGTTAGAACCAAAAAGGGTAAAAAATTGTCACTTACTAAAAATATTAAGTCTCCTACACAGGTACTTGATATTATTAGTAAGTCATATCAAAGAGTCAGTCCTAGGCGGAAGGCGGTGTAAATAGTGATCAATCCAAAAGGAGACAATAGAGTGAAAAATTGGAGTCTGGAAAGGAGTGAGAAATTACCATTTACTAAAAATAATAAACTCCCCTTTTTTCATGGTGCAGGGAAGATGTCTTGAGATCTAGGAAATTCAAGTTCACGGGATTGTCATGGTTTCATCTTCTGAGTGATTGTTTTAGTTTCCCATCCATTTTTGCAATCAGAAGATCAACAAAATGGGGGCACTTCATGTTTCAGAGTGATTGTCTCATATCACAGAATGGGCATTCTTCAGTGGTCAAATGCACTTCATTAGAGCTTTCCAATCAATGCAGTAGTATGGCCTTGTTGCAAAGGTCATCAGGGTCCATTTTCCAGCTTCAATCTCTTCAGAAGGGATCTTCATGAGCGACACTTGTGGTCACCAAAGGAATCATTCAACAATGTTTCTATACACTTAGTTCAAGGTGTCAGTCTATCATCCAAAACATGTTTCTTATGGTGTAAAGCATTTAAGGATTTTGAATTCACTGCATTGGAGCATTTCATTGGATCATCTGACAAGGATTAGTGAACTTCATTAGAGGAAGCTTCTTCATCGACAATCTTTCTTAGTTCTCTCTCCTCTCTCTCTCTCTTCTCTTCCCCTTTCTCTCTCCTCCACGTTTTATTTCTTCGTTGGGGTCACACTTTGTCATAATGCGTTTATTTAATTAAAAATGACTTTATGCTTATAATGTAATAAGTCACCCTTATTTTATAAAAGGGGACTTAATATTTTCCTAAGAATGCAAAAAGTCATAAGTTGTGCGAAGGCATATGAAAAGTCATGTGGGGGGTAGGCGAAGAGATTTCTCCGATTCTATAAATTATAAAGACACCCTCTTTCCAAAGGGTTGTCAATTTTGTGTTCATGAGAGAGTATCCCTTGTGAAGAAGCAAATATATAGAAATTCTTCTACTTCTCATCTCTATGTTCTTCCCATTCTTGCTATGTACAATTTTGCTCAAGCATTAGTGAAGAAAGAAGGAGTTTCATGCCTTTTTTAACTGGGAGATTTACGAAACTTTTTGCTCTAAATCTTAGCTGTTATTGTTGTCGTTTGCATAATTATTTTTCTTCTAAATATATGTGTTGGAATTTTTTGGTTAATGGTTGTAGGAATATGATTTTCGACCAATAACATTAATCCCCCTCTCTTTTTCTTACTCTCTTTCTCGATCTTCTAGAAAAGTCCTCTTTTGCTAGCAATTGCAATATTTTCCACAGGGTCAGTGGAGTGCCTCTGTTAGATCCCCGGTCGTAAGGCCAACACAGAAACTAATTTCACATCTGGATAATTACATGGAGTTGCACTGTTCAAGTAGAGGGACTTAGATTCCTAGAGCATTGGAAAGATAACCACCAATTTGTCCACCCGAAATTTTTTCTTGTCAATAGTTTTTGGTGCCCACTATGGGCTAGACTTGGCAGCATTTGCACCCAAAATACTATCACAAGAAAATACAAAAAATTAAAATATTCCAAAAATATAAAAACATAAAAAATTGAAAAAACAAAAAATAAAAGTTGATGGAAATCCATTGTTGAAAATCCCACTATTGATCCATGTGAATGATCCTTCATATTCCACAGTGTCCTTTCATATTCCCTTTGCAAGATTTTCTCAAAAATCTGGCTGAAAGGAGATATACCAGGTTGAATAGGTTAAGAGGGATTGTTGACCCTACTTTCGAGGCTTTGCAAAATCAACAAGAAAAGATCAGAGATAACCCCTACTTTTCTCTCAGGCTTCATCTCCATCCGACTCTTCAAGTGGTACCCCTGGAAATCCTATTGAAACCCCTGTTGATACTCCTACAAATTCTTCCATCTTTCAACCATCGTTGAACATTGAATTCCTTAGTAACGAATAAGAACTAGAACCAAAAGATGAGTCAAAAGAAGAAAAATAATTTGTAGAAGAGGAAGCCGGAGAAAAAATGGAGGACGAAGAAGGAGAAAGACCCCAACCCATTGTTCCATGGGGAAGGAATACTTGAGCCCGCTTGCTCTCACACCTCATCTTCATTGTCTACAACCAGATTCCTATAAGAAATTTCCCAAGTTCAAAGGTGATGGAACAAAACTCTCTTACGAGCACATTTTGGCCTTCATCACATCACGTGGAATTCTTGGAATCGAACATGAAGAAGCCGCTGTAAGATTGTTCATGGAATCTCTTCAATAAAAAGTAACAAAATGGTTCTACCTTCTGCATTCCCGATCCATCACTTGTTGGAATGACATTAATACCCGCTTCAAAGATAGATTCAATTTTTTCTGAAGATTGCCAAGACCTCATCATTCAATTGGTATAACAAGTTACTCAAAAGAATACCAGAAGATGATTTGCCATCTGACAATAACATGAGAAGATTATTTATTAATGCCAAACCACAGGAGGTGGGATTATTACTACGAAGGGTCTAACCAAGGAATCTAGCAGAAGCACAAAGGATGGCCATTGATGTTAAAGATGACCTCATCCTGTACGGGAAGATCAAGAACCCTTGAAAAGGTGAGGCTAAACATCCTGGAGATGAGAGAACTGATCTGTTACTATACAAATTTGCAAATGAAATGGAATCATTGAAGAGGGAAATTATCCAACGTGGATCCCATCAAAGTCCAAGCCGAAATCAGATTTCAGGAGCACATCGAAGGTTTACCTTGGAGGCCTCGCATGTCAATGCAAGTTGCAGAACTCAAGAAGAAGAAGAAGAGCTTGAACAAGAAAGTAAAAGCGGTGATTTCCTAGAGATTGAGGAAGTAGAGAATGATAAAAAAATCAGATTCTGTGAGTACTCTGGAGATGATGAAGATTATGACACGAATGTACCTAGTCTCTCATGTGCAGTGTTCACCCGCTCTCAGTCTCAAAAGAGAGCTTCCCCTCCTACTTAAGTGAAAAAGAGGAATACCAAATATCCTCTTATGGCGACTCTACCAAAAACAATAATCAGTCAAGGATATCCTCTTCTTTCTTACATGGAGTCTACATTGGAGAAACCTGATCCCGTGACAAGAAAAATGTCACTAGCAATCCCAGGTAAGTCTATCAATGCCTCTTATAATTCTAAATCAAATCCTACAAGATCTAGTTCTTCAAAAGTTCCTAGTGTACCTTTCAAAACAACCTATGTTCTCCAAACATCTACGCCTGCTTCCAAGCCTATCTCGTCTCCAAAAGCAGTTCTTTCATCTGCCTTGTCTGCATTTTATCCTTTTTATTACGTTGAACATGAAAACAAAACCAAGGTGCCGATTTCTGAAACCGAATATCTGCAGACTCACCCTAAGCAATTTGAGAGATTTGTCCGATATATCAAGAGTAGTAGTTCGAACTCCAATGTTTTGACTCTTAGTTCTAAAGGACTACTACCAAACCCACCTACACCTCCATCACAAAACATACTTTCTCTGAGTGCATCAAAAACCGATAAGGTTGACCCTTTCTATGTCTCCCTTCTCGTAAGAGAATACATATTTAATAATTACGTAATAGATTCAGGTGCCTATGATAATGTAATGCATGTGAAGGTTATCAATGCTCTCAAACTCACTGGGACTCATCTTGGTGGCTCTTGTTACTCCATGGAGTCAAAGGAAGTACCACTTGTAGGTAAGGACAAAGATGCACAAGTGACTCTTGCCGATTTTCCAGACAAGAAGGTGTCGATGAATATCTTAGTAGCGAACATCCCCGCTACATTTGGAATGTTGTTAGGTAAAAGCTTTTGCCAAGATTTGGGAGGGAAAATCCAGATGAATTGGTCTTCTGCAACCATAACGATTAAAGGAGATATGGAGAAGTTTCTTCCTATGGAAAAAATGATATATAAAATACAAAGGTTAAGAAGCTCTAGAGCCAACATCCTGTATCAAGACAACATGAGGATGAATTATTTTGTGACAACTGAGGAGGACTATGATATTCCCATTTTGATAGGACCAAAAATCCCTTTCCAAGGGGGTATGGATCTTGAAGAAGTATTGAGAATATTTAGGTTGTAAGAGGATAGCCCTAAGTTTCCAGATGATGTGAGCCATGAAGAAGAAGAAATGGTTCTTGGTGAATTTCAAATGGAGAAATCAACTTGTATGCTTACCCATGAAGAAGAGATATTATCATCCCTATTTGGAGATGAAGATACTCTCGATCAGGTCACCCATGAAGAAGAAGAGCCTTTGAAAGGTTTAAAAAAAGACTCCGTGTGAGAACTCCTGCAAGCTTCAGAAGAAAGTGAAGATCCCAAAATAAGTCTTGAACTATTGATGCAAGCCATGGATTTGTAGAACAAATGTGAAGCTAATTCTGAGTTCTCCGTCGATTTGAAATTTTCTCATCATGAGATAAAAAGGGGTGAAGAATTTGATGTCCCTTCTAATCCAATGGATGATGGATGTGACAATGAAGTTAAAGTTTTCTCCTTTCTGTTCGAAGAATAAGATTCTCTATGGGATGAAAAATTTGAGACTCAAAGTATTGAGGTATTTGAAGCCAAGGATCCCCTTGAAAAATAAGTAGAAAAATTTCATGAGCCTCAGGATGATGAAGAAATTCCTCCCAATGATTTCCTTAAAGTTAAGAATGAATATTATTTGAATGAAGGTAAAGGTGATCCTTCCGTAGTTTCAAAGAAGGATTCAATACAAGAAATTTTCGAAGCGGCAGAAAGCACGGGAGATTTTGAGCTAAGTCTTGACCTCTTAGGTCAGGAAATGGTTGTAAAAGATGAGTATAAGGTTATTCTTAATCCTCCATTCAAAATTCAAACACCTCATAATGATATGGGTCAAAAATATAGATTCAATGCTCCTTACGAAAGAGTTGTCAACGAACATGAATGCGATAATGGCGAGATTCTCGACGAAAAAACACTAATGTGGGAGACTACAGAAGGAAATTGGCATGCCGAAACCGATTTCAAGGAAACTAAAGGAAATGGAATTTCTGAGCGAAGCTCCGAGAATCAAGAAGCTCATGTAGGCTCACTCCTCCCAAGTCTATAGGAAGTCATAAAAGCACATGGATTTCATAATCAGTTGAGGAAGGGAGGCTACTTTCTTGAACCTGTCAATGGCTTTGCGGAACATCGTCATTCAATGTTACCTCTTCGGGGGTAACCTTTGAAAAGGAAAAATACTTCAGTAAAAGCGGGTTGTCACCCGCATTGTACCATAGGTGAGTTTAAGTTATGTGTTTTCTTTTCCTGATGTGTGTGCTCTTTCCTTTCCATGTGTTTTGTTGTGTGTTCCTCTTGTCGTGTGTTTTATGTGTCCTCCTCCTTACTATCTATCGTAAATGACTCTGTGAAGCCTAATGGATAAGGCACTAGTTAACGTTCTAAAAAAATTGATATTCTAGAATTTCTCATGTCATGTTCTCGCTGTGCTTAATCCATAACATGTCCCCAAGCTAGAGCCAAATGTTGTCCTGTGTTTTTGCATGAGAAAAATTCACTAGAAAACATGACAACTACACCCCAATGTCGAAAAATTTCATGTTATACCTTTCCAAGACATCCCCCAGGCCAACATAATCCATGTACCAGCTCTATCTTATCATTCAAATGGTCCATATATGATTGTCATCTATTACCCTAGGTGATTTATGGAGAAATAAAGCATTCAATAACTTTTGGAGCAGTCTCTCTAAAAGCGGAGTTTCAAGCAATCTTAGGAGAGGCTATCATCAGCCTTCCTAAGACTAGTGCACCAACCCATAGAGCAGTGGAAAGGCTAAAATTTATCATGGATGGGTATTCAAGGGACAAGAGCATAAATGAATATATTTTGGAAGATTCTGGGAAGTTTCAGAGGTTTTGGATTCGTTTCACTAAAAGCGGGTTTTTGGACCTGAAGGAGCTTACATCGTTCAAGAGCACCTGAGCTTCAAGCAGTGATTCTAGGAACTCTGTCTAGAATGATTTGTGAACTCAAAAAATTACTGTTGGAAATAATTTTCATTCCTCTACACGGTGGAAAAAACAGATCAACTACAAACCTCAGGCATTTTTCCAGGAAGCTCATTCTTTTCATGCACCACTGGAAGTCCCGAGAAAAAGTATATTTTTGAAGGTGTTTCAGTGATAATTAAGGCATGGAAACCCTCACATTATTCTCAAAATGAATTTTCCATTAAAAATCATATAATAAAGCGTGCAAAAATTCATCCGAGAGCTCAAGTTATGGTCTTTCTGAGTCATCCTCCAAGGTATGATATTCAATACTTAGTCAAATTTGTAAAAGGACACGTTGCACCTTGAGGTTGAGGCACACTTTTTTTGCACCCATTGCACCAAACCAAAGGGATGAGAGGTGAAGTTTTTTAGGAAAATATTGTTTTAGTGCCAACATCATTTACATAACAGTAAATATAATTATGTGTGAATGAGTTGTTAGTAATAACAACCCATGTAAGTTATTTGTTACATTATTATTTTATTGTTATACGTGAATAGTGGTAGTTGAAACCACTCACGTATTTCGGAGGATTGGTTATAGGAGCGTTTGTATCTCCCCTATATTTTAGGAGAAAGAAACTCCTATATATTTGTATATTTGTCTATTGTATTTTGTATCCGAACTGAATTGAATGCAATATTATTATTCCGTGATAATTAATATTCAAATATGGTCCAAATCTTTCATTTGACATCAGAGCAAGATATTAGGAAAAGTTTTGATGTAAAATTCAAAGTTTTAGTTTATTCTCATTCGCATTTACATTTAGAATAGTCTTAATTTTGTGTGTGTTTGTTGGTATTCGGTGGAGGGTGAGAGTATTATATCTCGACGAAGACCCTTTTGAAAATACTAATCTGGTATAGTGCCCACGTAGGAGTGAACGTCATACTATTATATTAATTTCCAGTTAGATATTTCTAAGTGATGTTTGGAGGTCGATCTTGAAGATTTCCTTGAAAGTCGATCCAGAAATTCGGTGGTGCCTAGGGCCTGCATATAGTTCCATATCATCATCGAGTGCAGATATAATGTTGTAATTCATTTGAACTTATATATGTCTGAGTGCAATTGCTAATAAAATTGGCATATAGGAGAGGCACAATTTATGAAGGCGTCTTCCATTTCATTGAGGACTGCCAACTCAATCAGTTATTCATACGCGTAGCCGTGTATTCATTAGACTGAGTAGATCAAAAGAGACAAGTATGGTAAAGGAGGCGTCAAGTTAAAAAGGATATATATTTTCTCCTTACAATTGTGCAGCAGATTTATTGCCTCATGGACATGTTGTTGTTTGTTATCTTTGTGAGAATGTAATCCTGTCGAAGATCAACATAGGAAGGCGTGTTGACATGTCTATTTTTTTTATCTCCATTCATACTGCAACACAATAATCCACTTCTTCGTAAATATGTGCTCTATCAATAGAATCAAATCAGTCTTTGGACCCTTCGATGATACCCCTCCAAGGACGGGACCTCATTCACATCATGCTTGTGATTCGCAGTGTTGAGCAAGTTTACGTTGAGTTTTTGAAATGACTCTCTTCTCACAGTTCTGTATGGGATTCATTCGTGATTGTCGGGTCATATGAATAGCATCTTTGCTGCTCATGATTTATTGCATATTGCTGACAACTGTGCCGAGTTTTCCAAAAAAATTAAGTTCTCCCTTATGATTAAGTCATAGTCAGTTTATTGGGTAATTATGAATAAAGCTTGAGGTTCATTGATGATTATTACAAATTGTGTTTATGAGCCGAGTCTATATAGAAATGTCATCTTAGGTTTAGATGTCTATTTGAATATTTTTTGGTTTGTTTTTAGGTTGTGTCGATTTGTAAAGTCATCTTTTTTCTTAATTTTTTTTTGTTATTGTTTAAAAAAATATATTTTTATGGTTATTTGACTATGGTGTTTATATTATTTGTTAGTCATGTGTCGTCAAATAATAGTCAAATTTGTAATGTCGTCGAAAGTATTGTTTTATTCTTTAAGTGTTATTATTTTGTGTCATTAATTTTGTTGAATCGAAAAATTGATTCATTGTAAAAGTTCGAAAAATAAAATAAAAAATTGTTACGGACGCATTTTCAATGTTACTCGATGTCCGAAGAATAAATGATTTCACATTGAGGGGGAGAATAATCACAATGTGGAAACCGAGTCTCATATCTAAATCCGGCTGAGTTAGTAGCATGAAACTAGAGGTCAGAGGCATAAGAGGATGTAGGAAAAACAACATCCTCTCGCCAACCGCAAGTGATGGGGCCGCATAATGAGGTCGTGGCATACTTTTTTTTATAGTTCAGTGTTTGATTTCTAGTTGTGTGCAGTATTTCAGTGTTCCAGTTTTCAATAAGCGGAAATTTCACATTGTGGGGGGAAACATGACATCAATGCTCCATTTCCATTCAACTTTCTTGTTCAGTTTGGTGAACAACTTTTTCTATGTTAATTCCCTGATGTGAAGATATTGTGGAAAGATGAAAGTACAAAGGAAAAATCAGCATCATGTTTCTTGAAGAGGATGAGCAGGGGCTCATACCTGGAACATAGGTTCCTTTTTGGTGGATAGGGGTCCATTTTTGTCGAACAAGGGTTCGTACAGTGAACTGGGGTTCATTTCAGATGAGCAGGGGCTCATACTGAGGTTTTTGGTTAGCCTTTTCAAAACCATTAGTGAGCCAAGATCATGAGCAAGCATGGACGACAAGCCGCAGAAGAAGTGCGATTGTTTTTCTCCCATGTTCGCGCTAAGGGGGGAATGTTAGGAAAATATTGTTTTAGTGCTACCATTATTTACATAACAGTAAATATAATTATGTGTGGATGAGTTGTTAGTAATAAAAACCCACGTATGTTATTTCTTACATTATTATTTTATTGTTATACATGAATAGTGGTAGTTGAAACCAATCACGTATTTAGGAGGATTGGTTATAGGAGCATTTGTAGCTCCCCTATATTTTAGGAGAAAGAAAATCCTATATATTTGTATATCTGTCTATTGTATTTTGTATCCGGACTGAATTGAATGCAATATTATTATTCTGTGATAATTAATAGTCAAATTTGGTCCAAATCTTTCAAAAAAATGTGTGACCTCCCCCCTTTAAGCTCTCTGGTCACTCATGTGACCCCGACAAATCATTTTAGCCCCTCAGACCAAAATTTTAAGCCCCGTCTCATCGCTCGCATGGGTGACACTTGGAAATACCATGTTAAGGTGAATTTTTATGTCCTTATTGTCCCAAAACATGAGGAAAATGGGGACAGAAAAGGGTACCCTCCCCCCAAGTCTCCTTCTAGTCACTCATACGACCAATTTCCAACACCCAAGAGCTTATTTTAATCCCCCCTCTCCACTTTCCTCAACGAATGAACAAGTGCCAAGTGTCAAGAAAAGGATAAGGCACATTTTATTGCACTTATTGTCCCATTACAGAGGGACAATAGGGGCACAAAAAGGCACCCTCTCCCCTCTCTTCATGCTAAAAATTTATAAATTCAAACACTTAGCCATTTTCAAGCTCAAACCCCCACATTCTCCTCGTGTTGCCGAAACTCTTTAGGATTTTTCCTAAAATCTTGCATTCTCCATTGTTTTCATCCAAGCTCCCATGATCTGAGAAAACAAAAAACATGAATAAATCCGGATTTGTGAAGAACGAAAACGAGATCTTTTGCCAAAAAAACTTTGAAACTTGTGAAGAAGATTTCCTCATATCTAACAAAATGGTGGACAAATCGACGTTTCATTTTTTGCTATCTTCAAGTTTTCCAGGCACCTTGAGGATCCAAGAAGAAATTTTTGCATGCACATTCCAATTTTTTGCAGCGAAGAAACCCCAGTTTCCCCACGAAAAAACTTTGAAAATTAAAATCTTCATTTCTAGACACCGAGTAGACTTGAAATTTCATAAGTGCACATAAGAGCAAAAACCCATATCATAAAAGTTGGTTTCATTGAAAACCGAGGTATAAAACCCTAATTTATAAAAATAGTAAGCCCCCGTACACGGGCACTTGTTATTTTTAGTAAGCCTATATAGAAAGCAATTTTGACAAAAGCAATGTGCACAAAGGTGATCTAAAAGGACAATCTCAGTGGTCAGATCCAAAAAGGGTGAAAATTGTCACTTACTAAAAATAGTAAGTCTCTTACACATGAACTTGATATTATTAGTAAGTCGTATCAAAGAGCAGTCTAGGTGGAAGAAATGTACACATGGATAATCCAAAACGACAATTTGAGTAATCAGTCTAGAATTTGCATTATTTTTACACATGAATCACACAATAAACTTCACATAAAATTCTTGATTATATTCGGCTACACATCCAAATATATAGGAAAGACAAGCCTATAGATACAGATTCAACAACCCAAGATTCTCTCCTAGAATCAAGTGGGTGTTAGACCCATAGTACAAAACAATATATTACAAACTATATTTGTAATATATTATACTAAACAAATAATAACTGTATAACCACACGGTAAAATCATAGAGTAAAATACTAATTACTGGTGTAATTACCTCACAGTAATTTTACAGTAAACCATGAAACACTATTTTCCTAACAGTCGGAGTCGAAAAGGGTGGAAATTATCACTTACTAAAAATAGTAACCCCTTTTTTTAAAGTGGAGAAAGTGTCTCGAGAGCTAGGAAATTAAAGTTCACAGGATTGTCGTGGTTTCATCTTTTGAGTGATTGTTGTAGTTCCCCATCCATTTGTGCAATCAGAAGATCAACGGAATAGGGGCACTTCATGTTTCAGAGTGATTGTCTCATTTTGCGGAATGGGCATTCTTCGTTGTTCAAAAGCACTTCATTAGAGCTTTCCAATTAGTGTAGTAGATTGGCTATGTTGCAAAGGTCATCAGGGTCCATTTTCCAGCTTCAACCTCTTCATAAGGGATCTTCATGAGTGACACTCGTGGTCACCAAAGGAATCATTCAACAATGTTTCTAAACACTTAGTTCGGGTTGTCTGTGCATCATCCAAAGGAGGTTTCTCATGGTGCAAAGCATTCGAGGATCCAAAGTTCATTGCATTGGATAATTTCATCAGATCATCTAGAAAGGATTAACAAACTTCATTAGAGGCAACTTCTTCATCTACATTATTTCTTAGTTCTCTCTCTCCTCTTTCTCTTTCTTCTCTTCCCCCCCTTTTTTCTCTCCTCCACATTCTATTTCTTTGTTGGGTTGCACTTTTTCATAATTCCTTTATTTAATTAAAAATGAATTTATGTTTATAATGTAATAAGTCACCCTTATTTTATAATAAGAGACTTAATCTTTTCCTAAGAATGCAAAAAGTCATAAGTTGTGCAAAGGCATATGAAAGGTCATGTGGGGGGTAGGCGAAGAGATTTCACCGATTCTATAAATTGTAAAGACACCCTATTTCTAAAGGGTTGCCAATTTTGTGTTCATGAGAGAGTATCCCTTGTGAAGAAGAAAATAGATAGCAATTATTCTACTTCTCATCTCTAAGTTCTTCCCATTCTTGCTATGTACAATTTTTCTCAAGTATCAATGAAGAAAGGAGTTTCATGCCTCTTTTGATTGGGATATTTATGAAACTTTTTGCTCTAAATCTTAACTGGTCTTGTTGTCGTTTGCATAATTGTTTTCTTCTAAATTTGTGTGTATTGGAATTCTCTGGTTAATTGGTATAGGAATATGATTTTATACCTATAAATTAATCCCCCTCTCCTTTTCTCACTTCCTTTCCCGCTCTTCTAGAAAAGTCCTCTCTTGTAAGAAATTGTAAGCTTTTATCGTAGGGTCAGTGGAGTTCTCCTGTTGGATCCTCAGTCATAAGGCCACCACAAAAACCAATTTCACAATTGCATAATTACACGGAGCTGCATCATTCAAGTAGAGGGACTTAGATTCCCAAAGTGTTGGCAAGATAACCGCCAATTTTTCCACCCGACAAATTTTCTCTCCAACACCCCCTTTTTAATTTTTTCCCCCTTTAAGCATAAATTACACTCACATGAATAATGCGAGAGAGGTTGAGATGATAAATCGACACACATATAGTATATATTTTTGGGTAAGAATAATATGAGTTGTGGAATAGATGTGGGACATGCATGTATTTAATTTCAACCCTTTTATTTCCAACTTTCCATTCATGTATTCATCTTGACTAACAAACTTAATTCCATCCAATTGAAAATCTTAAAGGCATAAAAATAAAAAAATATAACAAATCCCATTTTATGTCAATGGTCATTGACGGACTACGTTCAAATCAAGATCATTGATGAGGAAAAACCTAATCACTACCATAATAGCTATAGATAAACCCTAATGACAAATGTGCATGAAATTTCCACCTTGTGATGCCAAGTGCATTCCACATATCATTGTCTCTAAAGTGTCTCATGCGATGTGTAAATGAATTTCACTTGCATTGATGTGTATTATAACTACCCAATATACAAAAGGGATGACATTGTAAACAACTATTGAAAACAAAAACTTGTGGTTACTGAGCTCTTTCTTAAACCTAGATTCCCTGTGGCATCAACCCGGCATGACCTTTGAGGAAAACATGCCAAAACCTCATTTCATGGTAGTCATCTAGTATATAGGTTACTATTTATCATCATGAGAAAATGGGAATCATTAAATCCAAGGTCATATAGATGTTCAAGCCTCTATCTTCTCATATTAAGACCGTCTCATACTCCTCAATCCATTTATGAGGTCATTAACACATGTACCTTTTGAACTCTCTTAGCTACACTTTACCTTACAATGGATTCCTTCTTTAAATGGAGTCAAAAGATCATTCATACCTGGTTGGACATTTAAAAGACACCAAACTAGAGATTTAGGCTCCCTTGTGAGTGATCTAGCATTGGTCTTAAATGTCGCTTGTAGAACTATGCCCCTCAAGCTTCTCACAGTTCATATATGCTCAAATCAAGACCTTAAATGAAATTGGAGGGGTTTCATGGCATGCTTCCATGTTTATAGATTCCATTTTTCATTTTTGAGGTGATATCAAGCCTTCATCCACTGGTTCCATGGAAATTTTTCCCAGCTCACCTTTCTTATAGCCCTTAGAGTGATTTAATACAGTCTTAAGCCTTGTACAGTCAGGTTTTCATTGAAATGATAGAATATTATTTGTTAAATTCATCCTAGGACCATTTAGACACTTCAATTTATACTTATTCCATCCTCCATACCAATCTAGGTTCATGACCATCTACTATTTGTGATAATTTGGCTCAATTACCTTGTTTACATGTAGACTGTGTTTTCCACCATTATAGCTTGAAATTCTGTCAGGGATATCTTCAACTGTGATCATCCAATCACCAAAATATTTGGAGGACCTCTAATTTGACATGGGACAAAGATAACTTGAGGATTTTTTCTCATTCTATTGGTTCAGTCAAAAGACATACGAAGCCCTAAATCGAGCCTGAGAGAGAACAAATTGCAATAAATTTTTTATCAAGCATTGTCAAGGATTATAAAAATCATGAATATGGTCCTTTTCTCCTGTAGAACCTTCCCACATTAATAGTTAAGAGGAATTCAACACTTATAGGGGACTGAGGGTTTTTACCTTACTATTTTGTCCTAACCTCCACACATAGTCCATTGTAATCCTGTAAAGCAAGTTTAAATTACCCTTTAATCATAATTTTTTCAACTATAACCATGTCACATGCATACTATGAGGGAGGATCCAGATGTCTATCAAACCAAGAAACTCAATTACATTCATCTTTGTATTCAAACATGCTCTGTAACATAGTGTTCCACATTGAAACATAGTGTCCCACACTGATTTTTGCACTACTATTCAAAACTCCACTTCCTCTACACTAATCACATATTTTTTTCTCTAATCTCTCTAGATAAATTCAATCTCATCTCCTTGTATATGGATAGGCTTAACTGTAGTAGACCTTATCTAGTCCTAAGATTCATATTCAAGAGAGACATTCTCAACTACACAAGCCTAATTTAAGGAATTTTTTGGTCAACTATGACCTTTGACAACTAATATTGTTAACACAACATTTTTAGACTCTTTCAATCCTTCCCCTATGAAGATATGGAGATAAGACAACTCATACACACCTATTCACCCTCTCTTACTTAGTCAAAACTTGAAAATTTACCACTTATTACAATGATTTTCAACTTCATTGCTACAATGCACATTCAAACTTGGATTTGACCAACAAGATAATGGAGGGAAAAATTTGACACTCTTAGTTTATGCTTAATTTCTTTCACAGGCTTATTCAAACTTTATTGTACCCTCCAAGCTATGAGGATAATTCTCCTACATCATGGAACTAGCTGAAATTGAACCCATGGAAATTAGGTATGCAAAAATCATGGAGTTAGAAGAAACAAGAGATCATGCAATACAATCCATGGAGAACGATCAAGCATTGATCAAGAGGAGATTTGATAAGAAGGCTAAGGCTAGGAATTTCCAAGAAGGAGATTCGGTACTAAAGTTGGATGCTGATCGGACAAAACCAGGAAAGCATTCCAAGTTTGATGCAATATGGAGTGGTCCCTACATGATCACAGAGTGCAAAAGTATCAATGCATTCCGATTGGTTAAGTTGGATGGTGAAGAACTGCATATTCCAGTCAATGGAATCCACCTCAAACATTGCTACTAGAAGGAATATTTCTCACCTTTGTACATATTAGTTTAGGGATATTTCAATTCCTCCAAGTGCTTGTGCACATTGTATTGTTGTTAGAATAGGTTTTGATTTCCCTAAGTGCTGGTGCACATGTTCTATTACTTCTAGTGTGTGTTCTTGCACTGTTCATCATTCTTCCAAAGAGAAATTGCAGCGGTGAAAATCAGAATTGCAAGAAACAATTGCTATCCTCAAGAAAATTCAAATGCAGAGTAACTAAAATCAAATCAAGAGGCAAATTTCAAAAATTTCATCCTCTCGCTTCATCAAATCAATAGTCGAGTTTCTTGTGCCCTTCACCGAATCAGAAAATCAGTATTGGGGGAGCTTTGGTATTGAAATAGATGGCAGTCCTCAGTGATTTTCTCAACCTTCAAGTGGTGGTCAAGCAGTAAACATTAGCCACAATGCATACCTCCAAGGCTTGATAACAGTCTTTGCAGCGTTTTGTAGTGCTTCAGATAACATGTCGGAAATGGAACATTCAGAGAAGAAGGAAATCAAACTTTAATAGAGTTCCATGATGTCCAAGATGACATGTGTTTCACTCCAATTTTGCAGTATGCTTCACCTTGCCAACAAAATCAGTCTCATCTATCCATACTTAGTAAAAAATCAGATGTCGAGGTAGCAGTTATAGGTGTCCACCATTCAGCCTCATGAATCATAGTTGTAGGAATGAGTGAAATTCAAGTTTGAAGAAATTTTTCCACTCTCAAAAAAAGAATTTCAAGATTTTCTTACAAGAGTTGGAAAATTTAAGCAATGGAGGGCAGTTCCACAAGCAAGTAGCGACATTCCAAGTGTTCCGGGGTAAATATTTTTAGAGTTTAGATTAGTTAATGATAATCATATAGAATCCATGCCCAATGAATAACTACAGACAACTGGTCATACTTCATCTAGCAAGTATATGGCCCCGCAAGTCACCAAATTGTTATCCAATTTTACCCTCTCGGGTGAAATTGAACAACCAAGCGGGATTTCACTAAGAGACTCTCATAGCCAACCTAGAGGACATAGGAAGATTTCAGTATTCAAGGGGAGCATTCAGATCTTTGGGAAGGATGAGAGTCATGAGAGGAAATTTTCCTCTTCTTGGTCTTCACGAAGTTCAAAATTATGTTCAAGATGGGAAGGGTCCATCTTGCAAACACCAAAGGGTGAATCTGGTACACATGAAGAAATCCAAAAAAATTAACAAAATATGGAGAGGGTTAGAAGAATTGTTAAAGGTTGTATCTTTTATCCTTGCAAAGCTCACCTATCCCATGACCGAGTTTCCCTTTGCCCACCGAGTTGCATTAAAAAGGTGAACTAGATACATTTTAGACCAAGCTCGTGCATGGTGACCGAGCTCTTTGCATTGTGCACCGAGTCAAACATTATGGTGAGGCATCGACCTATATGTTAGAAGGGCCAAACCATTTAGAAAATGACCGAGCTACTCCTTGAAGAATCCCTGAGTTGGTTATAGGAAACACCAAGTTACTTTACAACAAACCTTTGGAGTTCCATATTTCTCACCAAGACCCCCGAGCCATATCTATCAAGACGGTTAGCTCTTAAGCTACATATTGGTGGGGGTCATCGAGCTATACTGATACCGAGTTTTTTAAGAAACCAAGCCGAAACAAAATCACAACGAGCTCATCTAGGGTCTCTTCTAACTATCTCCAGAGTAATTACAGTGCATGCAAAGAGTGAGTCACTCAAAGAATCTCCATTCGGGCAGACCGAGCTAGATTAGAAGTAAGCTCTCTCATTATAGGCTCTGTTCAATGAATGCAAGGGAATCAAGAAAAGGGGATCCCATCAGGATGATTGGAGAGCGAGGATGTAGAGCTCATGAAAAAATGACCGAGCTCATCCATAACAACAAGCCGTTGCAGGGTCGAATCGATGCAAGACTTAAAAAAATGCAGGGAGGCCAAGATTGGGCACGAGAAATGGAAGTTGGCTATGGGAGATGGCGAGCCCGATGTCGTGGTGAGTTACAAAGAATGGATTTCGATCCCCCTACGTAGAGCTAGATTAAACATGATGTGGATTGGGTCGGCTTGAAAAGGGGCGTTGCTATGAAGAAGGGAGCTATGGCGTTTAGGTTTAGCTCGACATTCAACACAGTGGGGTACTGGTAGTGTTTGTGCCACTAAACAGATACATGCAAGTCGAGGTTTACAAACGCAACAGGGATCTAAGATCAAGCTCAAGAAATGGAGGTGTCTGAGACTTAGTAAAATCAGATGGTAAAGAAGTTGGCTCGCCGAGCCAACTCAGTGAGCCAAACAACAAGTCCTTGGGAAAGATATGTCGGCCACATTGGAAATGCGTAGCCCGAGCAGTCTGGGGGAACTTGGTACGTTTGTGCAGGAAAATCCTGAAATTGTTGACTTAGACAAGAGCGAGACCAATGCAAGGATGTCGGGTTTAGGCGGCCCGAATGGCCGAAGTGTAAGTTGTGCAACACAGGCCCAAAAAACCTAACTTTTCTGAAATGGAAAGGGATGCAAGTGACAAGCCAGGTAAACGGCCCTCGTGGAGGTCAATGTGCCAACGAAAACATCTCGCAACCACGAAAGTGAACGAAAAATCCCATGTTGCGGGCGATGTGGAGCTAAGGAGCCCAAGCGGTCAATGGGACGTGCGTGCACCCAAAACCTGAGATCGCCGAAGAGATTAGTGGGGCAGAGGAACCAATTCTAGTGCAAAGGGGTAAAGAATCCCGAATTCCCACCGAGCCGACGTGAGCATGGAGGGCCGAGTCAATCCGAATGCCGACGTGGTGGGTGGGTGTGTGTAACCCATTGTGAAAGCAAGAGGATTCGGTCAGTGAGTTGAAACAAGAGTCGACATATGGAAGTGTTGGGGAGTGACCTAAAGCAAAGCAGTGAGTTGGAAGTAAGTGGGATGCCAATTTGGCAGAGATGAACTAAGGGGAGTCAACGTGGATGCAACACATACCCAACAAAAAACATATAAATCGATGTGTGTAAAGATGAGGTCGACAGTGTAAAATGGTTGCCAGCTTGGCTGAGTTGGCCAAGTATGAATGACTTAAAACACTTAACCATCCCCACTTCAAATGTATATAGATAGTGATGAAGGTCAAGAGGGCCCAAAAAATTTTAAATGCCCGAGGCATATTAAAATGATGTGAAACACTTGAGAAAGGATCTTTCTAGCAAGAAATTAATTCATTGTCTCGTGGAATAGAAGAAATGTCTGGAAAACCAAAAATAGCTTTTTCTGCTCATATGATCATAACTTGAGTGTTTCTCAATGGATTCTCACAAAATTTCCACCCACCAAGGCTTCAAAGTGGTTGGGAGTGCAATTAATAGGCATGGGCAACAATTTTCTCTCACTGCAAGTTGCATATCAATCAGAGATGAATTTTAGAGATTTGATATCATGATTTCCACCCACTTTGGGTACTTTTTAATTGATGCAAAGGGAAAATCTGAGTTTGCTTATTTCTCTCTGTCTCTCCCCATTTTTCTATAAATTGAGGTGTTTTCTCATTGTAGAGGGAGATAATTTTGGTAGCAAAAATCTACCATTTTTGTTTTGTGAAACCAATGTGTTGTAGGCCTTTGTAGAGGACTTCTTGCATGATGATCTTGGCCTTTCTCTTGTAATATAATGATATGAGCATATCAATGAAGCAATAGATGAAACTTGTCGATGTATCTTCCCTTATTATGTTTATTTTCCTTCTTCTTGCCTCTTTATTCTTGTTGCAGGTGTATTGTGTCTCTCTACTCATTATGCAGGGTTCATTATAGTTGTGCTTCTATAGAAAGGGAGTTGTGAATGCTACTGTTAGATTGTGGAGAACTGTCATCACCCTTTATAATCTACATTTTTCTCCCATTTTCACACATTGGATAGTTCTTCTCACCCCCTTATTTTGGTGCACCACATATGTAGTGTAGATTTCTTTTATTTTCATGCTATTTCTCTCTCTATGGTCCCTTAGAAGTTATAGGATAGAGATAGCCAGTAGTTTTCTTTCATTAGAGTTAGTTGCACTAGATTAGGGAAGAAGAACCAAACTTCTCTGGAGGTCTATCTCAAGCAGAAAGTCCCACACTTGGAGATAATACCCATGTTACCTAGTCACACTACTTGCCTTAACACACTCACATGCTAACCAATCATAAGGTACTATGATTCGGTGATAACATGACCAAATAATTATTCTAATAATGATTTAAGAGGTGTTATACCCAATCCTAAGAATATACCTCCACTCAATAATGCTATAACTTTTGCCCCTACATCGTCAGAGAGAATTGAACCTTTCTATGTTTCATTATTCATTAATGGTTACAAGTTGAGCAATTGCATCTTGGATTCAGGAGATTTTGATAATGTTATGCCATCTAAGGTTATAAACGCTCTGGGGATCACTTTAACTAAAACAATTAGAAGGTTTTATTCAATAGAGAGACAAGTTCCTCTCATTGGGAAGATCAAGGATGCTCAATATGTTTTGGCAACCTTCCCGGACAAAAGATTGAAGATGAAAATTCTGGTAGCAAATATACCTATTTATTATGGAATGTTTCTGAGTAGACAATTCTACAAGGAGTTGGGTGGGGAGGTAAAAAAGATTGGTATTGTGCCCACATCCCGATCAAAGGTATGAATCAAAGGTTGGAACCTGAAAATAAGTCTAAGTACACAATCTCCAAGTCAGAAGATCCTAGGTCCTCGATTCTTTTCCAAGAATCCGATCACAGATTCTATTATCTGGAGATGGATAACATAGAGCTTGAAGTTGCAACTCATGATTCACATGTAGAAGAAGACAAGATTTAAACTCTTGATTTTGATGGTAGTTGCTACTCTCTTGGGTATGGTGCGGGCATAGTGCTGATTTCTCTTAAGGGGAGGGTATACTCACATTCATTTAAGCTTATGTTCGATAACACTAAAAGTACCTCATAGTATGAGGCGTTGTTGTTAGGAATGGATCAAGCTAAGAGAATGGGAGTCAAGTTACTTCAAGAAAGGGGAGATGTTGAACTCATCGCAAAACAAGTAAGAGGAGAATATCAAGTGAAGAAAGAAAAACAAAAATATTATAGAGACCGTGTGTTTTCTTTGGCAATGGGTTTCATACCCTTCTCCATATTTTATATCCCCAAATATTATAATTCCAGGGAAGATTACTTGGTGATTACTACAGCGCTCTTGAATCCAGATTAGCTACCTACCATATTTGGAAAAGGTGATTATAAAGTTAAGAAATTATTCTGAACAAAACTCCCAAATAATATGGATCAGATGTAGGTATTCAACGATGACAAATAGATAGTTATGTTTTTAAATCAACAAGATAAATTTTATGAGTTGTAATTTGAAGGAAGTAATTCACCTCCACGGAAGAAACCAATTGGTGAGACTGAATCAAATCTTGATGGAAGTCAAAATATTATTCATCTTAAAGGGAATAAGATTCCTAAAGGTTTGGTGTCTCTTGACAAGATATTTGACAAACATTATCAATTTCTGAAGAAGAATAAAGAATATGGATAAATTTATTCATCAGAGGTGCAACCATTGAATTTGGGTGCAAAAGATGAACCCAAGATGGTGAATCTTTGTAAGTGTTGTTTAGATACAGAACAAGAAGCCTTCTCGAGGATTTTGAAAAAATACAATGATGTTTTTACCTAGTCTTATCGAGACTTGAAAACATATTAGCCTGCAGCATTGTAACATTAAATTCTGCTGAAGCTAGGACAAAAAATCTTCAAGAAGAAGCTTCAGAGGCGCAATCCAACTATCTCAGGTACTATCTTTGCTGAAATTCAGAAGTTTTTAGATGAAAAGATGATTTATCCTATTCATCATTTTGAGTAGTTGGAAAACATGATTTCTGTAAGAAAGAAGAATGGTGAGATTAGATTGTGTGTGGATTTTTGCAATCTGAATCAAGCTTCACTAAAGGATAATTACCCAATTCCTATTATGGATCACACCCTCAAATTGGTTACTGGATCACAAATGTTATCTATGCTTGACGGTTTTTCTGGCTATAATCATATTTATGTAGCTAAGGAGGATCAATAAAAGACACCATTCATCACACCATGGGGAACATTTGCTTATCAGAAGATACCTTTTGGGTTGATTAATGTTGTAGCTAATTTTCAAAGGGTGATAGATATAGAGTTTTCTCATATCAAGGATATAAGCATAGTGGTATAGTTAGATGATTTGAAAGTATTTTCTAAGGAAAGAGGTAATCACATTGTTGATTTAGAAGAGGTATTCATTTAGTGCAGGAAGCACGAGATCTCTCTGAATCCCAAAAAGTCAATATTCGCTGTAACTGAAGGGAAGCTGCTCGGACATATTGTCTCAAAATAAGGAACCAAGATAGATCATGAGAAAGTGTGGGATATTCAAAAATTTCCATTACCAATTTCTAAGAAAGGAGTTCATTCCTTCTTTGGTAAGGTTAACTTTATGAGAAGGTTTATTCCTGATTTTGCTGAATTAACCTGTCATATATCAAGAATGATGAAAAATACACAATACTTCAAGTGTAGTGAAGAAGGAAAGAAATAATATGAGAAAATAAAGGCATATTTTTTTGAAGCACCAGTGTTGGTATCGTCATATTTCAACAAGGAGTTTATTCTCTATTGTTACTCCTCCGAACACACAATGTCAACAATTTTGATGCAAAATAATGAGGAGAACATTAAGGCCCCAATTGCTTTCATGAGCACAAATGTAAAGGCATATGAGTTGAAGTAAAATCCCATGGATAAGCATGCATATGCAGTTTTGAAGGCATGCAAGGCATTCATGTACTATATTATTTCTTCAAATATTGTTGTCTATGTGCCTGATATTGCAGTTAAGTCCATTCTAACACAACAAGAGTTGGGGATACTAAGAGGCTAATGGGTAACCAAGTTACAAGAATATGGTTTGGATATTAACCTGAAAAAGATGGTGCGAGGAAAATGACTTTGTCAATTGATGACTAAGAAGAAGAAATATGCCTTGGATGATGAGGATCTTCCTATGATTCTTTTTGTGAATCTGGTAGATGAATGGTACAAAAAAATTACTTATTTCCTCACTTATGGAGAGTGTCAAGATCATCTTACACACAAGGAAAAATGGACTATCAAGCTTAAATCCAAGGATTTTTTTCTTTGGGATAATATCTTGTACAAAAAGGGGATAAATGGTGTCTTTCTTTGATGTGTAGATAACTCTCAGCAAGAGATATTGTTTGAACAATTTCGTGATAAAACACGCAGAGGTCACTTCTCAGCAAGGGTTACTACATGCACGATTCTTCGGGTGAAGTATTATCGGCCCACTCTTTTCCAAGATACCGCTGAATGGGTTTCTAAATGTCAAGCACGTCAAGAGTTTGTTGGGCATGTTAAGCTTCAATATTTTCCTTTGAAACCAATTGTGATTGATGAACCATTTCAGCAGTGGGGAATTGATTTCATAGGTACTTTGAATCCACCTTCAAGTGCTAGTCACCATTACATTATCAAAACTACGGATTACTTCAGTAAGTGGGTAGAAGTTGTCCCTATCAATCATGCTACTTCCGAAGAGGTGTGTAATTTCATTAAAGAGAATATTATCATAAGGTTTGGTGTGCCTAGTAAGATAGAAGCAAACAATGTTGCAAACTTATCCTTTGAAGAGCTAGTTGATTTCTTTTATACTCATGGGATACAACTTGTTCATTCTTCAAAGTAATATTCTTAAGGGAATGGTCAAGCGGAATAAAAAAACAAAAATATGATATCAATCATCTGGAAGTTGACAACTGAAAATTAGAGGAAATGGCATAAAAATTTGTTTGATGCACTGTGGGCTGATAGGATTACTCCTAAAAAAGTTATAGGTATGTATCCATTCCAATTTTTATATGGGAAGGATGCTAAATTACCTATTAATATTGAGTTTCCTACTCTGCAGCTTACAAAGGCCATATAGGATAATACATATCAAGATGCACTTGACAAAAGAATAATGAATTTGTATGAATTATAAAAAGTGCAGGTCCAGGTAGAAAAAATATTGGTTGAATATCAAAAGAAGGTTAAGATGGTGTTTGAAAAGAAATCCAGAGTTAGAAGGTTTGAAGTTGGAGACTGGGTGCTCCTATGGGTTAAGAATGATCCAAAAGGAATGCATGGTAAACTTGATTCACTGTGGAAATGGCCATTCATGATTGCGAGAGTTGTTGGAGCTAATAATTTCATCCTTTCCTACTAGGATGGAGTTGAAATACCACTTCCATATAATGGGTAGCACCTAAAGGTTTTTAGGAATTGATGATTCAGGGTGACACCTGTACATATATAAATAATTCTTAGTGTGTGTTTTGTGTTGTGATTGTTTTGTTTGTGTTTTCATTTTGTGACCCTGAACCAATGAACAAGACTATGAAACAAGAGATATGGGATCTCATATTAATTTCTTCCCTTTGGGAAAAAATAAATATGTCCACAGACAAAGCTAGCTGGTGTCCCCAAGATTTCACTTAGAAATTTTGGGGTACCCCTTTGAAAATTTTGAGTTTTCATGTCTTGTGAAGAGTTGTGTTCATGTTTTTTTGTAGCTCTTTAGGTTGTTGGTTAGTGTGTTTAGAGTCATTTCCTTACTTTGGGTTTTAGCGAAGAACTTTATAATTGATTCAAGAGGTTATGAGGTTTCTTGGGGGTTAATTGATAAAAGTACCCATGTGCTCAAAATGCCTAAAAATCCCTGTGAAAGAAGTCAATTCCTTGAATCGGGTTTCCTAAGTTATCAGGTTTCTTAGAAGTAAAGCTTTACTCTAAGAAAAGTTGAGTATACCAAAACCTGATTGGCACAAGGATATTTCCTTATTTGCACTAATATACGGTAGTGCTTCTTCTTATTAAAAGTTTGATAAGTTAAGTAGTTCAAGAACCCAAATCATTCATAACTAGCTTATACTTCTTAGTTCTGCGTTAAACAATAAAGTGCTTTTACTTCTCAGTATTGCGCTAAACCGATATGCTTCTACTTCTTACTATTAAGAAAGTTAAGTAGTTCATGAACGCCGTAAAAGCTAAACTATTAATTATGCTAAATAAACACCTAACTAATTGTCTTCTTTGCGTTAAAACCAAACTACTTTACTTCTCAAAAAATAAAGAAAGTAAAGCAGTCCACAAAGACCGCATAACTAGTCATTTAAGTTATCGATGTTTTGGAAGTGCTTTACTTATTTTAAAAGTAACGAAGTAAAGCTATCTCAAAAATCTGCATATAAGGAGGGTGCTGACATGGAATGGTATGGATCACATTTAATGACATGGAATATATAAAATCCTAAGTAATTCCATGTCAAATCCACAAATTTGCATACTCAGAGAGAAGATGTATGCCCCCAAGCCCTAAGTGATCTCGTGCAACCGATTGGAGAAGAATTTTCATAATCTGACTTCGACCCATTTGCAGGAGCGGTTGGTAATTCATTTTTCCTTCCTTCTTTCCTTGTTTTCTTCTTCCTTCATGTTGTTTATTGTTCTAAGTTTGTTTCTCTTCCTTTTGGAGTGTTGGTTTCTCTATGTTCTGTGAAATGGTTTGAAATTGCGTTATTGCTCTCAATCAAGATTAGATATTTGTTAGTTTAAACAACATGTTGTTACCTTTGTTGACAAAATCCCACCAGTTACAAACACTATTTTTTACCTAGGAGGGTCTGTGGGCTTTCATGAAGTTGTTACTTTCCCTAGTTTTGATCGTCTCTCTTTTCATGCTTAGAGGTGTTTAGTATTACTTAAACTTATAGGTTTAGTGGAAGAAAAGTAGTGTTTAAGAACCGCATAACACATGAATGGGTCACTTTTTATGGTGGGATGTTGCATTTCTTATACTTGGTGTTTGGGATGGTCATTCCTTCAAAGTAAATACACCCTATAACAACGCATTACTTTCTTCTTTGTTTACATGAGCCTGAATGGATTTTACTTCCTATATATTGAGGTGATTAGAAATACGGTTACTTCCTAAGTTGGTGTTTTGCGCTAAACTAACTACTTATTACTTCCCATACTATGCACTGTTTGGAACTGATTTTGCTTCATAACCTAAGTTGCGCCAAATTGACTTCCCATTACTTTTTATGCTTTGCATTATTTTACATAACTTCTACTTCCTAGCTTATGACTTGTGCAAAACCGATAGGTCATTGCTTCATAAGCTTTCTGCTAAACCGATGAGTGACTACTCCCCTATGCATTGTGGTATTCTAAAGAGATTTTACTTCCCCTTTATTATGCATAACTAAATTACTACTGCTTTTAAATTCCAAGATTCAAGTAAGAGCTCCCTAAAAACTTGCAATGAATTGTAAAGTGAATTGTTTCTCTTAATCACTTCTAGTGGACCTTGAACTTCACTTCTAGGAGGATCTTGATGAATTTTCATGACAATATGTAATCTGAATAGCTGCATGTAATTTAAATAATGTGTTTTGACTTGAGTTCTATATTTAAAGTAGGGACAACTGCTAATATTTAGTAGTTGAAGCACATTGGTTACTTGAAGGAGAGTAGATGTCTGAGGCTAGAGAAGAATCAATTGAAGTAAGTGAGAATTAAATTGGGGAAGAATAATTTTTTGTGATTAAAGAGGATCCTAATCTCATAATTGAAGAAACTTTCAAGGCTAGGAAGGGAAAATGGAAAGCTCAGACTAAATCAATTGGTGAAGCTAAGGGAAGCAAGATGAAGTATGAATACAAAGGTTACCTAGTGAAGTCTTGCATTGTGTCCAAGATTACTGAGATTATTTACAAAAATATGTGGCATGTATCCATCACTAAGTTGATTGAGAGGTCTAAAGCCAAAATTCAAACACCCCTCATTCAAGCATTGACTAGGAGTGGGATGATACAAGCAGTTGTTTTTCCCAGTATTGCTCAATTGCCTGAATTTGTAATGGAATTTGCTAAGAATTATGATTCTCAAACAAGGACGGTAAAATATGCATATGGTAATGTAGTCGTGAGTTTGGATGCCCATTTATTTACCTTTTTCTTGAATATCCCTACTACAGCTACAAAACTGGGTGTTAGTATGGAAAAGGCAGATGAGTATTGGAAGAATAATATCGCTGATTCCATTCAAATCATGAACTTGAGTTATTTAAAGGAGAATAAGAAAGCTTCCAGGTTCCCAAGAACTATTGTGAGATCAGATCTGGTTCAGGAAGAAGATAATATAGCCCAACTATTTTGAAAAATCAATGGGGAAAAAATGCCAAACACGTTTCTTCATGGATGTATTATTTTATAGGAATGATTGAGAATGGAAATCCTAGTACTTTGATCAATTGGGATGAGATGATTAGTAATAAAATTAACAGCCAGTTACAAAATGTTACCCAAACACTGGACTTCAAGATGAATTCCTATCTTGTGTATGTTGCAGCAACACATGGTGCTTTTTCTAAATTAAGGAAGCAAGGTACTGCAACTGAGAATCCTATCCATGAGTATTATCCACAGTTGGATTTTCCTAGGAATTTCAAAGAGTACAAGTAGCTTAATGAAATCTTCTTATATAAATTCATTTGCAAGCTTAATACTGATTTAAAGGCTAAGAGGGTAACTGATGATGCATGGAATTCAATTGTACAGTATGGGTGCATTTTTATTCAGTTCTCTCATTTCACATATTTGAGAGTTTTTGGTTTCTCTAGAACTCCACTTAAGCTCCCAAGGTATCCCAGTGATAAGTGGATTTTTCTTAAATTATGCAGACAACTAGTGGAACTTCATGATTTACAACAAGGACTTCATAGGGAAGTGGTTCATTTTCCAGTTTATATTGAGCACTATCATTGTGACAATATCCACAAAGCTAGAAATGTGTCTAAAGAAATGTTCCTCAGATACACTCAAATTCATTATAAGGCCAGAATCAATTTTGATTGTAGGAATATTACACAGAAAATAATTTCACTAGATCATGCACATCTCCCAACGTTGGAAGATTTGTGGATAGACTACAGAGATGAGTATGAAATCAGAAGAAGGGATTATAGCCACATGATAGTGCCAAAAATCATAAGTTTCGGCCTGGTAAATATTCCCAAGAAGCTCCCAGATGATGGGAAGGTAATTTCAGATGTGTATCATGAAGAAGGAGGGGATGATGCTCCCTTGCTAGCCGTGAGGAATAAATCAAAGACAATCATGGAAAGAACCTCTAGAGTATTTATCTATACTTCCAACTGGGTGCTTAGTAAAGGTTATTATTTAGAGGAGTCTATTTTGAATGATTTAAACCAAAAGAGCACTAAGAGGAAGGAAGGACCAGGGGAGATCAGTAGAGGGCCTTCAAAGTTGAAACCAGTTAAGAATCCCTGGACAGAATGAGCACCTCCACAGTGAACATCTCCAAAGTAAACATTAACCTCTGAATCTACTTCAAGTGATGATTCTCATTTATTCGTGTCTTCATCTACTGATAATCCTACTGTTCAAGTTCCTTCTATGCAAGGAGAGGTTGGGGTGCCTCCTTTGAAGCTTTCCGAATTTCTATTTCCTTTAGTTATAACATAAGTTCCGTGTCCACCTCCTTTCTCTCCACCAAGCAATCCTTCTCCCCCATCTTCAGAAGAACAATCAATTTCTCAACCAGAATAAGTACATGCTGATGTCACAGAGGGATATTCACTTCAGGAGATATCTCACCCTTTAGAAAAAGGTAAAGTCTTAACAAAGACTGTATAGATTTAAGAGGGAGAGATTGGGAAGTAAAGTGGAGGAGATATTCATTTAGAAATAGTTCAAGAATTTTTAGTTCTAGAGTCTATGTTATAAGAGGAAGCTGAGAAAGAAAAATAGGTTGAAAGTGATATTTACACTAGAACTGAAAAGGATAAGTAAATTGAAGATCAATTTGTAATGAAGTAGATGGATGAATTAGAAAAGGTTCTACTACAAAGTATTGCTTTTGAAGTGCCTGAAAATAACAGGAAACAATTGTAATTCCATCTACATAAGTAATTGGTCAAGATATGGGTATTCATTATGATGCCCAAGATTCTTCAGGGAAAGACTTCGCTACATGGTTTACTTCAAAGACACTTCCCAGTACCCAGGAAGTGATCAATTTAGAAGAAATGGGTCTTTAATTTTTGAAGAGTTTTGAGAAAAATGGAAGAAGGTCCAAGGCATCTACGGTGCCTCATGAGAATGATTATTGAACCTTCTGGAAAGAAATTTACTGAAGTGTCTACCCCAGTTGTGGGTAAAATTAAAGATGAGTTAACTAAAGAAGATCTGGTGGTAACAAGAGTACCCCTAGGAGAAGTCACCACTGAAGGCTTAAAGAAGATATATGCAGACTCCAATCAATAGTCCTTTTTCTTAAGTTGGAAGAAGAGAAGGAAAATAATACCAAATTGAAAGAACAAACATCCAAGCTGTGTGACATAATCATGAAGGTTGCAAGGTCTTCAACATAGCCAATATTAACAGGAGAACAAGTGAATCCTCAAGTGATCACCATAATGGAGGAAACTGGTGATAAAGAATTTTTTTTGGATGAATGGGTGGCTAACATAACCAAGGTAGCCACATAATATTATAAGGAGATACTTGTGAAAAAATAACAATGCCATAAAAATTCAGACAAATTGAAGAATTTAAAGTTAGAGGATGAAAATGAATGCATGGAATTGCAGAGCTACAACTACAAATTTTATAGGAAATAAACTCACTCCCAGACAATGTGTTGATTGAAGAGAAGATTGCACCAGAGGGATCTGTGAAGAAAGTAAAACAAATAACACCTTCTTCTCTCATTCAGGAAAATAATTTTTAAAAATATAATGCAAAAGATGTAACTCTGGGAAGAAAAGGTCGAGCCAGCCTTGATGAACTAGATGATGGATTTTATGACATAACAAAGTATGGAATTGAAAAACCTCCAAAATATCATTGAAGAATTCCTTTAATTATTTCAACAAGAAATAAACAATGCCATCACTCCTTTTAGCCATACATCCCTAGAGAAATTTTCAAAACTTCAAGAAGATGTTAATTATTTAGCATCATGTCTTGGGAAGGTCAGGGGCTACTGTAATATTTTGGAAAAGGACTTATTCACGTTGGAAACAGAGATGGAGGCTATTGAGAAGGCGGATAACAATGTCATCAAGTACATGATAGATCATTATGCCAAATATAGAGAGAAGAATAAATATGCAACTAAATATGTAGTTGAAGAAAAGGCTAAAGAAAAAGATGAGGAAAAGAATAAGGCAGAAACTAAAGTTGTACATTTGGAATAATTCTTCTACTTCTTATTTTACTTATTTTTCTTCCTCTTCTTCTTATTCTTCTTCTATCTACTCCTCTAGTATATTCATTGTAAGACTTAATTAATTCAATGGTTGATCGCCGTTACTTTAAGTTTATTGAAAAAATAAAAAATACTTGATGATAGTAGACAAACTGGTTATTCCGATTTAAATAATAGAACATTCTAAAATCCTATGTGGCATACAACGAGGATTTTGAGGAAGAAAGTGCTCAACTCCTCACAAATTTATAGTTAGATATTTATGAAAGTGTAACGAACATTATCTCTTTTGTATTGTCCTTACGATGACTACAAATAGAGGAGGAGGCCTACGGGTCAAAGGATCTAAGAATTTTTGGCAAAAAGTTTTTTTATGTTATACATGATTGTTTCAAACTTTGCGTTGAAATAATTAGATGTCTATATTGTAAACAATTGAAAGTTGAATAAGAAGAAAAGAGGATTTTGGTTGAAATTTTTCTCTTCTAATGTCTTATTGTGCAACTGTGAAGGATAATAGTAAACTTTGTGTTATCTTTAAATTTCATATGAGTATGTTTTTTTTCATTTACTAAAAGTCATATAAATATTTAAATATTTGTTTATTCTCGTGTGGTCGTAACTTACATCTGCTATCTACTTGTTGCCAAGAACACTTCTTTCTGCATAAGCTATCTTCTATTTTCCCACATTTCCTTATTACTTCTACTTAGTAATCAATTTCTTTACCATATAACTGCTTACTTGATCTGCAAAATTGTTTAGCTTGTGGTTCATGAGCTATTCAATTAAATTAATACCCCAAATTTAGTTTAATAGGTCATAGAATAAATTAATAACTCACACGGGAGCTTCACCATTAAATGAAGGGGATTTATCCCATGACTGCCTAGGTTTTGTGCTTAGCCGATCATAAAATTTAGCCAACACATTCCTATACAAATCCTATTCTAAATCATTACTTATCTATTTCTTTCCACATCATCATGCATTTCAAATTAAACTAACCATTTCAATGATACAAATCAACCCAAAGTGCAAGTAACAATCATCACATCATCTACCCATGCACATCAACAACACATATGATATATATATATATATATATATATATATATATATATATATCATCAAAAATCATAAGTTGTAAAATAAAATCACTGGGGGAAAACCCCCATGCATCACTAAAACACATACACTACATCATACATAATCCTTTCTATCACTATATATAATAGCGTGAGCTCTAGAACTAGAAGATTCATTGCTCACTCATCTCCACTAATCTCGGCCTTTATATCTCTCTAACTGACTTCGTAATATCATGATCTCATTCGTCTGTTATGAAAATCAGCCTTGTAGCTCCACATATTTAGCAAAAACATACTGAGCTAGGGATCTTCCTCTAATGGCATGTCTAGCTCGATCAGTATCTTCAAGAGCCTCATCACGCTCACTTAATAACATAGTATATATGGTTGTTGCTATAGCCACCAGATCAAAAACATGGGCATGCTCACCCGGAATAACATCAACTCTCTCTAGCATACCACCTCCCATGAGCACATCTAGAGGCACATTCCACGTTAACATGCGTATCGGCGAATCTATAATAAATTACCAATAAAAATTACCTACAATCACACGAATCAATATTAGTTATTACACACCTTCAAAATATCTCATAACCAAATAATAACTCATAAATAACAATGAACAATACTTACATTTGGCTTGTGCCACTACTACACCATCTACTTTGGGGGAAGGTGCATGACATTCTACTCCTCTAACCTCCGGTCCACCAACTGCATCCACCACTAGTGGAAATAAAAAAAACCCATCGATGTGTTTCCCACCACTCACTATAGGCCTAAGTGCACCCTGTATCATTAACTTGTATAGGATCTATAACCGCATCTTCCTGATCTAGAACAACATGAACTAGTTGTACTCTTGTCAGGCCTAACCTTGCTACTACTCATCTCACCACTCTAGTAGATATCAACCATATATATATGGCTCCGAGGAACATCATGGGCCATGCCAAATTGTCTAGATACTCACTCACCCTGGAATAACTATGTCACCCATGAGAAGCGATCCTCTAACCACATGGTGCGCTAAATGCATCCCAACTCCACACCATCCTCTACCCATACACCATAATCTCTATACGGTCTCCATATAATGGCCCCATGCCCATTTGATCTAACATCAACCTATAGGTGGTCATGTCCATCCTCTTGCTACAGGTGCCTACCCACCTCGCCAAAAATATCTTGGGTCTATCCCAATCGGATCATGGACCACTGAGTGGCTTCAATATTGTAATGTGCTCATATGCCCATACGTGCAATAAAGTCATGAATCCTAGACCACCGTCATGATCCTCCCAAGTGAATTTGTACTAATTTCTATAAAATTGGGCCAATACACACCGTGCCCGTGCACCTAGTTCCATGCTCATCTATACTATGAAAAATATCATGCATCATGTATAATATACTAGCTCCACCACCCTCCAATACCACTGATGATGCTAGAGTCACTGCAATAAACTTCCGCAACCACGGAACACTAGATCTGAATATCGTGTCTAAAATGATGTGAGTCTCTACCTGTACTCGTGTCTCTATAAAATACTTCCTCACTTCCCTCATCTGCCTCTAGGTATCCACTATGGTCATCACGTGTACTCTCTCTCCTACAATAGGCAACCATAATATCCGTTATACATCCTCTAGGGTCATTTTCATCTCACTAGTAGGAAATTAGAATGTATATGTATCTGCGCACAATCTATTGCACAATGTAGTCAACATAGGCATATTATGGGGTACCTCCCACAATATAGTAATGTGTCGTGGGAAGACACCATCCAATATGGGTAAGTGTAGTAAGTTGGGGGACAAAAAAGTGGACATGAAAATGTGAAATTCATGTAGCGCAATCACGGTCCTTTGAGACAAAAATAATAGACATGTGACCGCCCATTTTACCCCATTTTCCCCTGGGAACCGTGATTTCTCCCCCACTGTTGGAATTCACGCTTTGAATACCCCTTGTAAATTTCTCTTCAGACTTTTGGATCATGAAATTTTCAATGATACCACCAAGAGGAAGAGGTAAGCCCTCAATTTTGATCAAATTTCTTGCATTTTAGGTTTTTTTGTGATTTTCATAGGCTTTTCAAATTTTTTTATGTATACAATTTCTTTGTTTTGTTAGTTGCTTAGCAAGGTGGTAATCCTCTAAAATATCCAAATATTCCTCCAAACTGTTCAAATATTCCTTAAAACCCTCCAAACATTCCTCAAAACCCTTTAAACATTCCTCAAAACCCTCCTTTGAATTTTCATCTGCCTCTTGTGGCTCCTTCTGTCCCCACAAAAAACCAACAAGAACACAATTTGATATCGTTGGAAGAATCTGATAAAATACAAATGCCATTGAGAACCTTATTCAAACAATAAAACAAAATCATGCCACAAATCCATCTCACATTACTTTATCCAACACACTGCAAACATTGATTGGTGAAGTCAACTCTGCAACTAACCAAATAGATAGATGGAATAACTTTAGAGTTGATTGTAGGCATTGGTATGCAGATAAATTATCCCATACGGCTGTAAAAGACAAAAAAATTACAAAAGACTGCATTTGTGCATTATTTACTGACCTGATCAATGCCCCCCCGCCCCCCCAACTACTTACAAATGGTTCCCAATCCATTGGTGCCATGACAACTAAATAAATAACAATTTTTGGGACTAATGGTAGATGGTTTTTGATTATCCACCAAGCAACAACAATGAAGGTTCCTCTCTATTTTGTGAAGAAATTGTATTGTGAGTTTGTGCTTAATGAGGTCCTAAATTATTTTGACTTTTCTGAGTTTTACATGTGAGGAGGTGGCTCTAAATAAAGTAGACTAGGTGCACATGTTGGTCAACATAGGATTCCCCATGCCCCAAAACCCCCACTACCTTCAGTTATCCCTCCTACATTGAAAGAGGTTGTGGAGATTGACACACTACATGCATTGAGGGAGTTCACTGACACTCTGACCCAACATAGTAACTAGAGTGCATCTGGTGATGGTGGTGGAGGCACTAGTTCTAGCGCACCACACCACTGCAGATCATTTGGTGCCGTATACACTGCGGGCGAGACATCATTTAATGGTTCAAAAAATCTCTTTTTTCTAGATGGTATGATGGAAGATGTTTTTGGAACTGGCACAAATGACCCCGGTCTTTCAAAGGTAAATGTCAAATAAATAATATATATAAATTTTTTTATATCATTTGAGATTTTAATATATATGTATTTGATTACATCATACATACATGTAAAAACTAATATTTTTTTGATTTTAAACAACAAGAGCCGGTGAAGGAAACATTCGACGTCGACATGTTAGCTACTGTAGCTGGGCATGTTACAGACGTAAGTTTCAATTTACTTAAATTTCAAAGTTCATTTGATTTCAGATTTATTATTAAATACACATTAATTTTCATGTATAGTGTTTCACTTGTACGTGTACATATTATTATGTTTATATTTTATACATAGGATCCTGACGGGTCATCATTTGCTTTGGGCACTGAGGCTACTAGCACACCTCACGTGACTTTTTTGCAGATTAATTTCTCTTTACATGTTGTTTTTAATTGTGGATTTTTCTAATTATGGAATTCTCTAGTAGTTTGCAATCCCAAAACTCTAGCCAATATAATTTGATCATAACATTAAGCTCTTATGATTCAAGGGTTAAGTAAACACTCTCCTAGATATTAAAACTCTCCTTTTATCATGATCATGGACACTTACTTCTATGCTACATGTTTCTAGAGCACTCCATCTCTAATTATTTCTCCATCATCCCTTGCCTCTGAGAATCTCTTTTAACTTCTTAGGATATATGTATAAATTACCTTGCCAACATTTTTAGACCTATGCATTTTTTATTAACCCTCTCCTCTCTAAACAACAAAAAGATGACAATATGGGATACATTACCTACACTTATAAATATTTCATGGGTCCCTTGGTTCATGTTTATCACCAATACTCCTTATTCAATTATATACACCCAATCTCATATTATATCTGTTTTTCATCAAGTTTCTCTATATTTGCATTCTCATGTACAATGGATATCGTTTGGTGAGGCCTAGAACACAGTTCTACATACCAAATATATTCCAGCTATTTAATGAATTACTTCTTGAATATGATTATTGCTCTCTGTTTTAGGCCTTATTGCTACTAGTCCTCTTCTCATGCTAATACTCATGTATCTCATATTGTTCGTCTTGAGAAGAGGAACATACATACAACCCATTCAAAAATAAAAATTTAAACAAAATTCACACAAAAATTTGTCTGCAACATAAACACATGTCTTCCTCTTTCATTAATTGGATCTATTATAGCTTGATCCTCCATATATCAGCATCAAATCCCTCGAACATCTCCCTATTTTTCTTACTAGCTTCCATAGAAACCTTATTCTTAGCTTCTTAGAGAGCTCAACAAAACCTAAGTTTGGAGGAGGATAAAATTACATCGCTACATTATCTCCACACATTCTAAATCATATTTATTTCCTCTTAGTACAACAATATTGCCTTACTTAAAGGCATAAACAAATATCTCACTTATACACCTAGTTGTTATATTGACAAACTGTTGGTCGTCAAAAAGGACTTTAAAGAGAACAACAGTCAGGGGATAGAAAGTCCCTCCTCTTTAATGGGAGAGGTTCCCTTATTTAAAAGCAAAAACTTATTTACACATGTACAGAGTATAGTTTTAATGGGGAACTTGGAGTATCATGAAAGTGTCAAAATAGAATAGATCATCAACACAAAAGTATAGAGGAATAAAGTATTCGGAAGGGGTAGAAAGGCACTCTAACGAAATATAGATAAAAGAATAATTCTTTACGTATGCCAGAATGAAATAATTTGGAACTAAACCATTTGCATTTGAGACAGTCAGATGTTATTTCAATGACACAAAGTTCTAGAAATTACATCTACATGAATACAAAGCTTCTTGAAGTAATATAGATAAATGATTCATAACATTTAACAGATAGTAATGAAAGAACAAAACCAGATAGACATGGGAAGAGAGATATTTTGTATTGATTACTTTTTACTCTTTACACTTTCAAAAAATAAACCAAGTTCCATCCCCTGAAAATGGCGTAGAGAGCCCATTTTATAACTTTACAAATTAGTTACAATTGGTAACTACTTTTAACTAAAATGTTTAGTTAAGGGGATGTTTGACCCAAAACCCCCAACTAATTACAAAGAGCCCAATTTGAGAAGGAGAAGATGAAAAGAAAAACAACTGCTTATTGCTGAGGAGGGCCCACTGACTTGAGGATTCGTTGTCTAAACTTTTTCAATGCTTCCACTATGTCTCAGCCTCGTGGGACTGATGTGTTGGTAGTAGCTTGGGTCCAAGATCCCAGACATTTCTCCATCTCCTTATCAAATTTGGTGTGTTCATGCTATTCTTTATTAGCTTCCTCAATAGCAGACTGAAGGGAGCAAATCTCCTTTATCTTTTCTTTGGTCATTGAGTCCTCCTTGAACAGGTTTTCCTTAACAAATGCCCTGAATTGAGTTTTAATTTCCTAGAGGGAGAAAGGCACACCTGAAGTCTCGTCGCGGAGATGCCAGTGAATATCCTTAAAAGCAGATACCACACAAGTTTTGAATGCTTCTCCTTTTTGCCAATTGCTCCTCAATTCTCCTCAAGCCTCCTGTAGCACTTTTATTTTCCACTCTATGCTGAAAACCCATAACCTTAATAAATTATCTTTGGCATCATCAAAAACATTACTTGCCATTAATATATTTTCATCAGTCTATCCCATCAGGTGAAGGTCTACTATGCAACTACTCCAAATTTTAAGTTCTTTATCCATTGTTCCAATTGCGGAGGAGAGCTTTTGTTGCAGAGTAGTTACCTTCTCATTGATTTTGAAGGCTTCTACAATGAATTTAAAACCTGCAATGATCATGTCATCCACCATGGCTTCCATAGCTCTCCCATAGATGGAATACTTGTGTATGTTTTTAATGCTCTTGACTTCATCTTGACTAAGAATCATAGGTGGCAGAAGGGCAGATAGTGTGGGTAGGATCTAGAACCTTGTCCTTTGACAGCATAATGACTTGATGAAACTAGAAAGCACTTGAGCTTGCTCTTCCAGCTGCTCTATAGTCTGCTTGCCTTTTTCTATTCTCCCAATAACTCTAGGTTACTATTTCTTGGAGATTATGTATTTCACTTTCAGGGGTAGATTCTCCCATTGAGATCCTCGAAAGTTCCAAATCAGAGGATAGTAAATCTTGTTATGCCTTATCAACCTTAGGATTTTCTACCTCAAGAAATTACTGGCCTTGGTCATCTGTCACTATCCTTGAAGTTGTTCTAGCTCTCTTTATAAGAGCAGAAGAAGTAGTGCCCAACAAGGCTACCACATCATCAAAATTTGGCCCTATCAATCGAGAAGAAGACTTCCTCTTCCTACTGTCAACAAAAGGTTGCACCCATGCAAAAGTGGAGGAAGAAGGAGGAGCAAGAGAACCAAGAGCAAGAGAACTCATGGCACTTAGAGTATTTACCACTCTTGCCTCCAATAGAGATGTGAGTGGAGTAGATGAGGCTTCTTGGAAAAAGGAATCAATGGTACTTGGAGGCTCAGTGTTATGAATTTCCTTCTCCTTATCCATTGTGGCTTCTGAAGCTCCTGTAGGGACTGGTACTTAACTATCCTCACTTTCATTGAGAATAATGATGTTCTTTGGCCCCGAAGGTAATTTGGAATGTTTTAACGGGGGATCTTCCTCAATAGGCTCCTTTTTTACTTCCTTCACCTTATTTTGATATACTTGAGTGGATGAGGAAGGGGTGGAGGATTCAAGTTCTTTACTTGATGAAGGAGGAGGAGTTCATATAGGTACCTCTAAGCTAGGTGTATGTGACTCCTTCCTTGGTGTTGAAGTGTCTTTGGAGGAAGACTCTCCTAAATTCTTCCTCAGCTCTCGAACCCTTCTGTCAAACCAGACCTTGGCTTTTACCAGAATAGGGGCTATAATCTCAGCTAAATCATCTTTCTTCCTTTTGAACCAGTCTAGATCCTCTAAGGGAGTATGCTTGATCAAAGTATCATATTCATATGACAATAGGTCTGCATTGTCATCTTGAAGCCCTTCAGGAATTTGATATAGGTTGAGCTTATTTATAAGCTAGAGGGAGAATCTACCATAATGCCTCTGTCTTGCCTCAAAGTCATCTGTGCAATCAACCTAGTAGTCCTCAATATCTGCTCTGTGATGATAGTTAATTCTGAGATTCAGATTAATGAATTTCTTCAAATCAAAATACGTCCTGGGCCTGAAGAAGTGAACAGTGATGGGAGCAAGGGATCTTTCTACGTTCTAGGCATCCAAAGCTATTTTACATGTATAGTTACCCAAAGATATGGGGAAATGCAGCCCAGAGATTTTCTTGTCCTTGCAGGTCATGTGCAACTTATCCAATTGTCTACATACCTCAATCAAAGCCATCTTATCATTACAAAACATAGGGAGTTTGAGGGGAGTGTTCTCGTAACTGGCTAACCTGATATATGAAAACCTTATAAATTGAATGAAGTAAGCTCCATACTTTGCTATCAGGTTCATGGCTTCATCAGAAAATCTCCTAGCAGTATCACTTTCTAGAAGCCTCACAATGTACATGGTGAAAGCATCATTCACCCTCCTAAAGTTATGATTGTTGGTTTTGAGGGTGAACTGAGGGCAATATGCATAGATGGGATCACTCTTCTGACCATCGATGTATGTGAAACCAAACCATTGTCGGGATGCTGCTAGGGTATACATAAGATAAGAAGTCATGTAGAACTTCTTGGTTTGTTGTACATTGGACAACTGCTCTGTCAAATTCATACAAATGATATCTACCCAATTGATGTTTTGGGTACCTTCACATACGATGTTGATGAGCGGGCACATCCAAAAGTGAAAGTCACTGGTAAAGGGTAAGCCCATGGCATGAGCCAACAAGATGATGAAATCAGATAGCTCTTCGTTGAAGTCAGCCCTAAACAGAGCTTTGGAAAGTCGAGATGCCCCTTTCTTAGGGTTCTTTAACCACGACTTTGCTACCCTAACTTTATATTTCTCATTGTCTTGCTCGAAGAGAGTCTGTGCTTGAGTTTGAGAGATAACCAAAGAGTTTTCCATTTCGGGGATTTGCAGGGCAGCGACAATTGTAGCAACATCAAGTTTGGTGATTAGCTCTCTGTGCACATTGGTCAATTCACTCGTGTTGGGGTTGAAGTGAGCTCTGTAGGTGAGCACAGTATCAACGCACTATACTGAGATTGGGAAACCAACAACAAATGCAAGGTCACTGTCGTTGATCATTTGTGCCATGGGAGAGGGGTTAAGGTCGGTCAACCTGCTCCAGAAATCACCAAAATCTAGGTGACGAACCTCACTATCCCCGATATCAGGAACATAATATTTAAGCGGTGAAAGGTGTTCCTGACCCTGAAACTTGATCTTCATATTGACAATGTACAGAGAAATAACCCTTACAGCTCGAATCCATGATAAAAATGCAAGGGAAATGGGGGCACGAGCAGACGGTTTTAATTGCAAGGATATGAGTGAATTATAGCAAGTAAGCAATGTGCAAAATGCGTAGAGGGTAGTCCCATTAAATAGCCATTTAGGAGAGAGAAGGTTATAAATGTGCATTAAATTCATATGCACCGAATCAAAAAGCAGGCATCGAGAAGAGCGGAAAAAATTATCTCGGATGGCCTTTGGTACATTTGGGACATGAGGGATGTGAAAGCGCGATATGGCCGATGCGGGTGATGCGGGCCAAAAGAGCACGTGTAGTCCAGGAACTTTAGAAATGCGAGGGACGTGAAGACGCGATTCGGCTGACACGGGTGATCAGGGAACAAAGAGCACATATGAACTTAGAACATTTAGAACAAAAAGTTCGGACAGGCTTGTAGTTTAATAGATTTTCGGGGAAAGCAAGTGATCGGGGAATAGAGAGCCCTTCAGAACTTGGGACACATGGGGAAAAAAATGTCTGAAAGACCCACAAATCACTAAAATGACTCAAAAACGTGAAATTTTTCTAACTCCTCAACTTTTCTCTTCACTAGAACATCATGAAAAGGTGTTAACTCAAAATTTTCAATTTTTAGCTTTCGGAAGAGGGGAAATTTTGAGAGGACAACACAAACATAACCTATTTTACAAACATATCCTTTATCTTTACACCCTCATTTGCATTTTAATAATGGATTCCTCTTGCCATCTTGCGTTCATATCCAAAACTCTATGAAATCAATATGATTTACATCATTGTCCCCTATTGAAGGATATAAATATCTAAGGAAGAAATTTGCTCATACCTTAAACACCATTCTCATGGACAATTTTCAACTAATGTTCATTTACATGTTGTTTGTATAGCTTATGACTGCCACACAGACTCCTCCCTATATGCATACTGTGGAGGCTACTGTAGATGCTACCATAATGTCTGTAGATCCACTAACTTAGGTAAAAATTTTCAAATTTGTTAAATTTTAGATGAATGTTTTCTTACTACTTATCTACAATATCAAATTGTACATGAAATATTTAATTTGAAATATTTATTTGTATTCAGCCCACCCCTCTTGAGTCTACTGTTGGCCCTGCAACACGTATTTCACATGCATTAAAATTTCTAAGTTTTTAAATTTTGAATGTATTTTAAAAATTTGGGTGTTAAAAACTTGATGTTTATGAATGTGTAGGCTAAGTTACAGGCCATCTTAGAGACACCTAAAACCACATGGATGAAATCCGTAGTGGCATCTCCCTCCACTACATACACAGGTCATGCACATGATTCTACTAGTTGGGCCAAGAGAGGGAAGATGTTTCATGATTAGATTCATAGGACCCATGTATAGATATATATGCCATCTGGTCCTAGTTCATGATTCTTCATAGTCCATGTATACAATCTTATGCAACCTATATGTATGGCACACTTAGTTTGATACATTATTCTTATATTTTTAGAGACGTGGCACACTTAGTTTGATACATTATTCTTATATTTTCAGAGACGTGGCACACTTAGTTTGATACATTATATCCATGTTGGTTTTCCTAACCATATTACTTCTATGTTTGATTTGGTTTGATGGCCTTGATTATGTGACCATTATCCATATCATGATTGTACTTACGATGCTAATTGGGAAAAAAACCACGAATGATTTTCTTATGATTGTCATTGCTATATTTTGAGGACTAATAACTCACTACTATTGTTATATTTTGATAACTCACTACCATGTGATCGTTTTTTGTTCAAGATATTCAAGTGTGGAGTTATATACTATGGTTTTCCATAATATTGTAGATATGGACCATGTTATGAAATACTTTAAGAGGTTATTCTTATGATATATGATGTTATGTTATATAATGTTTTTGAAGGTTCTTGGGTGCAAGATCATTTTTTATTCAAGAGATTCAATTGTGGAGTTATGTCAATTTTCTTATTTTAAGCACGTGGTTAACACTCTCCAAAGTGGGACAAAATGTAAAAATAAAAAATGGTCTTGAGGGATTTATTACAAGTCATTTTACATGGTTTTAGTGTACTTATAATTTATTTGTCAAGTATTAGTCAAAATTAAGTGTTATTGATGTGTGTAATAATAAGGTCCTAATTTGAATTCACTTGTTTAAAAAAATACATAAACATTTTTAGTTTAGTTGGCACAAGATATGTAAAAAATATTCTTAACACTCTGTTGTGTATTTACATGCTTTAAAAAGAGATCAAACAATCAAATTGAAAGTATTTACATGGTAGTGTGTTTACCTTGTTACAATCTCATTGATGCAAGATGAGTAGTGAGAAGTCATGCCCCGAGACATCGTGGGAGCTAACTACCATTTTCAATGCATTTTATTGGGGGTATATTCCTTCATGTTCTATGGTGAGCTCTAGGGAGGCCCGGTTCGGAGTCGGACCACCCGATCTGGAGCTAAGAACCCCTTCCCTATTAATCCCAATTCACGTTTTCAACAAAAACTTCTGACGATCACAACTTGGCTCTCAGTCATCCAAACCAAGAACCATCTAATCCAAAACTTTGAAGGATGCCTCTAATTGCACCCAAAAATGTCAGGTTCGTGGCATTCCTTGAGCCTTCGTGGCATAATTTTTTGCAAACTACCTTTTCTAGGCAGTCCTAGGAAATGAACGTAGCCGAGTAGTGAGAAGTCATGCCTCTGGACGTCATGGCACAAAACTGACCACAAAAACACATGTGAGTGGCCAGGTAAATGATAGGGGAGGTTTCGGTTTTGTGTGGCACTATGTCGTTGCTTTCGGGCTACTTCATTCGGGTGTACTCCCTTAAGAGCCCTAAGACAAAAAAAAATCGTATAACTTCGATGGGTGATTAATCGGTATCCATGGCACATAGAGATGTCTCGTTAGATCCTACACCTTTGAGTAGGGACCCTCTACAATATCCTATCTCAGTTTTTTTCATCTCCAATCAGGACTCTTGCTTCCTTATTGTTTGCAAATGCACCGAAAAGTACAATTTGAGCTAGTGTAAGGCTGTCAAACGCTATATTTTGCAAACGGTGAGTTATGGCACAAAAATGACTGCACCAAAATGTCTGGTTGGCTCGGTAAATTATAGGGGAGGTTTTGTTTTGGTGTGGGACAATGTTGTTGCTTCTAGGCTACTTTGTTCAGGCGTAGTCCCTTAAAAGCCCTGAGACCAAAATAGTGTATAACTTTGATGGGTGAGTACTCGGTCTCCGTGGCACCTAGAGATGTATCTTCAAATCCTAAACCTTCATGTAGGGACCCTCTACAATATCCTATCTTATTTTTTTCTATCTCCAATCGGTGCTCTCGTTGCCCTATTGTTTGCAAACACACTAAATAGTGCAGTTTGAGCCAGTGTAAGGCTATCAAATGATATATTTTGAAAACGGTGGGTCATGGTACCAAAATGACTACACCAACATGTCTGGATGGCTAGGTAAATGCTAGTGGAGGCATTGTTTCAGTGTGGGACAATGTCATTGCTTCCGGGGTACTTCGTTCAGGCGTAGTCCCTTAAGAGCCCTAAGACCAAAAAACTGTATAAATTTGACGGGTGATTACTCGGTCTCCGTGGCACCTAGAGACATCTCGTTAGATCCTAAACCTCCATGTAGATACCCTATACAATATTATATATTGGTTTTTTCCATATCAAATCGGTTCTCTCGCTGCCTATTGTTTGCAAATGCGCCAAATAGTGCATTTTGAGCCAGTGTAACGCTGTCAAACACTTTTTTTTGGAAATAGTGGGTTATGGAACCAAAACATCAAGAATTCTAGGTAAACACTAAGGGAGGCTTAGTTTTGGTGTGGGACAATGTTGTTGCTTCCGGGCTACTTCGTTTTGGCGTGGTCCCTTAAGAGACCTGAGACCAAAAAATCGTATAACTCGACAGGTGATTACTTGGTCTCCGTGGCACTAGAGATGTCTCGTTGGATCCTAAACCTTAAATTAGGGACCCTTTACAATATCCTATCTCGTTTTTTTCCATCTCCAATCGGTGCTCTCACTACCCTATTGTTTGTAAATGTGACAAATAGTGTAGTTTGAACTAGTGTAAGGCTGTCAAATGCTATATTTTACGAACGGTGGGTAGTGGCACCAAACCAATTGTGCCAACACATTCAAGTGTTTAGGTAAATTCTAGGAGAGGAGTCATTTCGGTGCAGGACAATGTCGTTGCTTCCGGGCTACTTCGTTCAGGCGTAGTTCCTTAAGAGCCCTGAGACCAAAAAATCATATAACTTCGACAGATGATTACTCGCTCTCTATGGCACATAGAGATGTCTTGTCATATCCTAAACCTCCATGTAGGTACCCTTTACAATATCCTATCTTAGTTTTTTCTATTTCCAATCGGTGCTCTCGGAGCCCTATTGTTTGCAAACGTGCCAAATAGTGCAGTTTGAGTCAGTGTAAGGTTGTCAAACGCTATAATTTGCAAATGGTGGGTCTTGGAACCAAACCAAATGTGCAAACACATCCAGATGGCTAGGTAAATACTAGGGGAGGCATCGTTTTGGTGTGGGACTATGTCGTTGCTTCCGGCCTACTTCGTTCAGGCGTAGTCCCTTAAGAGCCATGAGACCAAAAAACTATATAACTTTGACGGGTGATTACTCGGTCTTTTTGGCACCTTAAGATGTCTCGTCAAATTCTAAACCTTTAAGTAGGGACCCTATAAAATATCCTATATAATTTTTTTTCCATCTCCAATCGGTCCTCTCTCTACCCTATTGTTTGCAAACGCGCCAAATAGTGTAGTTTGAGCTAGTATAAGGTTTTCCAATCCATTATGTTGTAAACAAAAGCTCATGGGACCGTATGGACCACACCAACACATCCAGATGGCCTGGTAAACATTATTAGGGGAATCATTTTGGTCTGAGATGATGTCATTACTTTCGGAATACTTCATCCGAGCATAGTCCCTTAAGAGTCCCGAGACCATAAAATCCTATAAGTTTGACAGGTGATTACTTGGTCTCTGTGGCACCTAGATACATCTCATTAGATCCTAAATTGACAAGTAGGGACCCTATACAATATCCTATCTCAGTTTTTTCCATCTCCAATCGGTGTTCTCGTTGCCCTATTTTTTGCAAACGTGCCAAATAGTGCAGTTTGAGTCAGTGTAAGGCTGGAAAACACTATATTTTACAAACAGAATCTCATGGTACCAAACCGACTGTGCACAGGCATCACGATATCCTAGAAAACACTTAGGAAGGTTTCGTTTTGGTTCCCTAAGCTCTCGGTGCTTCCAGGCTACCTCCTCCGGAGCCAAGAACCCCCTCCATAAGTACATAGATCATTTTTAGTTGTTTATCTTTGCTTGGAAAACAATGAAAGCTTCTCTTAGCTTCAAGAATATAAAATTATCTATTAACAGTGCCAACCATGTGAAGGTAGAATATTTTTTGGCACCAATAACCTGCATAAAATTGTTAGTCAAAGTAATTTAAGTTGAATCAAAACCATATTAGATATATAAAAAATACACAATTTAATAAAATATATGAACTTGAATCTAGTATGTACAAATTTAAAAACTTCAAAGAAATATAAAACAGGCTCGAGCATGTAAATTCATTCCAATGAACCATCATGATTGGATCTACTAACAATGTCAACCACATGAAGGTATCTAAGATTTTATGCCACCAAGTTAACCTACTTTAAAGTGTTAGTAAAAGTAATTTAAGTTGAATCAAAACCATAATGGATGTATACAAAATACACAAATTAAATAAAATATATGAACTTAAATATAGTATGCAAATTTAAAAAATTCAAAGAAATATATACCAGACTTGAGCATGTAAATTCATTCCAATGAACCATTAGGATTGGATCTATTAACAGTGCCAACCACATGAAGGTATCTAAGTTTTTATGGTACCAATTTAACCTGCATAAAAGTGTTATTCAAAGTAATTTAAGTTGAATCAAAACCATACTAGATATATACAAAATACACAAATTAAATAAAATATATGAACTTGAATCTAATAGACAAATTTTAAAAATTCAAAGAAATATATACTAGCCTCGAGCATGTAAATTAATTCCAATGAACGATCGGGAAAAAATCTACTTTGAATAGTAGACATGATTGATTCATGATCTGACTCTCGAAACTTCCAAAGAATCTTGTTATTAGGCCTTCCTCAATATCTATACAGCTAAATATTTGTCGCTAGAACTAGATGCGAATATAAGACTATTTTTCTTTGTGTCTCGAAGTCTTTAAACATCTAAATAGAGGAAATTTTTAATGGATACCGTCGAAGCCCAATTCCAGTAACTACCACTGACCCTATAGGTTACTCAGTATCTTTTCCATCTATAACAAGAGAAGGAAAATTATTTCTTTCCTCAATTCAACGACATAAGAAATAGTTTGTTCCTTTTTCATTGTCTTCTGTCGCAATAACTGCAAACACATGTCCAAAAAAAAACAGAGGTTTCAACTCAAATTTAAATTACATATTAATTTCAATGGACAACTCAATACAAAAAATTGTAAATAACCATTTACATTATCGCACCAAAATCAAAATGTCGTCAAAGTCCTTGGATGTTGCAACTTCATCTGGAGAAATAAGTCGCGATGCTTGTGGAAGTTGATAACTGGGAAGCAGAGTTAGAGGCCTACAAATCCATCCATCCACCCATTCTTTTGAATCAAACTCAAGAGTGAAAAATTCAATACAAGATGCACAAAAACATGCCAATTTTCTTATCCATGTGGGCCACAAAGAATCGTTTGAGCTACAAAATGAGTGTAGATCATTGGACCCTGTGAGTGTCATAAAATCCTCGTAGTTAGCAATTTGTTTTTCCTTTATCAACCAAAATATATACGAATTGTGAAATTTTATTAAGAACCATGAGCCATGCTTTCAATACACCATTCTAATATGCTTTTTGCATATTTTAGTTTAGCACCATCTTTGTACTTCAACTCTTCTCTTGCAAGAGATATTTTCACACATGCCACTACACTGTCATACTCTCCTTTTCCATGTCCAACCTCAGTTAAACTCAAAATATGTTGCACACCCATCTTGATGTGCATCCTTCTCATCCAATAAAAAATTCATGCATTCTTAAAATGAGACGTGTAATTATCTGACCATATATAGTGTTGATTAAAGTGAATGTCCCTATCAGACAAGTTTTCATAAAATAACTCGAAACACCCTTACACAAATTAAGTAGAATGAGTCCGATCATCACTGATATAAAAGTGGTACTCTCTTAAAAATTTTCAATCATTCTCTATACTATCAAGAGAATGTATAAATGCTATATTCACAAAAATGGCAACATGTACCAAGTTGTAATATTGCAATCGAACCTCCATTTATGATTGCAACGTGTAATTCTATGTAAAATCGACCACTAAAACAATAGTACCAATATGAAATGTGTTCTTATATGTCTTGAATTGTTCATCTAACCATCGAGCTCTATGTGTATGCCTAGTATACTCATAAACAATTTCATCTTTAAATTTTCTCATAAATTGAAAAACAGGTATATGTTATGTAACTAGCTCACACCGTTTATACTCATTTCCATCTTTCAATTGGTATGGTACTAATTTATATTTATTAAACCCAACTAAATTATGTCATATTGCACCTCCAATTTTCTCATGGATACAACTTTCCAATTTAGGTAATCCGGTGCACATACCACAACTTCCATCTAAACAATCCTGACTATAAAAAAATTGTTCAACTTCTCTTTCACAAAATATCGTAGGAATGAAATCCTTGGAAGATATTGGTGGAAATTGGACACCACATTCTAGTAACATAGTTTTAGAATGCAAATAAGAACAAATACGTCGAAAATTATTACAATGCATTGAAAATTCTACATATTACCTACAACAATAAGTGGTGTGAGCGTGGTTGATTTTCACATAGAATGGTTTCAAAATTTCAAAAAAATATTGATTAATTTTAATTTCTGGATGCTCCTATTCAAACTTTAAAAAAATTGAGTTTGAGTCATATCTAATAAATGCTTTGGATGTGGTTCATGATTAGTAGAACGAATTCTTCGTTTTACAACATCTCATGTATTAAGTGAAACTCTAGTATTACCATGCCAAAATTGAACTTCTCTTATAACATCAGATATATCTTTATCTTTACGTGGTGCTCTAGCAAAAAATGCCCAAAAATATTTGATATTAGGTGATTGAAGGATATTACGCCTTTTAATTGCTTTCATTAGAGTTTTTCGATTAACTTTCAACATTCGACTTGTTTGGCGAATCAAACGTTGTTTTTTTGTTGATCCACTTATAACACTAGTAGCAAGTACACGATGCACAACATTACTATCCCTTGTACATCTCTTTACACCAACAGTTTGATATGCATCATGTAGGTTATCAATAATTAGAGAGGTTTGACCACGCATATTAGATGTTTTCAATCCTAAGGCGTTTAATGTAGGTCTCATTTTATTCAATTTCATCAAAATAACCAACAACTGACATCTTTGGGAATCATTTAAAATTTTAAAATTATTATCCCAAATTTCAGTGGTTTTTATTCAGATTTTCCATTCAGAAAGTTTGTCAGACATTGGTTTCAAAATGTTCTCATCAATTTCAATAAAATAATTAGGTCTATTTCGTAAAATCCTAGGAGGTTTTTTTACCAAATTTTGGTTGTCTACGGTTTCAAAATGAATTTCCTTATTCACATTTTTATTGTCTCCTTCAATTTCAACATTAACTACATCACGAGTATTTAATTCATCTTCATCGCGAGTATTTAATTTATCTTCAACATTGAAATTAAAAAAATTACCCGGTTCATCATTGTTTACAATAGTAGGGGTTGAAGAAAAACCTCTTTTTGATTCATGATGTTTCCGCATTTGCTTCGAATAATTCAATATTTTTGCCTCTAATTCCTACGGTGTTGTTTTACTTATTAATTTCCTTTTTTGACTTCATTTCTTGTCTCCCGTGATGTTTCAATCAATGTAGGACAACTCTAAATGTTGCATGGCACCTTAAAAATAGTAAAAAAATAGCTTCCAATGACAAGAAAAAAGAGCAGAAGGTATAATTTTGCAGAAATTCATATAGTCATGTCAAAGAATAAAAGCACATGGTGAATTGGATGTTGGGATTCATGTAAATATATGATTTTAATATATGCAATTGTGGTTCTTTTGATATAGGTTAATTTACAACCGTGATCGCGGTTCTTACTGTATCATCAAATCTAACCCTCAAGGCTTGGGAAATATCTATTTTTCCCAAATCAAAACTTTAGGAGGTCATTGGCATGTGAAAGGAAAAAAACTTCAAATTTTATCTTCCGTGGACTTGAACCATGCCTAAAAATTAAAAACATGTCACAAAAATGGTACCATCATGTAGGGGAGACTGTTAGCTTCATAGAAATATTAATTTTAAAGTGAATAGAATAAGATAAATATCATTTTATAATTTTTTACTAACAGTGGGTCTTTAAGACACTTTTTCCTGTGAATGTTCATGTCTACGTTTAAGACTGCAACATTTGTTTCACTTGTCAAAATGTGATAAAACCTATACCATCCCAAGTGTGGCAAAATTCTATACACGTTCAAAAAAAAATTATTTGATTTCGATAATTTTTGATGTAGTTATGGTGGGAAAACAAAAAGTGCTCCGTTTTCTAAAAAAATTTCCACTTTCACAAAAAAATCATTAAAAAAAAATTTTGCTCGAAAAAATACAAAATAAAATCCATCCCGAGATAGAAATCAGACATCTAACTTTTCACCAAAGGAAAAAAAAAACAAGTTTTGGTCATCCAAATCGCGGGCAAACGGACTACAATCTTATAGGTTTTTTTTAAAAAAACCAATTCATAGAATTTTGAGTGTTTAATATAGCTAAACTTGTCCATTTTTTTAAAAAAAAATAGTAGTTTAGAAACTATATTCCGGATGTTACGATTCATATTTATATAAATTTTTCTAATTTTGAGTGTGCATATTGCTAATAATTCCTACAAGTTGATATTTCACATTTTTTTGCAAAATGACGTCCACTTATGACCCCCTTTTTTTCCCCCAACTTGTTGCACTTACCCATATATCCCACTCAACATCTGACAATCCCAAAGTGATCAATTTACTCAAATGGTGGTCCACTCGAAACTCTCTCAAGTGAATATCCCTCTGCACAACAAAAAATGCAAACAAATGATTTCACTAGTACATCATAAATATCACACAAGTCACTTATCATAGCCTCAAATTGATCAGAATATTAGTAGTTCACAGTAGAATTCCCAATCCCTTCTCTGGGACACTAGTGCCCAGATGCACATCACGAGTGCCCAAACATAGGTCACTAGCACCTGAAGAGCATCTAATCAAACTGCTCCAACACTAGTCAAACTCACGCAATTCACTGCTCTAACACGTGACATATTCCAAGCTCAGAGCTCCAAATATCAACTGATCTCGATAAAAATGACAATACTAGTCACTTTTCACTATTACTATATATATATATATTATTTCCAATATTTCATATACTATAGTTACTATTTGTAGCCACTTTTACAGCTAATACATGTTGCACAGTTTCGCTCATATGTTGAGCCTTATAACTCCATTTGACTCACCGTTTGTGCCATAAAGATCATTATTTCCTCTATCACTGTACCATACACATTTCAACATCTCATATTCACATTTGGCACATATGTTATTTCAATATCCACTCCCGCTGTAACTATACTATCCAGTATTATTTCTCATTTACTATTACAATATCTTATACGTATATCTTTCGGCTTAGTGCTCATTTCTTTTCCCTTTACCCTTTCGCCGAGAGGGGGCACACAATCAATATCATCCCACAATCCCTCTCAGGTTACAATACACTCAATCAACAGTCCTAAAATATTACTATTACAAATTTCTTTGATCTCATTTGAAAAAATGTACAATCACTCTATACGCAATCAATCCTTGCTACTATTTCAAATCTATTCCGCCCAAATGACCTAACATAGGGGAAAAGCAAAAAAACTCTTCGTGACTAATTTACTAAGTACATCTCAAAGAAGTCTTCTATCATTCAAAGAAAAATCAATTAATTGGTACACTAAGTACATTTACTATATCTCCCAGATGACCTAACTTGGGAGCTAAATTACATTACTATCGCTTCCAGATGACCTAACTTGGAATCCATATAGCACTATTCAAATTAGAACACCCGTTACTATAGGATTCGGGGAAATGAGACACCATTTCCTTTCCTATATTGCTTCTATATGGGTTATTTAATTAGAACAAATAACTTTTCAAAAGGAACTAATCAAAACTAAATTGGAACTGAATTTGGTCTCTATCCGTCTATAGTGTTTGGAACTTTTGGGGATACAGTCACGAATGGAGAGTAAAACTAGACCTCTCTCCCCAACACTCTTCCTCTGGCAGAAGGATGCCCAAATCCTCCCATTTAAAAATAAATCAAGTTGGTAATTGATCACTCCATACCTCTTCAATCTCCTTTGATAGCAGTTCAAAATCTCCAAAGTCTCCAACTCATCTCAACTATTTCTCCAAGTGCTCCTTACAAAAGTTCACTATCTCCCCTTACGCCACATGGATCAAAACGTTGATCTATGATTCACCACGCTACAATTTTCTAAATTCTACGCATACTTTGCAACATGGCTTATTCGAACTCTACACAAGTATGTTCCTTACTTCCTTTACAATACTTAACTTTCATTCAAATAGCATAAATAGGGGGAAATTGTAGACACAAATACTACTATTTTACTATGCTGTCAAGTATGTTTTTATATGCATGGATATTAAGTAAGAAAAATATTCACTGGTGACTCAATCCTTTTTCCATCCATTTTTAAAATTTTTTTCTATTGTATTTCTCCCTCACATATTTCATTTATGTACCTATTTCTGGTTAGGTCACAGGTATCCCTCTTTGTCATTATTTTCACACATGTCATCATTTATCCTAGAACACTAGCGCTTAGGTGCTCCTGTCCTCTTTGTTCTTCTTACTTATTTTGACATTTATGGTTGGCCTTTCTAGTTTTCTTATCCTTGTCCCGAGCTCATAGTCATCCTTTTGTGTCACTAGTATCGAAATTCAAACAAGAAATCCATATATATACACAAAATACACTTTATTATTTTTGCTGACAATTCTAAGGGGAAATCTCATACATACTACCACTACCATTACAAGGGACTTCCTTTTTGGGCTGCTTAGACTCCATAGGAAAGGGAAGTGCTCAATTCTATAGCACACATTTTTCATCTTATATATCCATAGACCGCTATCTTGGCGTCATTGGTGTAAGGGAAACCTAAGGACATTATTATAGACATAAGCACAAAGAACTACATGGAGTTTGGAATGTAGTGCAATGCTCGATCATAAGTTCATTCATTGGGTGACCTCTAGGGTCAATCCAACTTCACATATTTCATTTTCATTCCAATTTTATGTGTTTGTGAGCTTGTATTAGTAGCTAGGGTTTGTGTTATAGGTTACAAGTACCCTAGGCGATCAAAGAGAAAATACTAGGTGATCAACATGAAGTGATAGCGAACCAATGCATAAATCTTCTTTCTTACTACCATGTGCCTCTTTTTTAATCATTTGGAGGAAGTTGGGGTAGTGTATAGGTTGTATACGAAACACACTATGGAGATATATCAGAATGCAAGGAGTGATCAATCAATACTGCCAATGTCAATAGTTATTTACAATGTCAATGCTTGTGTATTTTGGGTAGTTATAACACACGTCAGTGCAAGGGAAATACATTTGCGCATTAATTTAATAAAATATTAATTAAATATAATTGCAGAGTAACATATATAATAAAATACAATAGATATATAAATGTTAAGCACTGAAATAATGTAACATTATAAGCATATAGAAGATAGAGATGACTTAGTTGTATCCTATGCAATATGGAACCGATCTGGGTGGTGTAAAGTGTTGAACATGGCAGGAACTATGTCGTGTCACAATTGCTCTCTATAAAATATGGATTCTAAGGATTCCGACCTTCTGTGCAGTAACTAGCACCCAGGCACCCTTTTCCAACACCAACCTTCTCCCCCCTCAAATCCCTTCTTCAACACCCCTTTTCCTCCTACAATTTTTCATTCCCTTAAATTTAACTTCTACGATATATCACCTTTGACGTCTCCATTGTACCATACACGTGATATTGCTAGTATATTTTAATTAAAAATAGAGCTGGAATGATTGCTCAACTTTAGATAAATCTGCAAGGGTAAGCGGAGGTCAGGGTTCAACCCCTCCCTTATTTTTTTAAAAGATTCAATGATCACTTGTGTAGTGCAAGTGGTTGCACTAAATTGTTATTAACACTTTGTAGTTAAGGGTTTTTGTCATTCTTTTTCCAGTTTTCTAAAGTTTTCTAGGAATAATTTTTGCTAAAAATATTTACGTAATTTTTTTAAAAAGTCAATAAAAAATGAAGTTCTAAAATATAATTTATATTTTCTGAAAATTATTTCTATGGCCACAAAGTTGATTGATTTATTTTTTAACTTGATTTTTTCTAAGTTACAAAATTTAATTTAAAGGTCGTGATAATTTTTATAAAAAAATTATTGGAAAAATATTTTATAGGCTTTGGATTTTGTTAAAAAATCCTAAAAACTATTTTATTTTGTAGAAAAAATTATTTAAGGCCCTATTTTTTTTAGTTTTGAAAATTATTTTTGATCCCAAAATTTATTTTAAATTTTATTTTAGTTCATAATTATTTTTTAAAAACCATTGAAAAATCATTTCTAGTATTTAAAATCATTTTATGGACCTAGAAACTGCTTGTCATTTTCCTATATTTTTTTTGAAAAATTTAGAAAAATTAAAAAATAACATCTTCAAGCAATTTCAACATGGATAAAACCAAAATGCTTAATGGGTCAAATGACAACATTTGGAAAATTAGGTTAAAGGTTGAATTTATCAATTAAAAAATGTGGGACATTGCAAACGGAATTGCGAAACAACCAACTAGTAGAGAAGCAACCGTTGAAAACATAAATGTCTTCTATTAAAAATTCCAAGAAGCCATGTTCATTGTTTTTCAAAGTGTTAAGGATGAAATTTTTCTCCACATCAAATATTAGGAATCCCCTTGTGTCACATGGAAACAACTATAATCACTGCATGAAGGAACTAGATTATCTCAAATCATAAAACTCAATCAAGAACTTATGAATACTCCTATGAAAGGAGATGAGAACATTATAAATTATCATGCTAGGATAAAAAAATACTAAATAACCTCAACTATGTTTGAATTAGATCACTCTCTCCAATATATAAAGCACACTGATATTAGAGATGATGCAGTAATGGATGAGTGCATTCTTAGACTGTGCTAGGAGAAAAGGTTAGCGCTTCCAAAATATTTTGATAAATGCAATACAAATAATGATTCAAGTGAAGAAGATGAAGTGGTTTGGTTTGAGTGAAATTGGTGATGCAAGCTATGAAAATATGGTGCAATAGATTGATGAAGGAACAAATGAAAATAACTTGAATATAGATGTAAACACAAAATCACGCACTTGGGTATGTTTATAGGTCCTAAAAGAATGCTAGCATTTACATGGTTCCTAAGTAAGAAAACTAGTAATTGAAAACTCTCCTTAGCCTTTTTCTTTGTCTTCTACACTTTTTTTGGCTTTATACATGTTTATTACTCCTACTAGCATTTGACCATTTTATTTTTCTATGGCTTCAGACACTAGCACCCATTTCAGATAGTAGTGCCAGGTGCTCCTATCCTCTTGGGCACTCTTGTCCCTGTTTATCTTTTCCCTACCCCTTTTGGGACCATTTCAATTCTTAATTACATTTTATTACCTTGGGTCGGCCTTTCAATTGTCAATTATGAAGTTCAAACAAGGGAATCATATAAATACATAGTTATGCTTTCGAAATGAAGGACCAAACACTAAGCATTACTATCATCACCTAAGCTTGAATTCCAATTGCACTAAAACACTCAAAAGGAATCCATCTAACATCCATACAAGGGACAAGGGCAACATCACTTTTGTATACACCACATAGGAGGGGGAAGTTTATTCTATTCCACACACACATATTATTACATTGCTACATTACAGCTACATCCTGGTATCTTCTATGTAACTTGCACAAGGGCATCCTAGGGCATCATTTCTACACATAAAAACAAGAACTACATGGGGTATGAGATGTAGTAGAATGCTCAATAGTAAGTTCACTCTTCGGGTGACCACTGGGGTCAACCCGAATCCACATTCTGCATCTTTATAATTAGATTTGATGTGGTTTGTGGACATGTGCAGGTAGTCATTTTATTTTGTAGGTTACAGGTACCCTTGGTGATCATAGTGAGAACACCAAACGAAAAATAGGAGCTAACATTGAAACCATAATGACACAGAAGCAAGAATATTCTGATCATATACACGATCACTAGCGCCTAGGAGCCTCCTCCCTCCCATGGGTGCCCATGTCTGAATTTGTTCGTGAGTTCTAGATTTTACAGTGATTAGTAACGACCCTATTTACAACTTGTTCAACACTTGCACATGCCCATATCACTTCTTGTTCATTTAGAAATCAGATAAGTCTCCCTATCTCTCTTTCTTTCTTAAGGTTACATACTTTACATGCTTATTTTCTTGCATCATTACTATATTTTATTATTTGTACATCATATATTACAGTAGTTATTGTGCAATTAGATTTACTTAATTTCCTATTTAATTAAATCATTTCATCATATATTACAATAATTAATTTGCAACCCGATTTATTTAATTTCCAAATTAAATTAAATCAATAGAAACTTCTTATGGGTTAATGGAAGTTATTCATAAAAAGGATTTAGAAACAAATCCCCATCAGAAGTCACTAAAATATATCATTTATTGAACATAGGAACATACGAGGAACCGAAAATAAAGACAATTAGAGATTACTAGTCAAAAGTAAAGGTCATTAAGGTTACTAAGATTTTACGTGACTACAAGGATTTTTTCCTATGAAGCTATCAAGAAATGAAAGGATTGCATCCATTGTTGGTGAGAAACCCGAAAAAAAAAACCATACAAGATGAACCCAAAATTTTGTGCCAAGATGAAATAGAAAATTGATAATATGTTGGCTATGGGAGTTATAATACCAATGGAGAATCAGAATGGGCCAATCTAATGGTTATAATAATAAAAAAATATGGGTGCATTATAATATATATGGAGTATAGTTAATTAAACTCAATATGCATAGTATATCCTTTCCGAACACCTTTTATAGAATAAGTTATGGAAGGTGGGTAGGAAATATACACCTTCACTTATGTATTTTCAGGGTATCATCAAGTTGAGATTGTAGAGGAAGATCACACAAAAATAAATTTCATGAAAAAGTGAGGATTATTTTTATACACTCTAATTCCCTATGAGCTTAGGAGCATGTCAACCATGCACATTCCCGATTCCCCCTATAGGAGTTATATTTCAGATGTGCACATGATTTTCATCTTTCCTTGTTTGGGTTGCACTTTCTTTTTTTCATCTCACACACCAAAAAGGAGTCGGGGAAATAATCAGGTAATTATTTTACCCTCTTAGTAGTCCAGAGACTAGACACAGATTGGTCCATGACAGAATCAAAATAAACAAGAGCTAAAAAAGGTTCAAAATCAAAATTGGGCCAAAATTAGTGCATGGAAAGAAGCACCCAAATTGGACAGGAATTATGGGCACTAGTGTCCCACCTATGTGGTCTTGTCCTGGGGTTAGAAACAAGTACAATACAGGATCAACAGGTTTCTAGAGACAAGTTTATCCAAAATCCAACAACATATACTCAGTTATAGTTTACCATCAAGTACAACAAGAACAAAATAAGTGACAAGTTACATACTTTGGGAAAGGGAACTAATTAGCATGTTTTCTCGAGATCAAATAAGGAATGAAACCTAAGGTATATGCAGGAGAATGATATGCTTGGAAATATGTATCATCCGTGACTAGTTTCTATTGGGTTTGTGACCATATGTAGTGATACTTATCCATGAGGAAACATTAATGGTCAAAGGGAAAAGCCTATGGTTCTCCCAATACTCTTCCCTAGGTGATATGACACCTAAATCCTCAGTATGGCGACAAGATGCCTGAGTCCTCGGTTTGGCGACAATACAGATAAATCCTCAATTTTATTCCAACCATCTCTAAGGCAACAAACATACATGAACAATTTTATCTCTTCTCTCACGAAATACAAGTGTATTCTATCCTTGATTCAATTTTTTACAATACACATTTCTATTTTCACATTTACAAATTTAAAGTTAAATTTAATTTATCATGAGAATTGACTACACTTATCTTCTTTTGCAGGTCCGACCTTACTCCAAAAAAATGGCAACACAAATGGAACAAGGAGAAATCTCAAGCAGAAGATGCTTAGGTAAAGGAAATATTCAAGGAATAATCACATGCATCATTTCTAATATGCGCATAAGGTCATCGTTATGATCCTTATCCTCTCTTAGATTCCACGATACACACTTCAAATCTCCATTCGGCATGATATCAAGTATAATCCTCATTCGACACGCTATCATTTATAATTCTCTTTGGCTCTCCACAAGTTAGGATCTTCCTATCTACTTTATGCTACCTAATATTCATTCATCAACATAAAGTGAGGGAAAATGTAGACACAAAATTATGCACATACTACTTGCATCATGCCTCTAAGTATGTCATTATATTCATGATTCCTAAGCAGGAAAACTAAGCATTAACAACATGTTTTTTTCTTTTACATTGCTTTATACTTTTGATACTCTTATCATTTACTTTTCTGGAATGACCACTTTACTTATGAACATTGGACAACGAGTGACCTAGCTCGGTATTTTTATTTTTATCCTCGGATAATCTTGGATACTACTACCCATTAAGGACAGGAGCGCCTAGGTGCTACTGTGCCCTATGGGCGCTTCTATCCTCTTCCCTCCTTTTCTCAAATTTGAAATGCCACATCATTTGTTATCTTTTCTAAATTACTACCCATCACTTTGGGTTGACCTTTTTGGTTGTTAATGACAAAATGTAAACAAGGGAATCATATATATACATGACTTACTCACTATTAATAAGGGTTGGATAAATTGGCATATTATTTACTATCTACTAATTGGGAAAAGAGAAACATTCAAGGATTGCATTTGGACTACATAGGAGGGATCATTTCTAAATTTCATCTCACACATTCATCTTGGTGGCAAAGTAGTTGTAGTCTGTTATCTTGGTGCGACTAACACAAGGACAACCTAGCTTCAAGGGACACAATTCAATAACACACACACACACACACACACACACACACACACACACACACACACACACACACACACACACGAACTATATAGAGTTTGAAATGTAGTGCAATGCTCAATGACAGTCACATTGGGGTGACCACCGAGGTTAGTACGACTTAATCATATGAATTATTTGTTTCATCTAATGTTTGTTTGAGCATTGCACAAGTTTATAGGGTTTGTTTTTCATGTTCAGGTGTGGAATTAAAACCCTACAACAAAGCTAGAGCAATAAAGAGTGAAAGGAAGAAGACAAATTTAGGCCCTGAGAAGATCAGATTCAAAATTGTTCCTAGGAAACTAGCGCCCAACTCTGACACTAACACTTGGGCAGTCCTTTCCTCATCTGTGAGGTCCTGTCTGTGGGATTTGTAGATGAACCAACTTTCTAAACGAAGTTTAGTCAGTCTAGATCTAGCATGTTCCACTCAATTTCCAACCCAGAATCAACCCAAATATTCAAATACAAGCTAAGTCACTCCTATTTCACTATTTCTTAGACTTGGTTATCTCTTGCATGATAGATCTTTCATGCTACTGTTATATTCATGTGAATTAATTCCTCTGATTAAGATTTATTTATTTTTTAAATCACAATCAACTCAATACTTTCTTCAAACTTGCATAGAAAACTTCATACTCATATAATTAGCTATGGACTTTCTCCCTATTCATACATAAAATTTTTAACTCATATAGTCAGCTCTGGAATTTCTTCGGACTCACATAAAAATTTGGTCTCATATAGTCATCTGTGGACTTTCTCTAGACTCACACAAAAATCCTCAAAATATTAGCAACAAACATTGGACTACTATTTTGCCTTTCAAAATGCTTAAGGTGGTAGTTGTGATTAAGAGGGAAAGTCTAAAAATTAATCCCAACAACCAACATTAATGTTTGTCTTGTGTAGCCCCCAAATTTTTATTCTGACTTGCAAGGTTCCCAAGAAAAATTTAGTGCCTAGATTTGAATTACATAGTTAAATGTTGATTGCACTTTAGTGGTTGGATTTTTGGGTGAAGAAAAAATAAATGGAAAAAACATATGCCTAATTTTTTGAGTTGTTTGAGAAGTTGAACCTAAAAATAGATCAATGGTTCTAAGAGAGGTGTGGAAGAAAGAAAAGAGGAGAACAATATATCAAAGTAGAACCAATAGTAGAACCAATAGTAGTCTAGAGCAACATATCCATTAGAGAAGTCCAAAACATTTATGAAGAAGAACAAAACAACAGTTGTTGAGAACAGAACACTGCTGAAATTAGATAAGTAGAAATAGAAAGAGGAAAACACAATAGTAGTTGTTATCACGGAAATTTTGTGTAAACCTTTTGTAATCTGTTTGTTGTCATAAATAGAAATATTTGATGCATACATCTATGCATAGAGCAACAACTCTGTATTTATTGTTTTTGTCCATTTCATTTTTTATTAGCATATTCCATCTTTGTTTTTTCCATCACATTCTATCACGTAAACGCTACTATTTAACTTAAGTCCTAGTCATCCACACAAGATTTAAAATTACACCTCTAGATATTTGTAGGTGAAAAAAAACTAGCTTCAATATTTTTTACTTACAATTTGAGAGATTATGTCAATTTTGTTTCTTTGATAAGCTTAGAAATATTTATGTTTATCATCTTGATCGGTTTCACTTTTTCCATTTCAACAAAATACATAATATTGATATACTCTTCTAGCGAACGTAAATCCACTTAAAAAGATGAACAAGATTTAAAGATATCATGCATTCAATTATTTAAAGCCAAAGTTTTATTCATGGTTATCAAATATGGTTATTCTATGAATGATTACAGTTTTTTCCTAGTTTTTAAAAGCTGCAGCAAGAAAACATGAAAAAGTGATGATTTTTAAATTTATGAAACAAATACAATTTATTATTAGTTTATAATGAATTTTTCATAATTTATCTCCACCTAATATTTTTTTTACATAGATGAACGCTTTTGACCGGAGCTATAAACTGGAGTACATTCAACCAAGATATAGCATTTAAGCTTAACAATTAGTGAACCAAAACCACCACTCTTGAACACACTTTTAGCGCAGACAATCTCTAACCAGAATCCACCTCTGTTAAATTAGTCTGTCGATCGCGCCACCTCAAACATTACCACCCTAAATGAGAATCATACCTAAGTGGGATTTGAACCTCGGTGGAGCTAGATACAACCATCTGTCTTAACCACTCCACTCAGACCCCATATTTTTATATGATATTAATTGTAATTATTATAGAATTATTTTTTATTTATTATATTTTTGAAATATATAATTTATTGTATTTTTTCTCATATTTTTTGATAGTCCATTTTTCTAATATTTTAAATTTATCATATTGTATATTCCATACGAAAGTTGCCTTAATTTTATTTATCACCTTCTCTTGCTAAATTTTCATTGGATTATAACTAGTATAGATATCTTAAATACATCTATCTAAAAGACATTGAGAGATATCAATCTAGAGTTACCTATGTAACTTATGTGAGAATTTCAATATAGGCACTTCAAGATTAGATAGATGTAGATGTATTTAAGATATCTATTCTAGTTTTTAAATATAAAATTGTATTTGTTAAATTTATATGTTTTATTTATAAAACACATCTAAATGTAAAAATTAAAATAAACTAACATAAATAAAAATACATCTAAAAGTAAAAATATATTTAAAAGTAAAAATTAAAATAAAAGTAACTTCAAAATAAAAATACATTTAAAAACAAAAAATAATATAACACTTATTCACACTTATTATTTATTTGGCATTAATTATCTTCCACGGAAAATAAATATAGTTACTTACATGTAAAAGTAAAAAAGTAAAAAGTAAAAATAATATAGATCAATATAATAATATTATAGTTACTTACCCATTCACACTTATTATTTATTCCTCACTATTTAGCTTCCAATAAAAATTATTATCCGGGCACTAATTATGTTGAATTTATTTGTAGTAATATCCCTGCACAATTATTTACCAATTCACGCTTGTTATCTTTCACACTAGTGGGCATTATAAAATAATTTATTTTAACCATTAAATATTAGTAGGCAAATATAAAATTATTTCAATCAACCCACTCATTACACTCCTTGCCTCCTTCCCTGTCACTATAAAAACACCTCTTACTCTAAAAATAAATCAATTCACATAAATATATAAATAAACAATATAATACATACAAACTTCTATTCATTAAGGATATCTATTATATATGATATTTATTTTGTATAGAACTTTCTTAGATCTGATATTAAAAATATAAAACACAATTATTAATGGTCCACGTTAAAAAACTAAGCAATATAGTATACAGAATTTTTATTTGATAAGAAATAAACAAATTATATATGATATTTATATTGCGCAGAATTTTCTCCGATCTCATACTACAAATAGGACACAATTATTAATGTTTCAGTTTGACCATACTTAATATGTTTGAGCAGATAACACGTTTAAATGACACCTGAAATTTTAAGTTTGTTTGCCATAGAAAATGTTAGTGTAACATTGGGAGGGAAGTTAATTTATTATAAATCTAAAACCATTGTCAAAATACCAAATCATAAAATTATTATAACATTCTAGATGCAATCCAACCAATTAATAATTATATTAAAATGTTATTATTATTTTATTTTAATATTATCAATTTTGTTATAACCAAAATCTTTGAATGCATCTTCAATTAAGACTCTGTAATTTTCGTTTGGAAGATTCTTTTCTAATACCCATTTGTTTCTTTCAAAAAGGAAAAAAAATTAGTTTTTGCCACACCTCCTCGATATCTCCAAAGTCGGTATGATTAATATGGTCTTGGAACATTCTGATTTCTTATAAAAATATTTAAAATTATATCTAGCCTTGTTTTTCGTTGTTGAAGATACAATGAACAGATTAATGCAGGATATGGTTTTCTGACTAAAAAATGAAGAAATCTGGCTTCTTAGAAGCAATTATATTTCTTCTTATTATTATTGCATTTGAGTCAATCAGTGAGTTTAATTTTCATATCCTTTGCAGTTTTCCAAAAGTTGTGATGATATGATAGCTTCAATTTTGTATGTAACTTAGTCCATGGTTGTTTCTGCAGATGCTTATGATCCTCTGGATCCTTCTGGTAACATTACCATCACTTGGGACTTAATTAAATGGACTGATGATGGCTATTATGTGAGTATTTCTTTCATTTCCCTTGATTGAAATTGTGGATGGATAATAATTGTGAAACAGAGGTATTTTAAAAGGCATTACCAACACCATAAGCTAAACTTTGCTATTGGAAAGCAGGCTTTAGTGTGTAATGAATATCATTTGTTCTTGGCGAAATTTATTACCTGGTGTTTTTCAAAATTGGATAGGTTTCTTTGATTTCATAACAATAAAAAAATGGTTTAATATATCTTATAATGGAAATGACCCTCTTACTAATACAATGATTAATTGTTTTGACTTGCTTGGCCTCCCCTCTCCTCTTTTATAGAGACAATACTTTTCTTTTGCTTGCTCGCCCTCCCTCTCCTCTTCTATGTACACAACTATTACAATGTCTCTACAAATTTACAAGCTATTTACCATACAGGCGATTCTTAGAATGTCTCTGCATTTAGATGCTATTTACTGTAGTACATGGTATACTATTGTGGGATATAGTTCTACATTAATACTTTTTACAACAATGTTACAAAATTTTATATGGCTACTTAAAAGATATTGTTCTTATTCAGGCCTCTGTAACAGTCCAAAATTTTCAGCAATATAGGCACATTGAAACCCCTGGATGGAGCTTACAATGGACATGGGCTAAGAATGAGATCATATGGGAGATGAGAGGTGCTCAAGCTACAGAAGGAGGAGACTGTTCAGACTTTAAATCTGATCCCATTCCTCACTCTTGTTCAAAACATCCAAACGTTGTGGACCTGCTGCCAAAACTTAATGATGAAAGCAAATTTTACAGAAATTGTTGTAGAGGGGGTGTTCTTGCAGCCTGGGCTCAGGATCCTTCGAATTCAGTCTCTTCCTTTGAAATCAAAGTGGGTAGAACAGGAAATAGTAATACGACCATAAATACGCCTAAGGATTTTGGGCTCAAGGGTCCAGGACCTGGGTATTCATGTAGCTCTGCAGAGATTGTGCAGCCCACATTGTTTCCTGACATGGATGATGAAAGGAGAAGCACTCGGGCTCTAGGTAAAACTCTTTTCAATTGAATCAGAAAAATATCACATCAAATTATCACATATGACCAGTATTTCTCATATAAACTTTCATTCCCAATTTCTTTTGTTTACAGACAATCATATAGAGGCAATCAATTTAACAACAAATGTTTACAAATATTATAGAATAGAAATGCATATTTTGATTTATATCTTCCATATAATTTATATAAACGTTTTTCCCAAATGGTTTCTACATATTTATATGGTCAAACTCCTACCAAATCATTTGGAGTTCTCAGCAGCTTGGTGAGAAACTGGGTCTTCTACCTGCCCATACTCAGTCTTTAATGGAATTTTCCGTCAAAGATAATTATATTGCTGTTCTAAAAGACTGATGTCATAAATTTGAATAATTTACATAAAATAATACGAATTAACATAATTTTTAAATATTGATGAAAAGCAAATAAAATAGTTTCTGTTTTTCCCCCTTCTGAGATGATTGATAACAGTGTGTTGTCAGAGTTTTCTAGAATAAATTCCAAAAGAAATATTAGGTTTAATTGTTTCTGGTCGCTTTTATCTACCCCATAGCCAAGAATAAATTCAGTTTCAATAATTGGTGGTCTCTTAATACATATTTTACTATCGCAATTGGATGGTAGTTTAATATATTTTAGAATTAGTTGGTTTAGTTTACAATATTATATGGTCAAAAAATTAGTTTTAGAATTAGTTTTATTTGAGGACGATCAAAAAATTATGATAAATACGAAAAAAAAAAAATATGGTCTCATTAATCTTCATGGGATTGCTGAAAGCCTTCTAAACAATACTGAAAAATGAAAATTCTTTTACCTCTTGACTACAAAATCTTGGAGGTGTTCATAATTTAAACATTCATTTTACAAAATAATAATAAATAATATACATTTCCTAAATCCTGTATTTTAAGATTTTGCAACCGAAAAATACGGAAAATCTTAAAATACAGGATTTAGAAAATGTATATTTAATTTATTATTATTTTGTAAAATGAATGTTTAAATTATGAACACCTCCAAGATTTTATAGTCAAGAGCTAAAAGAATTTTCATTTTTCAGTACTGTTTAAAAGGTTTTCAACAGTCCCATGAAAATTAATGAGGCTGTATTTTTTCTGTATTTATCGTGTTTTTTTATCAACCATCTTTTTTCCATATTTGAAGACCATTACTTAATACTCTCCGTATGAAAGTTACTACCTTAATTTATTTACTTGTATGATCTTCCTAACAAATGTAGTTCATTCTTTCACATATGTAAATTAAGAAAAGAAAAAACCTCTTGCACTAGGCTGATAATAAGCTTTTCCTATTGTCTACAGAATCATGGAAAGTGAGTTGCATGTACTCTCAGTTTTTAGCTTCCTCGAATCCAACATGCTGTGTTTCATTATCTGCTTTTTACGATGATGCAATAATCCCCTGCAATACTTGCAGTTGCAGTTGCCAAGGAGATCAAAACCTTAACCAACAAGAATGTATCAAGTAAGCAATATTCATCGAATACTTTTTGATAAGTCTTAAACCTTTGGTTTCAACTTTTCCTTCTTTTTACAGTAGCTTGTGTGTGAATAATATATTGCAGAGATAAATACCAACTTGAAGGATATACCTTGGTTCTTCCAAATGCATCTCTCCTGCACTGTACAAATCACATGTGTCCAATCAGAATCCATTGGCATGTACAAGCCAGCTATAAGGAGTATTGGAGGGCCAAGATAACTGTCACCAACTTCGATTACATGAAGAATTATAGTAACTGGAACATTGTGGCTCAGCATCCCAATTTCAATAGCCTGGTTGATGCTTTCAGTGTCAATAATAAGACACTTGAATCTCCTGACAGTAAGCAGTCATCATTCATTCTGATGATGGGCCCAAAAAAGTGAATACATAGATAATTTATAGAATCCTAATTTTTCTTCTTAATTTTGTTTTATAATCTTGGATTACTGAAGCATAAGCTTATATATATATATATATATAAGGCTGTGTTGAAGATAAAGTGTATAGTAACTAAAATTTGGGTCTCTTGCTTACAGGTGATGCTTTGTTATTTTGGGGTAAGCAATTCTTCAATGACATGCTAATTCAAGCACAAAAAGAAGGTTTTGGCATAGTTCAAACAGAGGTATTACTTGCCAAGGATAAGAGAAATTTTAGTTTCAGAAATGGCTATGCATTTCCACACAAGATCTACTTCAATGGTGATGTGTGTATAATGCCACCTCCTGATTCATACCCACGTCTTCCACATAAATGAATGATAGTGAATTTCTGTCGTTCATGCCCATTTTTTTAAAAGGAAAGCTATATTCAATGTTATACAGTTATATTTTTTTGTTTATAAAAGTGGTAAAATGATGACATTCTTTCGCACTTGTCGACTGGTGGACGCCTAATTTTTGTGTAGTAGTCAAATGTTATGCGTTAATGCATTTATTATTCGTCTAAATTAGGCTCTTCTTTATGTTTTGTATGAATTTCTTGATACTTTTATCTTTGTACTATTTTATTATTTTATTTTTATATTTTTGGTATCTTACTCTAATAAATTTTAGGTGTTTCCCTATTTTGTCCTTTATGTTTTCCTCTTTTCTCAAATATCTCTTTCATTTCTCCCCCTTTTTTTTCTTTTTTTTTTTCTTTAAATGTTTTCCATTTGGTTATAGTTTGTTAGAACTTAAGTCATAAGGCTCGAGTTCGCATTTATATTTGATGAAGATAATGTTTGGTTGAAATTTGTCAAGGGATAAAGTTTTAGGGAAAAAAAATTTAAATTCGAATAATTTGTTTTTTATCATTTTTATTTTTCTAAAAGAATACATTAATATGTTAGAGGGGCAGATAAGGGAGAGTAATTTTGTCCGGTACTTTCAATTTATATATAAAGAGAGAGAATGCAAAATTATATTAAAAACTTCCCATGCAAAAATAATGGATGAAGTTGGAGTTCATGTTCAACGAGAATGAAGTCGGGCAAAATTCAAACTTTTTCAATAAAATTTGGAGAACTTTGTGACATAGGCTAGAACCATACCACGATAGTTCTGGATCTTTGTTTTGTAGCCCCTTTTTACTCATACTTTTGATACCTTGAGTTTGTAGTCCTTATTTCTCACCCCCTTTTCCTCATTGTGTATCAACATGTGTGCCAATAGTTGTTATAATGTGAACTCGAGAAGCCTATAAGTACATTAGTACATTTATGAACATACATAATAATTGCAAGTAAATTATATTGAACTTGCAAACCAATAAATCTGTTTTATTTCTGAAGCATCCTAGTACCAAAATTAGAATTTAACAATTTAGAGAAGTGCACATATCATTTAGTACTTGTTGCATCCATTGAAAGGAAAAAGATTGATACGGATGCACTACACTGAAAATCCCTATTGAATTGCATTATGTTAGTGTGTCATTTTGAAGCCATGTTCCCTAAAGGAGGTTTAATCAAGACATGCCCCCAAATCCATCCCCATATTTTTTGATAGTTTTATAAAACATGGATATAAAATTATGGTTGCAAGAAAGGATAACAATTTCCTAATAACTCACAACGCATTATGAAAAAACAAACAAGGTTTTCATAGTCTAATGGAGAAGTGGACTAGGATTGGTGTACACAAGGAAACTAATAGGTTTCCTTTGGCACTCAAATTCTCAAGATTGGATTGAGACAACTGAAAAAAATGATTGATCAATGTAAAGTATTTAAAACTGAAAAGCAATGAGAGCTCATTGATATCCAAAATCTAAAAGCATATAATTACACAATTCAATTGGTGATAATTTAGTGAAAAAGACAAAAAATAGTTGGATCGGTCTATGAAAGTGGTCAACTCGATCGAGTTGAATTCATTATGCAACATAGTGAATGAAATATGGTGAAACTAGATCTAAGGAGGGAAGACAAAATCAAGGGATGGATATAGGAGACCTAAATTGGCCTAGTAGGCATCAATTAATTGATTTTTCTCATCTAAAACTACAATTTGATTATTATCAAATGTGTAAGTGGGGTGGTGAGAAAACCATATACTTGATATCGTGGTCAATGTCTCCACATGTGGTGGGGTGGTAGATATCATAGGAGGTGTGACCACACCGAGAAATAAGTCTCTCCAATGTAGTTGAGCTTGACTAAGAATAATCATGAAATGACATGAATATGTGGGAGGAGGTAGATAAGTGAAACAAGATGGAAAATAGGCTAAACTTGAATGCGAAAAATATTAAATTTACTAATAAAAAAAACGTTTTATAACATTAAACAATATTTAAATATGGCTATATTTAGTGCAATTGAGGAATTTATTGAGCAGCATGTCCGCTGCGTCTCTAATCTCAGCAGAATACCAGCAACTCTTTGGGGCACGGAAAAAGAAAGCAAACAAACCATTCAACAGCTGGATATTACTGACCCTACTCACATGACGACATTGGCTATGTTCACCTCCTAGTAGACTATTAAATCCAGAGTTGCCAAAGCTGCCAAGAAGTAATTGTGGATTTGCGCTGCTCTTACTGCCTTCTGTCGTGTTTTTTGCTATTTTTTGGCTGCTCTTCTGCAGCGTTCGAACTAGTTTGATGTTTTGGGGTAACTACTCTTTTGTTACACTAGTTTTTTATGTCTTATCTGGATCTTGATCCTTCTTATAATGTTTTTCATTCCTATTCTGGCTTTTAGGCCCTTTTTCTATACAAGGGTATAGTCCCTTTCAAAAAACTATTTACCAATAATAAAAAAAAATATTTACATCACTATTTGCATTACATTAAAATATTTTAACAAATCTAATCTATTAGATAAATGAAAACTAATAAATTACTTTTTGTATTTTTAAATAATAAAAGACATTAAATAATTTAACTAAGTTAATTTTTTTTTTTTGTTTTTGCATGACAAGTCAAGATTGTTTAAATAAATAAAATTAAAATAAATATATATAGAACATATAAGATAAACTATTTTTTGTATTTTTCATATAATAAAAGATATTAAATGATTTAATTAAGTTAATTATGTTTCTTTTTGCATGATAAGTCAAGATTACTTAAAAAATATCTTATGTGAGCCATCTTGGAGGAGAATCGGAAGAGCTCTACTAGGGTTTAGGTCTTCGGTGTATGTTCATGCACGTCATCACCCACACCGCCATCATATTGTTATCCCTTAAGGTTTCTCGTAGGATTTTCACTCATTATTTTTGTTACATGGGTCTTTTATTGCGCCCTTAAGGCGGCAGTAGGTCCCCTTTTAATGGCCTCTTATTTGACTCCCTCATCCACTGATGCAGGGTTTGTCAATAGAGTGACTAATAACAATAGCACCAAAGAAAGCACGAAAGTTCATCCCGAAGGTTTTTGACGAGGTAATGAGTCTGATACTCCTTTACCTAATGTTGTTCTTGATTTACCTTCTTTTGATGATGCATGCAACTGATTTGAAAATTATACCCTGATTGGGTATTTTGTTGGCTGAGTCCCCCTGAGATCCTTTTGAAACAATGGATTCACAACCACTGGTAGAGTCATGGGGTTAAACTCGATGGAGTTCAAAACCTCACAAAGGGTTTTTTATTCCGTTTCTCCAATCCAGAACATTGTAAGGCCATTGTTAGTCATATTCCTTAGTTCATCTTCAAATCCTTCACTGTTTTTCACACTGGACCCAGGACTTTCAGGTTTCTGAGAAATTCAAGCTCAAATTCCCTGTTTGGATTGAATTTCCAGGACTCCCCATACCACTTTGGGGTTTTATTAGGGACTTAGCCAAACCCTTAAGGAGGCTCATCTACAATGAACAATCCAAATTTTTGTATGCTCGTCCTCAATGTCATGTGTGTGTTGAGATCGATTTGTCAAAGGACTTACAAGAAACCATCGATATTCAGATTGGGGACACTCATTTCTCTCAAAGGGTGGTTTATATCGACTTACATAATACTTGTTTCCATTGTTAGTTGTTTGAGCACGTGATTCATGAGTGTCCTCTTATGGTCAACTCTCATCTTGCACCCGCTAATAAACCTCTGACAAACTCTAAATCCGTTCCCACTTCTGATGGTTGGACCACCATCAATAACAAAAAGGGTTCTTTGCGGGGACATTAAAAACCCTCAACTCCCACTTATCGTCTAGTTGATAATAATAGTGCTACTGCATCCACGACCCCTGTCAAACAAGTTGAGCCTATGAAATCCGAGCCTCCACCTTCCCACACACCACTGTTGTTGCCCCTATTAAGCTTCCCCAGCTTCCTCCCATTTCTCCCTTGGCCCTACCTGAGTCTCCTTTTGTGTACGACTCGTCTCAAGTGTGCAAGATGCGGTTACCTACTCTCGTAGCCTGTCCCCCTCAGAGGAAGGTGAGTATGTGCAATACAAACACCGTCCTTAGAATTTAGGAGATCTTGCCCTAGTTCTTACCCAGGTATCTTCTTATCATAACTATTTTTCTGGGCTTTCTGATATGGATAATGAGGGGAATATGTACTTATAATCATCTCATTGATTGTGTATTCTTGGAATATACTTGGTCTTACTGAACTGACTCAATGATATCTGGTCAGGGACAGTTGTCTTCATTTTCGCCATATGAAAACTTTGTGTCTAGAAGAAGTCAAACTAGTTGGCTTTTTGTTGCACTCTGCAGCTTGTACTATCTAGCCCCATACCATTTGTCATACCTATAATCATGAGCATGGCCATGGTGGAGTCATGACCTTGATTTCTCCTTACATTGCTCAGCATGTGATTTCCTGGGGCTTAGACCCCATGCATCGAGTGGTGTGGTCTCTTTTTTATTTTAACAGGTGTATTTTTGGGTTATCCAACATCTACACTTCCAATGATGCATGCAAGCGGGCTATTTTTTGACATTGGCTTACCAACTCCTTTCCAGAGGCTCTCTTAATCATTTGTGGTGACTTTAATATGATTGAAATCCCTAAGGATAATATTAGACGTCTTCCTATGCGCTGATTTGTGGGAGAGTGGAAGGCTTGGTTTTATTTTAGGAAAAATCTTGGATTATTTTTTCCCATATTCCCTTTCAGCACAAATTCTCTTATGCCTAATTCACTTGGTCTAATTTTAGAGATGGACAAGATTGAATTGTTCAGCGGTTAGGTCGCTCCCTCATGACCAGTCAGGATTTTTTCTATCTTTCCCCTGTTTTGGGTCATCCTATTGTTTTCCCCAACACTTATTTGCTATCGGACAATTCTCCCATATTTTTTAATATTTCATGGTATGAACCTACAAAAAAGCACCAAGTTACTTCTCAATTTTATCTTAACACCGCTCACCTTAAGCATGCTCGGATTGTGTCACACATGCAACAAGTATGGAATCTGGTTGATTAATCTTCTGATGGATCCTATTGGATCACTTGGTGGAATGATGTTATCAATTGTACCACCACCTTTCTCGTATATATTGGAAGTAGGCATCCATCTTCAAGAAGCATGCCTAGGCCCCATGAGGCTTCATGTTGTGTGTTCTCTAGAATCTCACAAGAAATTAATGCCTTGTCAATCAATTGTGCTTTACAAACCCAGGTTGCCTATTGGCGACACACTCTTAAATTCCACGAATCCTACCATGCCTATGGGGCACAATTTTATGCTTACCTTCATTAGCTTAAATTTTGGGACCAAGATTACAAGGAGTTATTTGTCATGTTGTGCTCCAAACAGTCTTTAGAAAAGATCAAGGTAATCTCTCAAGAAATGTTAGGCTTACCACCTTGCATGATATTTTTTGAGCTTTTGTACATCATTATCATGGGGTTTTTTCTGCTCAACCTACCACTCCATCTCGGGAGGCGGACCTTTTAAAATGTCTCCAAGTGGTGCCCTGCAAAGTTTCACAAACCTGGTGGGTGGCCTGTAATAGGCCTTTATCTATTTCTGATCTTAAAGAGGCTACCTTTCAAATGGATTCAGATAAAGCCCCATGGGTTGATGGATTTACTTCTGAATTTTATTAAGTTGTGTGGGACACACATTGGTCCTGATCTTCACAATGTATACTTGGAAGCTTTAGAGACTCATTCTTTAGGTGACCTGATAAATCAAGGCAGTATCAAATTCATTCACAAAGTAGGAGATCCCAAGAAAATTTATAATTGGGGACCCATTAATTTACTTAACGTGTCTTACAAGATCATTGCTAAGGCTCTGGCCAACATGATTTCTAATCTTTTTCCATGATAATTAGAAGTGAGTAAATTATCTTTGATAAACACGGGTATATTCTTGATAATATTATAGCCATCTGGGAAGGTATGGAATGGGCTCATCTTTCCTCTCAAAAATATTTATTTATCAAGACTGATTTTACTAAAGCATATGACAGAATTGATTGGTGTTTCATCATAGCTATGCTCCAAGCTTTAGCATTTGGTCCTCGCTTTGCTAGGTCTGTGCAAATGCTCTTTCAAAATTCTAGTGTCTGTATTACTATCAATGGTGCCCAATATTCTAGGTTTGGTTTGTTTATATATATTAGGCAAGGTTTACCCCTATCCCCTTCCCTTTAGGTGTTGGCTACTGAAGGATTTAGTTATCTTCTTTCTCACATTGCTTCTCAAGGATTAGTGAAAGGTATTTCTTTACCTTCTTCTACTTAGCAGGTTATGAATGTTCATTTTGTTGATGATTCTTTTCTCACACTCTTGGAGGATAAGCAATCTATTCATCATGCTCTTGATTTTCTGGAAACTTTTTGTCTTGCTTCGGGTTCTTTTATTCAATGGGAGAAAACTCATTGCTATCGAAAATATCAGTCTCCCATTCCTGCTTGGCTGGCTGGTATGAAATGGAGTTGGATCTAACCTAGGGTGAAATTTAAATTTCTTGGTATCCCTTTCACTTTTCAGGCTACTTCAACTCAGCTTTGGTCTTATGTGGTCCAGTGTCTTAAACACAAAATTTCTTTTTGGATCACCAAACCAATTTCTCTAGCAAGGAAATTTCAAATATGCTCTAAGGTTCTGGCTACCAAACATGTGTATTACTCCTCGTGTTGGGATCCTTCCAATGTTGTTTATTCCAAAATTGAGAATATTCTTCATGATTTCCTTTGGGCTAACACTAAAGGGCACAAGGGGTTCCATGGGGTTTCTTAGGAAGTGTGTTGTATGCCTAAAAAATCTGGTGAGATGGGGTTAATTAATGTCAAACACTAAGGGCAGGATATTTGTGCTAAATGGATCTTGCTTAGCCTGGAAGGGAATGAAGCATGGAAAATTTTCCTTTGGCATGGTATTATCTAGGGTTTCCCTCTGGGAAGGATCACTTGGAAGGGTCTTAACTTTCAATATCTCTTTATCTTCCCTATTCCAGTTAAGATTAAGGGCACTTTTATTCTACAGAGTATTTGGAAGGCTTGGGAATTTCTCAAACCACACCTTATTTGGGTTGGAAACAGCTTCAGATATGGCATCTCTCTCAATTCTTTCTATCTCTAGTGGTCCTTTCTCTTTTCTTTTCAATATTTTCCCCTGGCTTTGGCTCTTTGGGCTAAAGATCTTAAATTTTTCAAAAAGGGGATTAAATTTGTTGGGGATTTGTTTTGTAATAACTCTCATTCCTAGCTTTCTTGGGAGACTCTGGCTTTAAAATTCCACCTTCTTCCTACATATTTTGCTCGTATCGAACAATTAATTAATTGCAATCCTGAAGATTATTTACACAAGATAGGAATTGCCTCTAGAGTTCCTTGGTGGCATGACTAGAATTGGCCTACTGCCACTCCTTTTCGCAGATACAAACCTCCCCTTGGTTACTCTCTAATGGCTCCTCATTCTTCTAAAAGTGATACACTTAACAAGTGTTGGTATCTTTCCTCCTCATCTTCTGTTTGGTCCTGTCACTTTCAGAGGGTTTGTTTGGCCATTGTCAATCTTAAAAAAACTCATTTCCTTTCGTGTTTTTCTCCACTAAGGTCTTCCTGTTGGTTCCTAACCCAAGCATTTTGGGCTTAACCTTGTCTACTTGTGTTATAATCAGCCAGAGTCTATCAAATATATTTTTTGGTTTTTCCCTCGTGCTCAAACAGCTTGGAGATGGATTCACTCCCTTTTCCAACCCTTTTCTCCCAAATTTTTCACCTAGAAAGTGATTCTCTTGGGTGATTCGGACATGTTACCTGTAGTTTACAACAAAATTTAGCACATCTTCAAAACTAATATTTTTTCCCATTTATGGAAAGACAAAAATAATGCCATATTTAATAATGTTCCTCTTGATTATGATTTATTTGTTACTAATAAAATGGTTGTGATTTCTACTGCTATGCTCCAGATTCAAAACCAAGCTGAAAAAGTGTGCTTAGAGGTGGAGCATCTCCAGCGCCTCCTTGACCATTGGGGTTTGGGTCCCCATGCCATTAGTCAAGTGCCCCCGGATGCACCTTTGTGCCGCTGCTCACTACCTTGGTGCCACCGTTCACCACCTCTTGTTAGAGGATGGGGAGTCCTCACTACCGTCTGTAGAGTCCTCCTCGGCGGAGGTTCCCTCAATCGAGGCTACCTTCACTCATGTCTGCTCTGCTTGGTGATTCTAGTTGGCTTGGCTTATCTCAAGGAAAATTCCCTCGGATGGGTTTAGCCATTTCTCCATGCAGGCATGGTGAAGATCCTAGTGAACAGTCAAAATAGGAAATATGATGGGATGGGTGGGAGCATGTCTCTGACGAGGCTCATCCCTTTGGTTTGGGTTGGGACTATAAGCCTGATAGTCTGCTTCCTCCTCTGCCACTTGCCTCCTATAGATACTAAATCATGCACTTTGGGTAAATTTCTAGGTCCTAATCACATACGACTATTCATATGATTCCTAAGCAATAAAAGTACTAATTGACCACTATTTTTGGCCTCTTTTATTTCTTTATGGTTTCCTTCTTGGTATTACACACCTTATTTCCTAGTATGACTTTCAAAACTTTAGTTTTTATAAGTCTAGACACTAACACCCAACCATAACTAGCCAATGGGGTTTGGGTGGATCGGTTATGACAGACGGTTGTGTTCGGATCCACCCAAGTTCAAATCTTATTGGGCGCAATCCCTTCGGGGTGCTCATCAGTGGTGGCAAAGGTTGTATCACCGGTGGTTATGGCTGGCAGTTATTCTTAGCGATGGCAGACTTTGCATCGTCAGTATTGGCATTCGCGGTGGATGATAGCTCTAAAAATGATGGTGATGGAAATTGCATCGTCAGTGTGGGCTCATTGGTCATGCTCTTTGTTGGATTTATTGCAATATATTGTCTCTAGATGTTGGCTATAATGGGTGGGGTCCCAGGAAACCCTCTGGTTCATAGCTCCAGTCAAAAGTGTTTATCAATTAAAAAAAACACCTAGCCATAACACCAGCGTCCATGCGGCCCCTTCCCCTCTAGGTGCTCTCAACTTCTTTGTATATTGCTCACATCTTTGGGGTCCTTTCTAGCTGTTAGGCATCTTATTTTCTTGGTGGTCATCCTTTTAGTGGTTAATTACGAAATTCAAGAAAGGGAATCATATTAATATAATGTTATGTGACCATAATAAAGGACCAAGCACTAAGCATCTACTATCATCACCTAAGGTTTCATCCAAAGGTATTACAAGAGCATTAAAGCATCCATCTAACATCCATTCAAGGGACAAGGGACTGCATTCTTCTACATACACTTCGTAGGAGGGGAAGTTCATTTTTTAATGCACACATATATTTACATTTTCTACATCTAGTTATCGCTCGCTATCAAGTTCAACTTACACAAAAGCCACCTAGGGCACGATTCTACACACACATGGAGAACTACATGGAGTTTGAAATGTAGTGCAACACCAGGATCATAAGTTCACTTAGTTAGGTGACCACCAAGGTCATTCTGATTCCCCATTTGCATCTTTTTTATTTTTAGGATTTGATGTTTTCTGGGGTTTTGCATGTGCTCTTTATCTTTGTAGGTTTTAGGTGAATTCATCGATCAAGAAGCAAAGTATGAGTGATTTAAGGTGACATCCAATGAATATCTCACAACCCTTAAAAAATGAGTTACTAAGGTTTTGATCAATCACAAGTGCCTAGAGGAGGTTTGTAGTGCCCCAAGCACCCCTAACCCTGCACAAGCACCCCAGTCTTGGCATTCCAGACAGTTATGCATTTTTCTAGGATCGGTTGCAACATTCTTCTTTCTTGTTTCATCATTTTTCCAGCTTGGCACAACTTTGGATTTATTGCGAATCAGCTAAGTATCTTACCCTCTCTCTTGCACTTAGGGTTTCAAATTTATTAGCTTACTTGCTTGTGTCAAATTTTTACTTTATTACATATTTATATCTGTATTGTAACTTAATAAGATTTTAGCATTTATATTTTCTATATTTGTTAAATCATTTCATGAATCCCACTCATGATCGGTCTTTCAAATCCTTCTTTGGCATATCATCTTCTCTATCATGGATCCTAAGGTTCGTTAAATCTCCTTGTCTCGATTACATCAAGTGCATACACCTTGCAAAGAGGTTCTTCAAAAATATTTAGACACCATGTATCTTCCTAGAGATAAGTCACCCACTCAAATCAGTGTTATCTTTGATCGTCTTTCTGATGACTATCTTGGTTATAATTCCAATCAATATATTTGCAACTCCATTCAATATCTTTGTTCTTTATTTCATGATAAATTTCGGGCTATGGAATCCATGATTACATCCCTAAAATCTAAAATACAACTCCTTAAGGACACTTTTCAGGCTTAGGATCATTCTTCTTTTACATCTCATCCTCATTTTATGTCTTTTACATGTGCTCATATTAGTGAACCCTAACTTTTACCACTCCCCACACCTCTCAAATTTGAGCTCAATGTTAAGCAACAAGATATTCTTCCACAACTCATACCTCATCAATTGATCAGTTTGCCAACTACTCATTGTTATCCTCCTTATCGGTTGATCAAATATCAAGGTATCCCATTTTGCGCTTATCATCGAATCAATGGACATAATGATAATGATTGATATGGTTTACAAAGTTTTGTGTCTAAGATTGCTTTTAGTGCTTTATATGCAAACATATTAGTTGTTAAGATGGATGAAGCTCATGATCACATGAGAGAACTTTGGAAAACAAGAGAACAAGTAAGAAGATGAGATACAAAGAATATATCAATAAGACATAAAAGCTAGTATGGTCAAGAATGACATGAGACCCAGGTATAATTCAAGAAAGAATGAAGACTAGATAAGAAAGAGGGAGTTTCTCTTTTTAAGAATATGACAAGTCAATACCATTGCTATCATTCAATGAAATTAGGAAGTTTATACCAATATTGATATCATGAATTTTTGAATGCATAAGTGAAAGAGATAGAAGAGTTGTGAGTAGCGGCAACAAAATCAAAGAGACTTGTGAGCAGGAGCTCATGAAAGCTTTCAAGATGGGTAGCTTAATGCAGGAGCATCATCCTCATGACCTGAGAGTGCAATAGAGTCTGGATAAGCGTATGAAAGGAAATTGGAATATAAAAAGAGTTGTCAAATTATCCTCTCTCCATGTTTGTATTGTTCAAATTCAAATGTGTTTGTACATTGTAATTGTGAAGGTAAAAAGCCTTGTAGTAGTGGTGATAGGTCAAATTGACTGAGTAAAAGTAGTTAAATAGGTGTGAATGAGTTGTCAAGAGATTGATAAGGTCGTGAAGACCATAATAGGAGGTCTGCAATGAGTTGTTAGGTGTTCTTGGATGAATATTATCCAAAATTTGTTATGTTTAAGGTGTAGTTGAGATTTCTTAGGGTGATTTGATCTATTTAGAAGCTAGTTGAGCTTCTTAGGGAGCTAGAATAGGGATGAAAACATAATGGATGGAAGAATTTGATGGAGAAAGTATGTAACAAATTGAATAAGGGTGAAAAATGTATGTATGAAGTCTAAAAATGAAGAAATTGCTTTGGTTTTTGAGTGAAATTGCTTGTTCAATAGACTGTGCATCAAAATTGTAACAGAATAGTGGTGTTGAAACCCATAGTGCTCTTCATTTATATTGATTCACTTGACTGTTAAGATGGAACTAATCTACAGGGGCTCAAGATCATAGTCATATTTTTTATATGTCTTGACATTGTGAAATTTGGTATTTATTGCAATTTGCTCCTTCACAAGCTTGAACTAGGGCCTATCATATATTTTAAGTGTATGGATGAATCGAGCTAAAAAACTCAGGATATCTCTGTATAGATGTGATGTAGATATCCCCAGAGTTTCTTTGTAAATGGTTGGGTACAATAGAAGATATACTTGACTATTATTTCGAGCTTGAAAGGAAAACCACAATGTACAGAAATACTAGGTAAATGATAGAGTTTGGCATTGATATCAACTGTCATGACCCTAGATCATGCATGGAGTAAGAATAAGGTATAATAAATGTGTTTGAATGGTCTTAGGAGTGTTGTGATGAAGAAAATTCCACAAATTCAATGGAACCAGACTGTATAGGGTATATAATGATTGTTTTAGAGTGCAGTTTGGTGAAGTTTTGAAAAAATTTAAATGTGTTAAGAGTAAGAATGACTTGAATGAAGCCTCAAATCCCTAAGAAGGAATTGGAACTAGTGTTTAGATGAACTTATGCAAGGGGTGGGATAAATGGGGAGTCGGGGTTGATTGTATAGTGTATATGCTTATACTAGATCACATGGAAGAGTAACATTATAGGGTAAGATGGAGAAAATGTACAAATATTTAATGCATAGGGGATTGAGATCACCTTAAAAAGAAAGAAAAAGGGGTATATGGATAGGAAATTATGTCTTGAATCCTCTCAGTAGCAATTAAGGTCTTAAATGGGCATATGCAAACTATGATGAACCTTGGAGCAGAGCACTACCATCAGAAATGAAGACTATGGCTAAATCACTAGTGAATGAGGTTGATTATTTTCAATATGGTGCATCTAACATGTTTAAGAGATATGAGTATTCTTATGACCTGTTTGAAGAAAGATTATATTATAGGATCAAGAATGGCTAGAAGGTAACAATGGTATTTGTGTTAGTAAATTTCAAGAATGGATGGATTTTGTAGTATGAAACAGTGTTGCATTGGAAGATGGGAAGCTTGAATGATAATTAGTAGTCTACACCATCATAAAATAAGCTCATGGAGTCAATTTTGGACCTAGCATAGTATAGGGCATCATTGACATGTTAATGAATGATCTTGTATTACATATAGGTGGTACAAGGTCAATGAAGGTGTATTGAATGTTTTCCTTACATTGAATGGGTGATATTAACATGCAACTCCTACAAAAGGTGAACTAGCTTACTTGAATGTAAGGACATTGTTGCAGGATATAAGTATATGAGAAATCTTAAGGCTCTCATTTCACCATGAGCCTACCATAATGAATATGAACCTTGAACCATGCATATGGAGGTTTGTTGTATGAAGGAAGGATGAAGTTATGGTAAAATAGTTGTACATTAGTAAAGATTAATATTGTGAGTACAAGAAAAATGAGGAAGAGTTTAGAGGACTCAGGAAGGAGACAAGTGTTGTGCATGGGCAAATGGACTACTAGCTTGGGAAAAGGTAAATGTGAATAGTGAGGATAGTCAAGAACCTTACTTAAGTACTTAGCATTGCTTATATGATAGGAAAACAACCTTAAATGTTGGTAAGGGTAGAGATAGATACATGCATACAAGGAAGGATTAGGTCTAAGATTGTTAGAGAAGATTAGAGCATGCAATTGGAACATGATTGAGTCATTAAGAGGGAAATCTTAGCCAAGAAGGCTGCACCATCTCACATGAAACATAGCATAATGAAATTATAAGGAGAAATACATGCACAACACAATGCAATAAGTAAAAGAGAGGCAAGGTTGCAGGTAAAACAAGTAAGGATAGACAAATGTGTCATAAAAAAAGATTTATCGTAATAAAATTATGCACAACCCATTAAAGTTTTAGAGGAAGGCACAAGAACACATTTCCAAGCCCAAAATGAAGGTTTGACGGCTCACACCTGCTTTGGAACAATTTGATAGAGATTCATTATAGTTTTTTAATGTCCATCCTTTCAAAATGAAATATTTTTACAATATGTAGCTCGAGTGAAAGAAAAGGAAGAAAGAGAAGAGAGAAGAGAGAAGGGTACGAATTTTCTGGACTTCAACCAGCAACAAGTTGCATTAAAATCCTCTGCAAAGCACATGGACACCTTACAGAGCCATCATCTAGTCTATTTCATCCTACATAAGCAAATGAAGCCATGCTTCATTAATTCTTGTGGTTGAGCTACCTGATTTGATCGTTTGCATGCCTAAATAGTCTTCTTCTACCTCCAAAAGCCATGTTTTCCATTTTGACCCACTAAACACCACCAAAATCAGATTTTGATGATGTCAAATTGAAGGGATGGATGAGATATTTCCAATGATATAAGATTTTTCTGATTTGGAGCTCGAGATCAAAAGATATGGCCATTTCAAGATTTTCCTATCGAGAGGCACATAAATATGACACGTGGCAGCCTTTAATTGGTTCGTGGATTTTCCTCTACCATGTGTGCTTAATTTTCCTTTTCCCAAGTATCGGTCTCCCACTGGTTCGCAATATTAGGCTTTACTTCCTTCCTCTCCATTTGTCCTTGTTCTTTTCCTTGACTTTGGTTTTATGAAAATACGAGCTGATAAAACTTCACCATGTTCCTTTGGGATTTCAGACTGTCCTTTTCCTTTTTCATTCCTTGTGACACATGGACCAATGAAAAGGATCCATGCTCTTTCACATTTCATACCTTATCAAACCCCTAGAAAAGCAAGCCAATAAGAAATGACCACGTTTCTTTGTAATTTTCCCCTCGACTGATTATTGCGAAATGTGAACCAATAGAAAGGATCTATGCACTTCACATGTCAATCCTTTTGATTTCCATCCTAAAAACATTGTCCAATGAGGAATCTCTGTGCCTTTATGCACTATCAGGCCTTTCTTTAAACCCCATTGACAATTGTGAAACGTAAGAAAATGAGGAAGCTCCACGTTTCCACAATGTCAAAACTTGTCAGTCTGTCTTCTTTTTGTTTGGATCTGATTGGATGGACCTTCACATTTTTCAGAGTGTGAAAGTGTGAGCTAATAAAATGGTGCCACGTAGCTCTTCACATCATAGTTTCTAAGTTTATGGGACTTAGAAGCTTTTTGGATTTTTTAGTGTACCACTTGTCTCATGGGCCTAGACCGTGGAGCTTCTACCATGTGTCCCTGTTGATGCCAATACTGAACTTGATGGGCATTTGAACGTCAGTCGGCTTTTATAACCAACCCGCTAATTTTTTAAATTGCGCTCCCATGGGTTTTTCGAATACCAATGGCAGTGCATTTGGGAAGTGCAAAATGATGGCCATTTAACTGTCATAGACCTATAAAAATGGCTAAGTCCATTTTTAAAGTTATTAAAGACAAAATAACCCTAGGGGGTAATTTTGGATAACAATTATAATGGAACAAGCTCATAGTTGCATACAATCAAGAGGATGCACTTTTTATAGATAACTGAGTGTATGCAGGAACCATGAAATGATGGGTTTCTTTAATACTGTGTATTGTATGCTCATATAGTTGATCAAGATTTATTTTAATATAGAAGAGACAACAAATGTACTCAATTGATTGAAAATAAATAACTACTAATACTCAATTCCATAGATTCTTAATGAGAAAAAAACCTACAATGGTTTTGAAAAAAGAAGAAATAACCTTCAATGGTAGATATGGATGTAAGGAAGTAGACATTATTAAAATGAAAACTTTCTATAATAACTTTTGTAAAGCTTCAAAATGATACAAGGTGAAACTTATTAAATAAGATTCCCTGGATATATTAATTCATATGGATCTTACAAAACATTAAATCAATAGAAGTAAAAGAATCCATTATATATTCAAAGCGTAGAAGTTTTGAAATATTCATATTTGATTGCAAGAAGTTTTGAAATGCTAAAATAATAAAAATAAAGTAAAATTGAACAAATGGGTTTAAATGTACCCTTGACCTTTTAAAAAGTAATATGATAAGTTGAAGTTAAATTTTGTTATGTGGGAATCCTCCTTAGATTACAATCTTCACGTAGAAACTCGATTGGTCAAGGATTTCCATTAGATAAGACGGGAGTAATAAAAAGAGAACAAAAGATTATGGTTGAAGGATCTACAATTTTCTATGGATGGATTTCAATTATGATAGAGAACGAGGTAAGTTATTAAGCAAAATTATTGATAATGAATAAAAATCCTAATCTAAATATGTAACAGTGTTGTAAATTAAATATGCAATGAAATACTTAATTGACCCAAGAAAATTAAGCTCAAAAGTTTGAAACCCTTGAAAGATTTGAATAATCTAACAATACAATTATATAGGTAGAAGTGCTCCTTTAAACAAGGATATTCTCCAAACAACTCACCCCACAATTCTCTCCACAATCCTATATACATGATCTATTAAAATAACTCACAACAATAATATTCACCTAATATTATTTTCTACCCATATTTATTTCCCAATAATGTGAGCACTATATAATTTTCCTAACATTCCCCCGCTTAGTGCGAACATGGGGAAAACTTACCTTTGTACTTGCACCTTCTTTCATGATTAGGTGATTTTTACTATAGGATGATCACAAACCCATTGTATGGCTTTCAAACGGTTAACCACGAACCGAAAATGGTGGTTTTCAACTAGAGTACAATATGAAAAATATATAAAGTAGAATGTCGATACTCTTAAATATATTGACCTAGATCATCCAAGGTGTGGTAAAAGAGAGGAACCAAATAGCCACTACCATCCAAATATTACTCTTATAGATCTTGACAGATCCATTACATGTATTTGATGAGATTTCATTTTTTTATTTTTTGATTAAAAGGATCTTATATTATATTAATTCAATTCAATACAAGATAGATTTCAACAAAAAAGTGAGCGGTATGAGACAACTCCCCAAAACCATGAACAAAACAAGGAGTACAAACTAGGTCAATCCTAGGAGATTATAAAAAGTAGACATCCACCCAAAAATAGAAAAACAACCAAATCACATAGCAGCAACAAACATGCATGAAGTGGGCGGATCATGATCATTCGGCAAACCCGAGCCAGGTACATCTTTTTCCAGTATATGGGATATCCCAGGAAACAACAACTTCTTCCTCATGGTCCACCTCCTCACGAGTAGGAATGACAAGGCTAAGGTGAGGGAACTTGTCAGTTGATGGCGGTGTCAGGGGTGTAGGTTCAAACCATCAACAATATGAGGCACATCGGTAAGAGGAGAGCCCCATCCTTGGTGGTAAGGTGGTGATCTCCATCCCTGCCGAGAGCTGGTGTCAGACTCCTGTGATGATGAGGTGACGAGCCCTAGCCATGGCCAAGAGCTGACGAGTAGCTTCGTTGGTGCAAAAGGCCTGAGGATCGGCAAGCATGACTGAATGCATGCCATTGTGAGTGCCAGCATCACCCACCATGGTCTGGAAGCAAGGAGCACCTAGTAGGAGACAAAGGGACACGAGCAACATTACATGGGGCTTCCCCTTAGTATTGTGGAAGGGTTTTGAAGTGATCCACCTCTAGCGCCACCTTGTTGGCTTGGACTTGAATCTACATAAACACATTGGAGATCACCATAGACTTGTTATAAACTGATAAAGATTGATCAACTGTAGAATTAGTAAAGAAAAAAACATTTCTTTCTTTCCAAATCCAAAATAGAATCTTCCCTCTAAAAACATGCAAATCTGGGTAAACATAGGTAGAATCTTGGGATTATCTCCCAAATGGATATGTTGCCAAGAAAAACAATGTGGCCTTAAAGGAAAAAAAATGATAGAATCCAATTCCAAAAAATTTGAGCTTTAGGAAAAAACCATAAGATATGCAAGATAGTTTCCAAGTCACCGCAAAATGGGCACTTGAGGGTTGGAATACCAATTTGAACAAGATAAGCCTTGCTAGGAAGCCCTTGGTGCAAAATACACCAGAGGAAGTGGGTGATTTTGGGTTCCACACAAAGAGTACACATAGTGGAAAATCACCTACTCCAAGTAGACAGAGATGAGTGAAGTACCCATCGTAAGTTGAGTTTATCCACCACGGGAAAATGAGGTGAAAGCCAATGGTAGCCTTTACTGGATTTGTAATTGTAAAATGGGGTGTTTTGTATACCATTTCTAGTTTTTCCACCATGAGCGAGAGGAATGCAAAACAATCTTGTATAACATGTGGTCAGGAACCAAACCGATCACTATGGTAAAAGTATCCTAGTCTTGGTTAGAGAGCTGAAAATGAGTTTTAAATGTTAGCCAATAGAACTAGGATTGCATATTTTTGCAGAATAAGTCCTCAATGGTGTGAATTCTGCATTTGAAGAATTTGAATGTGGAGATTATCGGGAATTATACTAAGCACTTATCTTGCGCTTGAAAAATCAATGACCATTAGAGAGATTGATGATTAACAAAAATCCCATTCTAAAAGCCATCTCCTTTCCATAAAAAACTAGGGCTTAATGCATTCCCAAGCTTTCCAAATGATCTTAAGCATAAAAGTACTGACAATTTGGATAGGCACGGGAGTGATGAGTAGATTGAAAAACCCCAATCCTTTCCACATAAGGAGGCCATAAGGAGAACCTTCAGCAATACCCTGTCGTATGAGAACTTTCTAAGCTTCTTGGCCAATAATGCTTATGATTATCCATTTTGTGCAAAGTTCCTGCCCTTGACGTTGAATGTCAATAAGGTCGAGTCCTCCAGAGCTGTGGGGAAGGCAACATATCTCCCAGGCCATCCAATGAAATCCTTTTCCTATAGAATCATTATTCCATAGAAAGGCTTTAAGTAGATTTTCTAGCTTCTGAATGAAAGCTTTGGAAGGAACCCAACATGACAAATAATAATCGTGTGTGGCTGCAATAACTTTGGAACAAATTTGAAATTTGGCAGCCAAAGATAAGGGTCCAGTGAGCCAAGAATCTAGTTTTTTTCGACCCTTTGATAACATATTGCCGGAGCTCAGTAGGGAATCTTGAAAGGAAAAAGGAATACCCAAAAATTTAAATATCTCGCCATGTGCTAATAGCTTCCATTCGAAAGTGGCTAGCCAATCGGGTGTAGGAAGGAAAGATTGTCGATAACACTGTGTTTTTCACCATTGAATCAATGAGCCAGAAGCTAAGCAGAAAGTATCCAGGCATTGCATAACACTACGAATGTTAGCTTTGTCTTCAATGAGTGTAAGGAAAGAGTCATCTGCAAATACCCATTGAGAATTTGAGATTTGGGCACAACATAAAGCAAGATTCCCCTAATAAGACCCTAGGATTTAGCGTGGGATAATAAATACCCAAATCCTTTGGTCATGAGCACATACAATATAGGGGCTAGAGGGAAGCCTTGCCCAAATAGAACGAAAATTCCAAATGGTTCTGGGCTAATTCCAATGATAGAAATATGAGAAGAGGCATCCACAAAAAGCATATTGATGGACTGAATAAAAATGGGGCCAAAGTCAAGGGCTTGAAGCATGGAAAGAATAAAAGGCCATTCAATTCTATCGTAGGATTTCTCAAAATCAATTTTTATGAACATGACATCCTGATTAGATATGTGATCCCATTCCATGCCTTCCCACACAAAAACGATGTTATCTAGGATATATCTACCCTATATAAGTCACATTTTTTCTTGCTGAATAACATCTAGAAGGATAGTGCATAGCCGCATATCCAAAGCCAGTGTGATGATTTTATATGAGACTTTCAACAAAGTGATCGGATGCCAACAAGTGATTTTTTTGGTTCTCCTTATTTGGGGATGAATTTGATGTTTCCCTTATTGATTTGAGGCCCTAAGGATTGATTTTGAAACCCTTCAAGGTAAACTTGGAACAAGTCATTCCTAACTGAATCCCAAAGGGATTTATAGAATTCATAGGGGAAACCATCAAATCTCGGCACTTTATCATTGGCCATCTACATGGTGGATTCATGGAGGTCCTTTATGGTGAGCATTCTATTGCATATCACCTTCTGAGTCTCGGACAATTTACACAACACAATACCCAGACATTGATTAAGAGAAGCTTGGCGAGTTGTAGAAGGTTATTGAGCTTGGAACACGAGCTTGTAGTGGCACACAAAATCTTATAACATAAGTTGTGGGTTTGTAATCCGAGCACCACCCTCCATGATATCCTAAATTTGTTGGGAAGGTTTCTTGGCTCGGAGAGAAAGACAAAATTATTTCGAGACCCGATCTCTAATTTTGAGTCAGTGCATATGGGCTCGGATATGTGCTCCCCTAGAATTATAGTTGTACGCAATTTGGATTTGTTGACAAAGTATTGCAACAAAAAGTTACAGGATTTTAGAGAATAGATCAATTTGAAGAGCCACCACCACTTGGCTAAGGCCCGATGTGCTAGTGGAGTATGAGCGGCGACGAATTGTGGCCAAATGTCTGTCATAGATTCTGAGGAATCTAGTTGTCTGAGTCAGCACATCCTCCCACTTTTGAATCCAGTTGGCTTGCATAGGTGGATGATACCACTAGAAGTGACTAGGAAATGGAATTAAATTCAAAAAATGCTTGATATGATTTACGGTGGGGCCATGTTGCATTAAGGAAATATTAATAAATAAATGGCCTTTATGGCGTAAAGGGCGTGAATCCTACCAAGTGATACAAAATCGTATTGAAGAATGATCTGAAAGGAAAAAATCACGCATGTACTCCACTGGTAGGGAATAAATGCTATCAAACTCAAAATAATCTTGAGCTGAAAGCATGGCTTTGTCGATCAATTTAAGTACGTGATCTGTCCCTCCATGTAGACTAGTCCATGTATACCAAGTTGCAGAGGTAGGAAAGTGAGATGTGTTAGGATCAAAGAATCCAAACTTATTATGCATAAAGTACGATGCTTCCCTTTCGCCAGGTGTCCACCTCATCAGTAAGTGGTCACATTTATCATTAGGTGACTCCACCATATTAAAGTCTCCACTTATGACCCAAAATTCATCGGGAATGGAGTTGGCGATCCACCACAAAATATCAGCCCTTTTGGCTACATCATTAGAGGTGTAAATATTAATAAGACCATAAGGACGACCATCAACATTAAATAAAATCCATATGGAACAATTGGTGGGGTCGATGCCATGGTCAATTAATAAAGGCCACCATTTGGGAGAAACAAGTGAAATTAATCCCCCACACCCTGCTTCATGATTGTTACAGAAAGCCAAGTTGTCAGACTAGATGGAATTGCAAACCATCTGCAACTGAAAACCTGTAATTTTCACTTCCTACAAAAATAAAACATTCCAATTAGTGCAACGTTGTTAGAGTTTCACACACAACATATTTGTGACAGGAGTCTGTAAGACCCCGAACATTCCAAGATAAAAAATTAATTAGAAACGATGGTCAAGAGCCATATACCCATCCTCTAAGCCATCAAGAGCATGATATTTATTTTTTAGGAATCGAATAGTATTGTGCTGCAAAAAATCCTGCAAATCAACTTTTTTCCATTCGGCGTACTCAATGTTTTACTCTGCTTCAATTGAGTCCACACTATGAGTTGGGCTATGGTCCCGAGAGATGCAAGATGGGCTTCGGGGACGTTTAGGGGACCCTCTTGAATTTATTGATAGGAGTAAAAACACTGAATGTTGGATGGGAAAATTGTAAACAAATTTGTCTAGGTCCATGAGAACTGAAGCCACGAGGGGGTGTGCTAGAGTACTTTGGCAACAGGGTAACCGAGTTGGCAGCGGTAGTTGGTTCTTTAGTAACAACCATTAGTTGTTTAGCATGCATAGTATGTGGTTGTTCCTGAACAATGGCTCACAATGGCCATTAGAGCCAGAGGCCTTGGAATGTTGGGATTTATTCTTATTTCATTGGCCCCCGACAACTTTCTAACCTTCCTCCTATGGAGGTTCGACTGGTTCAGGAGATGCTTTGGCCACAGTGTGGTTACCGGGTACATAAAGCAGACAATATTTTTATCTTTTGATTAGAAGCCTAACAATGGAAGCATGTGTTAGGAAAATTTATATACATGACCCACTAAGAGTAGTGTTTTTCTCCCCTCTATATATCCCCAAACTCTTTTAGATCATGACAGAGATCAATCTCAACACATAATCATTTCTACGATCGAGCATGGTAAAACCTCTCAGCTTCAAGGAAAACTAAATGGCTAAGAGAAGCAGAAATATCCAACAAAAAAGGCACACATGGCAAAGGGAGGCTAGGGAATTCAAAGCAGACAAGAACTTCAAGGGCAGTATATTCAGGTACCACGAAGTCCTTATACCATGGGGTTAATACAAGTAGCAAGTTGCGAACATACCAAGTGGCTTTCTTAGCCAACCTATTGGGTGTGTTGGTGGTATCAGAGAAGTGAAAGAGGAAGAAACCCTTGGTCATGTTTTGAATACTTTTGAGTTTGACTCCATAAGGAGTCTAGACAGTGTTCACCCAAGATTTTAGCATGCCTTCACAGGGAATGCAACCCACAAAATACCCAATGAGACAAAACTAATCTAACCATTGCCATGCAACATTAAATTTAGGAATGGACAGAACCACATCAAGAGGATAAATAGTACCTCGTGGAATACTTTCAGGATGAACTTCTTGAGTCAATTTTCTGGCCAATGAGACAAAAACTAATCTAACCATTGACACGCAACATTAAATTTAGGAATGGGCAGAACCACATCAAGAGGAGAAATATTACCTCGTGGAATACTTTCGGGACAAACTTCCTGGGTCACTTCACCGGCGGTGCCATTGCTCAAAGCTCCACTATCTCCAGCCACAGTTGAACCAAACAGTTTTGAAGATGGTGAGGTCATGATATAGGGAACACCTAGAGGGAAAGAAACCCTATGAGAAACTATAATAATAAATTCCCACAGTGCTCGAAAAGGTGGTGGTATGGCGGTACCAAGTGTAAAACCCTAGTTTTGATTTCACTACCGAGTAGATTATAGGATTGGATCATGGAATAGAAGAGAAACAAAGGAGAAATTATTTGTGTTTTATTTTATACATCCTCCGAGATCTCACAAGTATTTTTGATATAGAAAAAATGTGAATAAACAACACATGAAACACTAGGAAAACGTTGAGATCTGTGCAAGCTCATTTGTCAAAAAAATATACATGAGCATCGTTTGGATTCAGGGAATAATATTTAATACAAACTAATGCATAGAATATCACTATGAAGTTGGATTTGAAAACTATGAAAACTTGGATGTTTTTCTCTGTGCTTCAATTACAATGTGTTGACTGAAATAATGATACGGATCAATTTGTATGTCGAATATATTATACCAAACCCTGCTCAGCTGAAAACACCAGTCCATGAGTTGACATTGATATCAATGTTTTGATAATATTATGAGTGCTTGATAGAGACACAAATTGAAAAATCTCGCAAGTTCTTGGAATCCCCAAATATTTTAATTTAATATGTACGAAAGAATACAGTGCAACAAAAAAACTATAAACTCCTTCCAGATCACAAAATACTCATCAACAGGGGCACTGGAAAATGAACTTGTTTCCCCTTGCAAGTACACTAAATTTCCATCACCAGAACAAATATAATAACGCTTTGATACCAGATGAAAGATCTGAATAGTCTAACACTAAGAATAATTCATTAATCAACTAGAGCAAGCCATAAAATTATATAGGTAGAAATGCTCCTATAAACAAGGAGATTCTTTGAACAACTTACCCCATAATTCTCTCCACAAACTCCTATATACGTGAGTTGTTAAAACAACTCACAACAATAATATTCACCTAATATTATTTTATACCCCTATTTATTTCCCAATAATGTGAGCACTATATAATTTTCCTAACAACCCTAGTTACAAAAAGGAGATAAGAATACGTAGTTGGTTCGCAATCAAATCTTGACTATGTCGGAGTGATGAGCTAATGAATAGAGATGGAAAATTGTCACACAAAGCCTCAGAAAAATGTGTGACCAAAAGATCTACCTAGAATGGGGTGCTTGGAATGGGTCAAGGTGCCTGCAAGCGCCACAAACCTTCTTTGGGTGCATGTGACTGCTCAAACCTTCAGGAAACCTCCTTCGTAGGGTTGTAATATTTTTTTTTCCTTCGCTTCTCTAATGCTTAGTGTTTGGTCCTTTATTATGGTCACATAACTTTATATTTATATGATTCCCTTGCTTGATTTTTGTAATTAACCCCGAAAAGGATAACTGCCAAAAAGATAAGATGCCCAAATGGCTAAAAAGGACCCAAAATATATGAGTATAGTAAAAAGAGGTCAGGGGCACCCAGAGGGGATGGGGGTGCCTAACACTGGCATCCTAGCTAGGTGCTAATGTACAGAATGAGAATTTTTGGAGTGTAATAATCAGACTGGGAAAGTAAGAGTGTAATACCAAAAGTGGCTACAAAAAGCAAAGAAAGATGGCCAAAGACATGGGTTAATTAGTACTTTTCTTACTTAGGAATAATATGAATAGTAGTATGTGATCAGGACTAGATAGATACACAAAGTGCATGATTTTGTGTCTATAGTAAGGTCAAAAAATGAAGGGATTTAGTTATAGTTATTTTAGAATGTTTGGTAGCTAACCTGTGTAATAAAATAATCAAAACTACATTTTTAGATAACATCTTGTAAACTTTAAAAAAAAAATTAAATGTGATGAAATTGATATACTTTTTATGTTACCGTTGCAATGGTGTTTAAAAAAAATCGAAGGGATTTCAACACAAATATATAGGTGGTTTAGCTAACTATTGCAACACTTATACAACCATTATTGAAGTTATGTCAACCTTGTAAAATATAGTAAAAATAATTACAATGTCAAAGTTTCAGAAAGATGTTTATAAGTCCATGGATAGAATTTAGGAAAATAGGTTTTGTGGTTGTAATAGGTTTCAAAGGTCTTTATATTCATCATGGATTTGTTATGATATTACACAATGCAAAATTGGGATGCATACATATTGGCTCCTTAGGGGAGACACCTTGTCACTAATTGGGAAAGGTATTTTTCCTAAGAATGAGAGTGCCCCATTAAGTGGAGGGTTTAAGGATATTATCTTGTCTGCATGTCTAGTAAGGAGAAGTTAGATAAGATGAATCGACATCTATAACCAAAAACAAGAATCTAGTATAGCATATTGATAATTTTTAAGAATTTACTTTAAATTATATATGAGCATATTGGTTTGTGTAGGAAAGGAAACAATACCTAGTCCATCCCTATTAGGAAACAAAACTTAGTGTTGGAAATTGTGTGCCAAATTACAAAATATGATTCAAGATTATTAAGTGCAAAATTATACATGCTTATAAATATTTTTAATGAAAATAAATTGAATAGGGCTACTGATGCTACATGGGAAGGAATTTTCTTAGGACACCCCATGAAATATGTTAACCTCTTAAACACATTTAAAAATATTCAAAAAATAAAAAATGTGACTAATCATATAAAAATAGAAATAAAACATCAAAACAATCAAATAAAATACTATATATCTATATATAGAATTCTATTATGAAAAAATTTAATCTTAATCTTTGCACTTGTACAAATTTTACATGTAGTCTATCTACTTTTTCTAGTATCCTACCATCCTATCTCCATGATCTTCTTATATACATGAGGACTAATCATTTTTTGTTTGCACTAGCACTGATTAGGTTGGAGATAAGAGGAGACTAGTTGAGGTCCACCCCAAAGGTAAATTCCCAAGTTGGTAGTTCAAGATACCCTACATAGCACATATGTGAGCAATACTAGTTGTTTATAAGGGAAGAAAGAGAAGGGAATAGTGATGAAGTGAATGAGGTGTTAATATAACGTACGATGGGAAAAAATAAATCTAATAGTGTAAGCACGAGTACTAGGATATTTTTAAAAAGGAGGAGAGGTATCCCAATGACACATAATGGTTGGTGAAGAGACATATCAAGATTGGGAGGAGACATATACAAAGGGATACCCTAAGAAAGAGGGAGAAAAGATAAATTATAAGGAGGGAGATCCTAGTGAGTTTTACTAAAACATAACTTTCCCCATTATTGATAGCTTAGAGTATCAATTTAAGATAAATTTAATTTATGTGTATGTTTTTTTGGATGTGTTAGGACTCCATCCTAAATACTCTCTTTATAATCCTTATTATTGTTGTGTGTCTAGTTTTACTTTATTAAATAATATTTATGTGCGTGAACATGTCATTTTTTTGGCACACACAGTGTTATTCACCCCTCATGTCGACCTATCACTCCAAAGAGTGAACCTTTGCACACTCACCCGAGGCATGAGAGAATACAAATTCCTTCATGGTTAGCATTATGATAACTAAATAACTAGCCATCAACACCACATAACCATAAATAAGACAACTTCCTAGCTTAACATACATAGTAATTCATTTACTCCAAAACACCATGCATTTCATATTGATTATTCAAAACATTACACTATCCATCTCATGCTTACTCTCTACACAAACCATGAAATATGCACACACTTATGATGAACCCTTCAAGGGGTATATATACTAGTGGGGACTTTCCCTTCACTAGTTTTACAAAAGCTATTCTTAGCCCTTGAGTTCTATAACTACCAGTTAACTAAAACATCATGGTAGTGGCGAGGCCACTTTCTGTCATACCTTTCCTCTGCATGGTAACTCTTTTATAAATTATGTCACTATAATTATCCATTACTTTGTTTGATATGTTTTGTGTGTTACCATATATATCCCTTCTTCTCTACTTGTTTATGCGTTGTCTCTATGTAAGTGACCCAGACAACTAGTTCCTTGTCTATTTATATATCATGTCTATTTTTAGTGTTTTTACATGTTTTTTCATGTTTATGCCTTATGCATATGTACCTTATGGTCCTCTTGTAAAGCTCTGCACTACCTCATCTGAATCCACGGTGCTTCTCAATAAACCTAGGGTACTCTACGACCTTTTTTGTGTTGTCTTTTCATAAACTCTTGTGTTTAGCTTTCCAAGTATCTTTGTGCACATTTCCTTCCATCCTTTATGCATCCCTATTTTATAATCTTCTTGCACGTTTCTTGTCTCTTCTTTCTGCAAAAAACCCTTCTATACTTTTCCGCACATCAATTAAAGAATGATAAATAATAAATAATATGCATTTCCAATGTGGGATATAAACAATAAAGAATACAACAATTTTGAGTCCCAACATCACCCCACGAGATAATTTGGTTGTCTACCCTCGGGAAATGCTCTTTTTTGCTCCTCAAATAGTTTTAGCACCTCTTGTTTGAGTACATCTTCATGCACTTATCGGTTATCTATTTCCTTCCTGGAGGGGATTTATTTGGTCCAACTGTGCAACTAGTTTAGTAAAGGCCTTTGTGCCCTTAACTCCGATAGTGGCCATTATATGTATTGTTGGGAACTTATCACCAACTTCTATGCATAAGGCTTCCAGCTCAATTTCAGGATTATTAGTGAGTTTCTACAGTTCATCCAATTGTTGTTTGATTATTTCCCTCTTCTCAGTGGCTTCTTCATGATACTTTCAAAATTATTTTGTGAACTTGTTATGAGTAGCCTTATCTATTATTTCCTCTTCTATTTGGGCTTCTAGGGTTGTTTGTTTTTGGGTATCTTTCTTCATCTGCATGCTAATAATTTTCATTTGCTTGAAACATCCTTTGAGGAGTTTATCTGGATGTTCTTTTCTAAGATTAGGTTTAATGAAGAGAATCTTCTCACCTAACTCTTTTTCCTTGGTATCGACATGCACATATTTTTCTTACAAGGTTATATGTTCCCTAGTTAGTTTTTGAAACTTATTCTTGGTGTCTTTAAGCTCCTTCTCTAGCTCATTCATCCTTCTTCTTTTTATTTTGTATTTTGTGCAATTATGTAAAGTATATTGTAATACCTCTCCAGCTATTTGGAGGAGTTCCTTACGTACTTGTAGAAAAGTCTCGGCGAGGGTAATTGGATCACAATCCTCCATGGGAATTCGGTTTAGGAAGGTTCTAGGTGAAGAGAATTGATCCAATAAAAAATAAATGATAAGCTATAATTAACATAATATTCAAGATAAAAAGATAAACCATAGTGACATACACAAGATTTATCCTAGGAAACCATTTCGGGAAAAAAACCAACGCAATAAATTCTCTCTTATTACATTAACTTAACTATTTACAATACGCCAATGGGGTTTGGGTGGATCAGTTAAGACAAATGGTTATGTCCAGATCCACCCATGTTCAAATCCCGCTGAGCACGATCCCTTTAGGGTGGTTATCGGTGGTGGTTGATGTTGCATCACTGGTGGTTATGGTTGGTGGTTATTCTCGACAATGGTGGTCTTTGCATTGTCGGTATTGGTGTTCACAACGGCTTGTAGCTCTAAAAATGGGGATGGCAGAAATTGCATCATCGGTGCGGGCTTACTGATCGCGTTCTTAGTTGGATTAATTGTAATATCTTGTCTTTGGGCATTGGGTGTAATGGGTAGGGTCCCAAGAAACCCTCCGGTTCATAGCTCTAGTCAAAATCGTTTATCAATTAAAAAAACTATTTACAATATAATATTGTACTTCCAAGCTTTTCTCTACCCTACTGCATGTCCAACTATAAGTAAGCACATCAATAGGAAATTATCGAAGCGGTTTTACAATAAAATGGGTACCAAAACCACGGGATAATAAAAAAACCATAACGGTTCCCCATAATTCATGGGTTATGACACCACCCATATACATGTATAGATGAAAATTCACATATTTATACTCCCAGGAAAATAGGGATCCCAAAAATACTCTCATTTTGGCACAATGGGGAGGATGTGGGTAACGTTTCAAAATTGGGCATAAAATATCAAAAAAGGTTCTCTTTATTTATATTTTAAAAATAGTAACAAGATGCATTCAATTTACATAAATTGTAGTATATATTTATTTACAAACATGTGACTGCTACTAATGCTTGTAGAAGACGTGTACAATATTCATGGGTATACATTATGCAAAATATACAACATATTCTAACATCCTCCCACTTGTTGGATAATTTGTAAAAGGGGGATACATTTTCATATAATTATCAACTTAGGGAAGCCAATCCCATCAATTTTCTACACCAAGAAAATTTCTCAGCAGTCACATCCTTTGTTAAAGATTCAATAACATTTTCCTATGTGTCCACTTTACTTAGTAGTATCTTCTCCTCATCCACAATTTCTCTTACAAAAGGAAAAGGAATAATAACAGGTTTACTTTCATGCATTTGAAATCTCTTGTAGTCATTATTTTACCCTCAATACTTCTTTCTAACCCCAAACACGTCTTCCTATCATCTAGCATACATTGGGCGCTCACCCAAGGTGCGCGCGGGCACTGAGCCCCTCATTTATGTGAGCTTTGCAAGAGATTTTTCCATTAATGGAGGATTATTTACAGAAATATAAGTACATTCATCCACTTTAAAAAGGAAGAAGATATGACTAACAAATCTATACATTAATGCATCACAAAAGCTAATAAACATTGTAAGAAGTATAAGAAACCAGATCTGAGTCATGATAAGCCAAATAACATAAGGGTTTACACCCATAAGCAAGTTGTACATAATAGATCCATGTATATTGATTTAACAGAGTTCTGGTAGCGATATTACATTCAAAAGGGTCATCTCAGACCATATACATCAAATGACAGAGACTCAAATCCTGCAAACCTATCTGATCAGAGACCCTAACTATGTTTTTCCCCATTATATCCCTTGTTACAGATCCTAGTACGCATACATATGCTTAATAATATCCCTTACAACCCTCTAGCACTAAGTACTCTAAACCCTAGCACCATGGGCTCCAAACCCTTAGTATTTCCTAACATTTCTAAAACACCTTTTTACCTTCCTTCTCTCTGCTTCCCTTCTATTGTCTCTCTCTCTCTCTGTATGTTCATGTCCCAAGCACTTATTTAAATAGGACCATCGTCCACCGCCATGACTTCTCTCTTGAGTAGATATTGTGTCAAGTGTCGATGTGGTCCTCCATTGGTGAATTATTATCATCTTTGTAAACCTTCCACTAACTATAATGATGCCTTTAGGAATATTCCATGCATGGAATATCCTTTTCTTGATCTCCAAGGTTCCAGGTTGACACCTTATCCACTTATCATGCCTAGTCGGGTCCTCACATTTTTCCTCAAGTGACTCCATGATGCCAAATATAGTTAAGTCCTTTAAACCCTTACTCTACCTCCTGCGCGTGCCCTGGTTCCACTTAAACCCTTCTTAAACCCTTTTTTCTGCCCGCTTTTCCCTAAGCGCCCTTCTATCTACTGATCTTGCGCACTCGCCTCTTGGTGCTTAGCCAATATTTTAGGGTCCAACACCTCTGCATTATCATCTCAAGATACTTTCTTTTATTTAACATCAACTTTATATTCACATAATCTCTTTTTATTTCTATGTATAAAATAAATTTTGCAACATCGAGATCCTTGATATCAAATTGAGATTAGAGTTGATATTTAACATGATTGACCATTTTCTTATTGTTACCAATTAACAACATGTCATCTACATACAATAAAATGATAACATAATGTTCACCTTCATATTTAAAATCAACACAAGGGTCTATTTTACTTCTTTCAAGCCCAATTTTCAACACATACCTGTCAAATTTTTGGTTCCACATTTTTGGTGATTGCTTCAAGAAATATAATGACTTTTTTATCCTACACAAAAATTCTTCCTTTCCTTTGATCTTAAAGATTGCTAGATGCATTTTGTAGATTTCTTCCTCAATCTCACCATGAAATTTTTTTATCTTAGCATACATCTGCTCTATATTGAAATCAACAGCAATGGCTAGAATAAATCTAATACAATGTAACTTAGCAACTAGAGAAAAAATATCACCAAAATCAAGTCCCTTCACCTGAGAGAATACATCTGTCACAAGGAAAGATTTATACTTATCCATTTTCTCATATGCATTATACTTCTTCTTAAACACCCATTTACAACCAACATGTTTTATTCCAGGAGGTAACTTCACCAAGTCCTATATATTATTCTTATATAAGGACTTTATTTCTTCCTCCATAGCCTTTTTATAAGACTTGCTTTATTTTTATCCAAAAGACTCCTTAAAAATCTTGGGTTCATCATTAGCAACAGATAAAATTAATAAAATAGAAGTATAATAGAAATCAAGAGGACTATACCTCTTATGTTCCCTTCTCATCTATTTTGATCTTCTTAAGATGAGAGTTTTTGGTTCAGGATCTTTTGGTTCCTCATTTGCTTCATCTAAATATTCCTCTTGCAAGTCTCTTTATGGTTCATCTTCTATAGCCACATCAAATTCAAACACATATTCACCTTCCTAAATTTTAACACGACTTTCCTCTAGTTTTTCTTCTTACTCTAGAATCTCCTGAAGCTCTCTAAATATTACATTACAACTAAAAACAACTTTGTGTGTTTCTAGATTCCATAGCTTGTATCCTTTTACACCATTAGAGTATCCAATAAATATGCAATTAGAATATTTATTATCTAACTTGGTTCTATTCTCTTTTGGAATATACATATAATCAATACAATCAAATACACATAAATGTCCCATAGATGGTATCTTACTAGCCCATGCTTTGTGTGGAGTTTTGTCTGCAAGTGCAGATGTTAGTGATCTATTAATCAAATAACACGTAGTTTCCACTGCTTCTTCCCAAATTTTTATATCTAAATTGGTGCCAGTGATCATACTCCTACACTTATCCATAAATGTTTTGTTCATTCTTTTTGCAACTCCATTCTATTGTCACTTGTGGTGTATATAGATTTGTCTTCTTCCTTTCTAATCCACACTCTTTATATAATTGTTCAAAGGAATTGAAGAAATATTACCTGTCATAATCACTTCTCAAAACTTTTATTTTCCTTTTTGTCTAATTTTCTATAAAAGCATTAAAATCTTTGAATTTATTGAAAACCTCATACTTATTCTAGATAAAATATACCTGAGTCTTTCTTGATAAATCATTTATAAAAGTAACATAAACAACATGGCTTTTCCTAGTGATGGAAATTTTACAAGTCCAAACACATCACTATGTATCAAATGTAGAATTCCATCTAATCTTGTGGCATTACTAGAAAAAAATACTCTATTTTTATTTCGAATCACACAATGCTCACAAAAATCAAAATCTAAAGGACACTCAAAAATTCGTACAACCATATCTTTTAAAATACAAAGTCCTTTCTCTCTCATGTGTCCCATCCTTTGATGCCACAATAGATGTAGGAGTTAGATCTGAAGCTTTCTTATCCTCTAGAACCACAAATCTATTACACTCACCAGTAACAATTCTTGTCTTAAGATTGAACAGTGTTCCTGTACAGATGTCTCTTTCCAATACCATTGCACCTGAACCATCTTGTAACTATCTTTACTAAATTCTACCTACACACACATCATTCATCTTACTTATAGATATTTGGTTTCTGGTCAAACCTGGAATGTGCAGAACTCATGGGAGGGTTTTAATCCTTCCATATTTATAACTCAACTTGACTCTTCCACGAATGATGATCTTGCAGGTTGATTTTTCTTCCAAAAATACATCACCTCCATTGTAGTTTTCATATTCACAGAACCACTCCCTATGTGGAGTCATATGAAAAGAGGTACCCTAGTCAATCAACCATGTACCATCACATGCATGAGATCTGGAAGATGCCAAGAAAAAATCTCCTGAGCGTTCATTAGAAGGTTTCGTATATGAAGATCTAGCATCGTCAAATGACTCACCATTTTCTACCTTTTTAGAGCTAGAGTCTTTCTTGAAATTCCCCAGTTTACCACAGTTCCAACATTTCCTCTTATATTTTTTGTAGTCTTTGATTTACTTCTGTATTTTTTCGGTCCTTTCCTCTTCTTTCTTTTCTCTTGGGTAGGGCCTCTCACATACAAGGCATCCTTGTATTGATAATCCTCAATGGATTTCCACCTCATTTCTTTTGATAGTAAGGCCACTACTACATCCTCAACTAATAATTTTGTCATAGTACTAGTAGTAGCCATTACTAGATTATCCTAAGATTTAGGTAAAGAGAACACTAGATTAATATATTTATCCTCTTCTTCCATATTAATATCAACATAATTCAGCTAACTTAGCACAATATTAAATACATTCACATGTTCTACAATAGAGTCTCCGTCATTCATTCTCAGTGAATAAATATTCTTTCGGAGAAATATTTTGTTCACCAGAGACTTTATCTGATACAAATTTCCCAACTTCTCCCATAACTTCTTAGAAAATTTATCATTTGACACATTCAGAAATCTTGAATTAGATAGACACAATCTGATTGAACTCCTATCCTTCCTATCAATATTTTCCCGTTCCTCTACCTTCATACCCACAAGCATGACTCCATACATATAAATCCACTAATATCTATCCTCAAGAAGATCTTCCATCTTGAGCTTCCTTAACTCAAAATTTTGTCTATTAAATTTTTTAATCTCAATCCTTGTGCTTCCCGTCATTTCTTCTACTTGAAAAAATAACTCGCATAGCTCCCACTTGAAAAATGTTTACTGCATGTTTTAGAAACCCTAATTCTTCACTTAAAATCTAAAACTTAGCTCTTATATCAAATGAATAGAATCAATCTGATAAACAAATAAACGAGAAGCTATAATGAACACAATATTCAAGATAAACATAAAAACCAAAATGAAATACACAAGAATTATCCTAGGAAACCCTTTTGAGAAAAACCCCAGCATAATAATTTTTTCTCTCTTATTTCATTAACTTAATTATTTACAATACAATAATATACATCCAAGTTATGCTCTACCCTACTTCATGTCCAACTATAAGTAAGCACATCAATAGGAAACCATCAACGTAATTTTACAATACAACGGGTTCCAAAACCATAGGCTAACAAAATAACCCATAACAGTTCCCCATAAATCATGGGTTATGACACCACCCATATACACGTATAGATCAAAAAATCACAAATTTATACTCTTGAGAAAATATGGATCCCAAAAAACATTCTCGGGGGCCAACCCCAGAACCCTTGATTGGGGGCCGCTAGCCCCCCAAACCCCCAGATGGGGCTAGCACCTGACCCTTACTAACGCTTGTGGAAGAGGTGTATAGTACTCCTAGGTATGCATTATACAAAATATACAACATATTATAACACTAGGGAGTTAGATGATAGGAAATTATGTGCATGCATCAAGGTAAAATGATAAGACCTTCTTATCACACTTTATCACTATTGATTCCCACATCCAATCCTATGAAAATAAATCCTTTACAACCTTCCCCTATTGATATATAGTGTGGATGGATTTTTGATGTTTTTTTGGATCTAAATTGAACTTTTCATCTTCCTCGTCATCTTATTCTTCATCCCTCACTTCTATTTTATGTTTCCCCTTGTCCTTATGATTCTCATCTTCATCCTCTTCATCTTCCTGGTTTCCTTTTGTGCCTCCATCAACCCCAAGTTCTTCCTCTTCCCCACTTTTTATGGTTTATTCATCTTCAACTATTACTACCTTTAGTGTTGATTTAGGATTCAATGATGTCCCTACACCCAATTCTTTGGGGCTCCCCATATTTCACAATTCATATTCTGAGGGGTAATGGCCTATAAAAGGGCTAGGTTTTGCTAGGGGAGTGTTTCACAGTGCCTTGTATATTCCTACCTATCCTCATCCTTTTGGTAAAAGTGGGTGTTCACCACCCAACCCTGTCATGGTGTCTATTTTTTTCATCCTATGAATCCCTTCTAGACCAATGGTAGTTCCTGTGTGACGGGTTTACCTTTCCTAGCCCTTGTTTCAGGCAGCTTCCAATGTAGTTACGAAATATTTTATTGCACTTTCCCTTTGTTTCTTTTAAGTTGGGGCCTTTGGCCCTTATTTTGTAGACATTTTCTTTCCTTACCACTCACTCTTTTTCCCTTTTTAATTTTCCCTGGTAGGTGGAATCATCTACTCATCTAGTTCTTCCTCCTCCTATGGGTTTGTTGTGTCTTTCTTCTCTTTTAGTTGTAAATAGTAGAACAATTTTTTTTCTTTTTTTTTCACTATTATTGTCCCCACTTAAATGAGGGAGCAAATATCTAACTCATGCTTTTCCACATACACCTCCCATCTTGCATACTTATCATTTTTATAGAGAATATGGATATCAACATCAATTATGACCATGTCAATTTTTGTTCTTTATGCCTCCTTGATCTTGTTTGTGGATCGTACAAATCAATTTGTTGTAAAGGCATAGGGTAATTTGGCCCAAAGTAACCAATTCTTGTTGATCTGCTTGAATCACCCTAGGCAGTATTCTTACACCACAAAAAACTCTACTTCCCCATCCAATTATTTTGGTAGTTGGCATGGGATTCTTCAATTTTGTTCCAACACATTTTGTAAGTGTTTTAGCCATTTTTCCAACCTGGTTTTATTTGGATTGTTAAGAGTTTTGAATGCCAAGAATTTTTAATACCATTCTTCTAAAGACTTTCTCTCTAAGGGGTATATCTAGTTAGGTTCTCATTCACCCTCGGGGACACCTAATTCATTGAATAATAGAAGTAGGATATTCACACCCTATTAGTATTTTATTGTCGACTTACCATGTGTAATCTATACATCTTGTGTTATGATCTCAACAATAAACTAGGAAAAATTAAACTAGGCCCCTTACACCATTTTGTGCGTAATATAAAAAAAAATCTTATTAATTTTCGTCCATCTTTCAGCACTGTCTAATTTTGATTTTAGAAGTAATGTCATGAATTTTGTTCCTGGGTATTGAATTTATGTGATAGGGAAGGTACGCCCTCCTCTCTTGTAATGCAAAAGGTCCCTGACCCTATCAATTTCCTTTTTTATTTTCTAATTCCTACTCCAAAATCCTCCCTAGTATTTATTAATCTTGTTTCTTTACTGATTAGGTGGCAAGTAATCCTCATGCACCGTTATGAGAAGTATAACTATCCATTTTTCACCCAAAAGATCAAATAATTGAAGATATCCATTGGTTTTTCTATGTAGGGTAGCTCATAAAGCTACAAACCCGTATTTTCTTAAGCATTTTTTTTATGTTATCATCATAAATGATGTTACCTGCATCATCTATTTTATTGGTCTTGTACACCAATTCTTTAGTCATCACTTAATCCAATTTGTGTGTGTGGTGGTTGCAGTCGGATATTTTTCATAAACCCACCTGGGTTTGTTGTTTTTTTAACTCTATGATTTCCGCGGGGTACTGTATTTCAAATTTTATCTATATGGGGCTCTTGTCCTTCTTTTCTCTTTGGCTATAAGTCATGATTTTCTTGTCTTTCTTCTTAGAGGGTGTAAAAGAGCTAGTTCCTATTTTAATCACTTACACTTCCTCTTATTATTTTATATATTTCACTTCCTCTCCATTTTGACATATTTTATAATAACATCTCTCAAGTCTTCTCCTGACATTGACTCTATAGGACTGCTTGAACTAGTGTCATAAGAAATATTTGATTCTTGTGGAACCTTATATATTCACACCTCTTCTTGTTGATCCCTTGTTATAAACCTATCTTGAAACCCACCTTGGTTTACTCTAGGAAATTGATGGCCTCAAAGTTCCTTGTGATGCAAAGCCTACTCTCAATTTATGCATATATTTTATCCTCACCTTAAACTAACTCCCATTATGCCTCTTCTCTACTCTAAGCCCTCCAAATTTTTAAGCTAGAACCCATACAAGGTAAAAATTTCACCTTAGCCTCTCTTCATAGTCTAGTGACTTGTTCATCTACCTTAAATGAATTCTATGAAAACAATCAGACTGATCATTAATAAAAGTGGGTACAAATATTCTTACCTTTCTTGAAGATTGATCTGTATTATTTCTTGGGTAATTAGGATCTAGTAGACCATAATTGACTCTTCTCAAGCCTAACCTTAAATCACTATCCTCGTACCCTACAATATTCTCTTTCTCAAGGTTTTATCCACCTCTCAAAGTTAGTTCTCTATCCAAGAATCACCACCATTTTATTTCATCCCAACACAGTCCTTTGTGACTTTACTCGTTCCACTCTACTCAAGGAGAGGTTCTTTAAATCAAGTATCATCTCATTTTTTAGACCTCAGTGAGATTCATCAACCATTCCCTCATTCCCTTGGGTTTTCAATCAACTTATATCATCCATCAAGTTGCCCAAGTTTCATCAAAATATCAATCTCACACTCCCTTTACTAAACTACCCTCCTTACGGTATTAAAACTGTGCTTTTTGGCCACTTCATAGTTGGAGCATCCTAGGAATATTCCATGCAACCTAAAACCATTTCTTATGACCATTTCTTTAATTATGGTGTGTGTCTAATATAGTTTCGTCCATCCTTGTCTAAAGGTATTTTCTTCAAAAGTCTATCGTTAACTAGTTAACCCTCTACTAGCCCTATATGGGTAGTTTTTCCCCTTTAATTTTGGTTTCACTCCCTCATTCAATCAAACAAAGAAATTTTATGATACAGATTTATGATTTCTATTTGCATGAAAAATATGAGATGGTCTTCCTTCATAAAAATCCTTCCTAACTCACTATTTTGGAATTTTCCATTAAGTATCCCTTGCTTGCACAGTCTGAGACAACCCGTTGTCATGAACTAGGTAAAAACTAGCCTTCCAAACTCCTTTAAGCCTACAAATTTCTTAAAAGGAATGTTAAAATATTTTTTCCTCCATATTTTAATTCACGACTCCATCATTAACCATCTCAAACTTCAAACCCTCATTAAACCCTCATTGTAGCTCCTTATAAACCCGGTAAAGGAGAAATCAAAATAACATGAAATAAATGTTGATTTAAAGGCTAAAACTAGACCTTATATCTGTTATGATACCTTATTTATGATCTTCTTACCAGTATCTCTTATTACCTTCTTATCCATGAGTTTGATCTAGAAACCTCATTTTCCTGCCCAGAAAGATAATGGTTCTACAGTCATCAAGGTAAGTATCTCATCAAAAGGATTTTCTTCTTGACTAAATTTGATCTTTTTAGAAATGCAATGGTCTAAGGACCTTTAAACATCTCTCTTTTACTATATTATTCCTCCTTCTTCAAGGTACTATTACAAATGTTAATCCCTTAACATGAAACCCTCGATGTTGATGGTTATAGTTTAGTGTAGCTAGATCAAGCTCCCATTAATTTACAAGCAATAAGTTCACACAAGAATCTCTGAATACATACACCAATGACCCTCTTACCCTACATACTCATCACCTTTAAACTAAGGTATTGGTCAACTTTCTTATTAAGGTACCACAGGTTGTTATAGTTACCCTTTTTGCTCCAAATCTTGCTTATCCAAGAGAGAAAAAATAATCCTCTCACCTGTCATAATCTCCTTTACCAATGCATACACTGAGTTTCAACACTCAACCATCACAAAATTGCATACAACAAACTCCTAAACCCCCTGCTACAACTTGCATAGTTTTGTCAAATCATAAGTATCACTCTCTTAAGCCATATACCCACTCAATTCATACAAATGCACATAATTTGATCTCTAATATTTTATATTCTTCCTTAAGAAGCTCATATAGAGCTAGTACTTCTGAATAACAACAAGAATTACAAAAAACTCTAACAATAATAATATAACCACAAGAAACTTTACACAAATTCCTTCTTGAGATATCTTCTTGATTCTCATTTGAATGAGAATGAGGTAAACTCGATTACAATTGCAATTTATAATCTTCATCATTGTCTAACCAAATCCACATCCTTATATTTAATGGTCATATGAGTGACCTTAGCCTTAACATTAAGTTTCTTAACTTAAATACCAAGTCCTTGAATTCTAATCTCATGTTATGATTTCTAGTCCCTAAAGGGGACATAATACACTCACTTTTACCTCATGTAATCCTTTTACAAAATTTACAAGCTTCAAAAGTACATTAAACCACTATACCAAGCCAAAATGGCTCTATAATTTCAAATTTACATTTTGGAGGGAAAATGCCTCGTTTGAATTTTGGGTAGCCTGGACACCAACTAACACAACTAAATGACACTTAATGTCCTCTAGGACTCTATTAACACACCTTCAAGCCAAAATTTGGATGTTTCCATCCTTATACACATTCCATAGTTGATACTCTTGCATCATACTCTAGAGGTAAGAAAGTTTTGAGCCTCATAGATTTGTTTTCTTCTTCTTCTTCCAATTTATTTGCTTCTTCATCTTCACTCTAATCTTATCTTTGCCTTCAACCTACTCACTCTTCATTTCTTAAATCCTATGCTTTTCTTAGTTTTCCATGTTACACTTTGTCTTCATAAATGAGTTATGCTTCTAATATAGCTTCTTCATAAGCTCCTCCTTCATCTCCTCTTCAATCTTCATATCTTCCTCTTGGACATGTTGTTGCTGCTCATTTCCGAATTCATTTGCCTCTTCATGGATTTTGTCTTACTCTTCTTCTTATAGTATCTTTATAAGTTCTTCTTCTACTCTCTTGTATTCTTCATCATCCTCAAATAAGTATGAATTTTCAAGTTCCTTCATGATTTGTTGCTAGATAATTTCTTCATAACCTATAAACTTTTATTCACTTTCATTTCTCTCTCCATTTTCATTTTATTCATCCTTTTGATTATTAATTTTCTTCATTTATAATTGTTTATCTTTATCATGTGCATTCACACACTGAAAGGAAATATTAGAAAAAAAATAAGGAGGCCTTATAACCTCATAGGATGTTTCATCAATGAGATCTTCCTCAACTTCACTCTATTGCTCCACTTCATCACTTTCTTCTTTTCTTTCAAGGCAAGCTAAGAATCTTGCAATCACCTCATCCTCATCCAAACTCAGAGTTTCTTCATACATTATCTCTTTATCAACTTCTTCTTCTTTCTTTCTCATCATCTTTTTTTCTTGTTTCAACTTCCTTTCTTATCTCTCTTCTCAGTTGTTCTCTCTTTCTCTTTCTCACAAGTAGCTTGATTGGCCACTTTTCTTTCCTCTTAACCACTATATCCGCTTGTTTCTTTATTTCTCTCTTGTTTTCCATCACCTCTAACAATTGTTCCACATCTCTCTTTAATTCATGTATCTCTTTTTGCATCCTCAAATATCTATCTCTCTCTCTCTCTCTCTCTCTCTCTCTCTCTCTCTCTCTCTCTCTCTCTCTCTCTCTCTCTCTCTCTCGCTAACTTCTTCCTTTCCTCTTTTCTTTTCCTCTCTCTTTCTTCTTGTTCCCTCTTCCGGTGACTCAATAACTTTATAAATCAATTAACCATTTTTTTTTCTGGATCTCTTGCATCTTCATCATCTATCCAATATGATTTCTAAGGCCTGATAGTTCTCAACTCTCTATCTCTACTTGCTTTCCTCGTTTCCATCAAGTGTCTTCTCTTTGACATCATCTTTGACAATATTCTATGTTGTTCTTGTTCTCTTATTCTCTCATTCACGTGCTTTGATTTTATCTCATCTCTCTCTATTACTAGTTTCTTCATCCACTTGGGCATCACATACCCATGCTCTATGACTAGTTTTAAGCTCTTCTCTTCACTCATCTTCTTGTCAATTTCTTCACTTCTCTTCTTTTCTTCATTGTATCAAACCTCTTACTTAATTATTCAATTTATTTCTCCACTCTGATACCAAAATGATGCAGATCCTACTCTCAATTTATGCATACAATTTATCCTCACCTTGAAATAGCTCCCACTCTTCCTCTTCTCTACTCTAAACCCTCCAAATTTTCAATCTAGAACCCACACAAGGTAAACCTTTAACCTTAGCCTCTCTTGACAGTCTAGTGTCTTTTTCATCTACCTTAAATGTATGTTATGACAACAATCAAACTAGTCATTAATAATAGTGGGTAAAAATATTCTTACCTTTCTTGAAGACTACTTTGTATTAGTTCTTTGGTAACTATGCTCTACTAGACCACAATTGACTCTTCTCAAGCCTAAACTTCAATTATTATATTCATACCCTGCAATATGCTCTTTCTCAAGGCCATATCCACCTCTTAAATTTTGTTCTCTATCCAATAATCACCACCATTTGGTTTCATCCCAACACATTCCTTTGTGACTTTACTAGTTCCACTCTTCTTAGGGAGAGGTTCTTCAAATCAAGTATCATCTCTTGTTTTATAGCTCAGTGAGCTTCATCAACCATTCCCTTATGCACTTGGGGTTTCAATAAACTTATCTCATCCATTAGTTTTCCCAAATTTCATCAAAAGATCAATCTCACACTCCCTTTACTAAACTGCCCTCCGTAGGGTATCAAAACAATGATTTTTGGCCACTTCATAATTAGATCATCATAGGAATATTCCATGGAAAATAAACCCATTTATTAGGACCCATTTCTTCTATGATGGTGTATGTCCAATATAGGTTCTTCAATCCTTGTCTAAAAGTCTTTTCAACAAAAGTATTTCCTTAACTAGTTAACCCTCTACTAGCCCTACCTAAGCAGTTTTTCCCCTTTAATTTTTGTTTCACTCCCTCATTCAATCAAACGAATACAATTTCTTATACTCATTTAGGGTTTTTATTTTCATGAAAAAACTTGTATGGTCTTCCTTCACAAAAATCCTTCCTAACTCATTGTTTTGACATTTTCCATTAGGTCTCCTTTGCTTACACAGCCTAAGACAGCTCACTGTCATGAACTAAGTAAAAACTAGAATTCCAAACTCCTTAAAACCTACAAACAAATTTTAATCCCTCAACATGAAACCCTCAAAGTTGATGGTTATAGTTTAGTTTAGTTGGCTCAAGCTCCCATTAATTTACAAGAAATAAGTTCACACAAGAATCTCTAAATAAATACACCAATGACCCTCTTACCCTACATGCTCATCAGCTTTAAACCAAGGTATTGACCAACTTGCTTATCAAGGTACCATCGATTGTTACAGTTACTCTTTTTGCTCCAAATCTTGCTTATCCAAGAGAGAAATAACACCTTTATCAAACATGTATTGAAACCCAATAATGAACTCTTGCAAAAACTCAATATAAATTTTTAACACAAATCCTCTTACATGTCGCAATCTCCTTTACCAATGCATGCACCAATTTTCAACACTCAACCATCACAAACTTGCATATAATAAGCTCTTAAACCCTCTGTTACAACTTGCACAGTTTTGTCAAAACATAAGTCTCACTCTCTTAAGCCATATACCCACTCAATTCATACAAATGCACAAAATTTTATCTCTTATATTTTCTAGTTTTCCTTACAATGCTCATACAGAGTTAGTACTTCTAAATAAAAACAATAATTGCATAGAAACTGTTACAACAAGAATATAACCACAAGAAAATTTAAACAAATTCCTTCTTGATATCTCTTGTTTATTCTCATTCGAATGGGAATGAGGTAAATTCATTTACAATTGTAATTTATAGTCTTCATTAGTGTCTAACTGAATGCACATCGTTATATTCATTGGTCATATGAGTGACCTTAGCCTTAACACTAACTTGCTTAAATTAAAGACCAAGTCCTTGACTTCTAGACTCATGTTATGATTTCTAGTCCCTAAATTTGGATGTTTCCATCCTTATACACATGTCAGATTTGATGCTCCTACATCACTTGTCTTCTTAAAAAAAATTGGCATCCACATTAATGGTGGCCTAGGTTTATGTTTTGGTTATTGAACTAGGACTATCTTTTGACTTTTATCCGTTGTTGTTGATGTGTGTGCCACCTCCAGTTAATACCACCTTTTGTTATTTTCCACACTCATTCACCTATAAAATCTTCAAGTTTTCTCCAATGGTGAATATTTTTTTTCTATCTAGAAGGATCTAAATCATTTTTCCACTTATTTTCATTGTTTATAGCCAAGAGCTCTCAATTTTAACTACGAGGTAACTTCCAAATTAATTGCCTCCCATTTTTATATCTTTTAAAATGTGTAATTAATATTGTATTTACTTATTTCACATGCGTGAAACTTTACATCCTTTCCAACTATAATTAATTCCAAGTTGTTGAAAGTTATTCACCACTTCCTGATTTCCACCATGGAAAATTTGAGTGGCGAAGCTTTGTTAATTCATGAATATTCTGGATTCATAAATTTGGTTTTGGAAAATTTTTTAGGGGTCGGAGACTTACTATTTCGCCTAAATTTTATAGGTATAAGTTATTTTTTGGGTCAATTCGTCAAGCATTTAAACTAATAGCTGACTTTTTATATTAAATTTACCTTTACCACGAAAGATAAATTTTCCACATTTACATATATATATATTCTCATTATAATTCTGATATTAAACATCAACTCGCAATTCTGATTTTAGTGTGGGCATTGATTATCGACAAAAAATCATTATCTGACAATAGTATACATGACCCCAAGTTATGTAAATTCTAACTATTCCATTGATTATAGAATATGCTATCAGTCAATAACATACATGCTACAACCTTTCCTATAAGACTGCAAGTATCATATATGTTATCGGCCATTAGTATGAATACATGTTACTGGCTGGTATCATATATTCATACTATGAATATATGCTACCAGTCGGTAGTATGAATGTATACTATCGGCTAGTAGCATATATTTATGCTACCTATTGGTACCATGTGGTACAAATCTGTAGCTAGTTTTATAGTTTACATCTGGCTCATCCATGATTACATACTTATATTACAAAATTGGATTGGTCTTACGTAAAATGACCTATGGTAATAATAACAAGAAGACATATCAATTATAAAGGAAAAACACCATATTTAATTATTTTAGGCGGCCAAAAAAATCACGCACACAACTTGCATCCACTTCAAACATAGGTAAGATATTATTTTTAATGCATTTGTTAGTTTAATTTAAATTTTCAAGATCATAGTCAAACCCTTGTCCCTTTTGAATGCATAAACCCCCACTAATAATTGTATTCCACATGAAATAATTAATGAGAAGAACATGTCACCAGACACACCATATGGAATAATTAATTAGAATAACATGTCACCACACTCACCACATGGAACACTTAATCAAAATAACATGTCTAGCACATGAAAATATTATTGTTAATGACATGTCAGAGCTGGAAGATAATCCTCATTATAACAATGCTTCTAGTGGAAGACATTCCTAATGATGAGATTCAAGTAGTACAAGATATTTCCAATTCTTCAATCTCATGAAATAGAGACTCAAGTTGAAAATTCTAAACAGAAATCTATGTGAAGGAAAAAAAAACCTAGTTGGACAATTGGGAGGTCAGTTTAAGGTAGACTGGGCATCTAAATATCCATTCATTGAACCTTTAGAGCCAAAGAATGTTAGTAATACTCCAACATAATGTAGATGTACAGTATGTAGTTGGAAACAAAAAATAGAGCACAGAGTACAACTGAATTTGGACACAATTGAGAAACATTGTGGAGAAAGTATATGTGACAGTCACAGAAAAAGATGGAAAAAAATAAAGACACATAAATGGAAAACTACAATAAGATTGCTTGTATGTGAGATATGCAGCCGATGTATGAAAATGAACAGAAACATCAACAAATAACTTGTTGAGGAAGGGGGAACAATTAATGCATAATTTTGAAAAGTTATGAATAATAATCTACATGCCAAAAAAATACAGTTCTCTATTATATTCCACATTCTTAAACATGATAGACCAATTTTAGATTTTGCAAATTATAATGTTTTGTTTTAATATAATGAGTTTCTCAACATTCCAACAATCACATTGGTGAGAGAGCAGTGCTTGGGAAATGACAAAGTGTTTAGCGAAAATTGAAATAGAAGATTTAAAAGAAAAGGTAAAAAAATTAATGTTTATCTCACTGTTCATCGATGAGGTCACAACAATTGACAACACATCATGGGTTTGCATGCACATCTACACTTTTGAGAATCATTCAAGGAAAAATCATTTGTTATCTATTAATAAAATAGTTGCACATTTTAATACTAAAAACCTTTATGAATTGGTTATTTCTTATTTAAGGAATTTAGTTGGGCTGGATGACTATGCAATTGCTACTAAGTTGGAACTTGTGTTGGTATTGATGGTGCATTAGTAATGCAAGGGTCATAAAAGTGGACTTTGTGTTCATCTACAAATTAAAATTACCCCATTTATGATTCCAATTCATTGCATGGATGATAGATTGAATCTTGCATATAGAATTATTCAGCACGTTTCAAAATTTCACCAAAGTACGAAGAGCTCATCTATGACTTGCACGCTTACATAGCGAGTAGACCAAAAAGTTTTTTAGAGTTTCATAAATTTTCAGTTGGATTTACTGATGGTAAAAATGCTCCTTAAAGATGTTGATACAAGATGGATTTTCATGTATGAGTTTGCTTGCAGGATTTTTGAATAATATCCATCTTTAGCATGTTTCATGTTTAAAATCTGCAGGGAAGTTGACAGAGTGAAATATTTTTTTTACCATTTAAAAGATTTGGAAACATTATTGACACTATGTGGTTTCTTCCCTATGTTGAAGGAAATCAATTGATTAATTAAACATGCTCAAGTAAGATCCATATATATTTCTGACTTCATAAGGTTGAGAAAATATACATATGTTTATCTCTTGATATGTTATACAACTCTGATAGAAAATTTTAAAGTACCAATTTTCAGTAGTTGGAAAACTTCAGTAGATATAAAGGATCTGAAAAGCTATTTGAAATTCAATATCAATGACCATCTTTGTATTGTAGTTAATGGGATAGATATTTCAATGCACACTTTCCAAAAAAATATAGATAGCACAGTAATAAGATCTTGAAGAATTACATATAACACGTTATTTATATGAAAAGGTTATATATATAACACAAGAATTAAATTAAGATTTTTTTCCAGAAATATTATCTCATGGGATCATATAATGTTTTAAAAGAGATAACCTAGCTTGAGGCCATGACAATGATGTATCTTAGTTTTTGGAATCTTGATAGAGGTAAAGAAGGCATATTAAATTTATTTTACAAATTTATGAAAACTCTCATTAAGTATTTCAGTGAATCTGTAGAGTTCCAAGGAGTTGAAATTAAAGGTCTTCTACAAAAATAATTATTGATGTCCCAATCATCTCATGTCGCATGCTCAAAATGATTGATCAATATAATTTTCTTTTTGAACTAATAGAATAAGGTGCAATTACATGGGTATGGAAAAAGTTGTATCCTAGTAAGCATCATGCAAGAAAACATCAGTGAATATTTCTGATTATATGAATTTTTTCAAAAAATAATATTGGGATCAGTGGAAGATGAAAGGTGTTTTAGTGCATTAACATAATTTGTTAAGTTAAAAAATATGAAACATATTGAATACAAATTTAGAGACTTGTTTGAGATTGTATGTTTCATGCCATATTCTATGGACACATTCCCATATGAAAGAGCATTGGAAATATGAATTTCTCTTATAGATAGGAGATGGATCTTTAATACAGGCACCAGAAGAGAAGATATGGACATTCACATTGAATATGCCTCTAGGACGTTAGATATGAGTACGAGTTATGAAGAACAAGTTAGTGAAGGTCCATGAATGTTTTTAGCTACCTGATTTTAACTAATGATTTAAGAACATTATATTTCTTGAACTAAAATTTCATATAACATTTTTATGTAGCTAACATTTTGTGTTCTTTATTGAAAGGTAGTTTCAGTATCGTTGTTTGCTATTTTTAATTTACAAATCTATGAATTAGTTTATTTTTTCCATTATCTTTCCTATTTAAGGTTTGATTGTTACAACTTACTATATGATTGTTTTGACTCTTGAGGTGTGTTAAATATAGTAACCCATCATAGCACTCATTGGTGGAAACAAGAAATATTAAAATGCCACTATATAAAGAACTAAATCTTAACAATCAAAAAACTAGTTTTTCCATAAATCTTAAGCATGGAAAGAATGAGACACATAATTTTTGTAGAAACTACCAATTAATTTATACAATCAGATACAAAGAAATTAAAAAAAAAAAAATTTGTCCACGTACACAAGAAATCATTTTCTTGATTTCATTTCTTCCATAAAACAGTTTCTCCAACAGTCTTTCCAGGTTACAAAAGAAATCAATTTTCTTAATTTACATAAATAGTAGTAGTTATTGTTCTCATTTCTCTTTTGCAGAAGCTACTTCCTTTCCTTGGGCTTAACTAGAATAGTCACTTAATATTCTTGATTCAATTAGATCCTTCGCAACATCATTTATATTGAAAAGTATTTCACATTCTGCATTTGTTGCATCCCCTAGCTGAAGCTAAACTAGGATTTGAATCAATTTTCTTCTTCAATAAAATATTTGGATCCATTCCATGTTCCTTGATAATTCTTCGTATAGCATTATTCTACTTGTTCAAAAGAACAACCTTTTCTTTCGACCCAATGAATCCATTCTCACTTTTCTTCACATTTTTCAGGTGCACATTAAGCACATGTACCTCATTCTTCATATTATGATACTGAACTACATTTAGAAAATAAAAAATAGTAAGACAAAAATTAAAAATAACCATAATTAATTATTATTAACTTTCTAAATACTATTATAACTTACCACATCCTTTTCTATCTCTACATTAACAATCACAACATGAATCTTTTCTCTGTACCATTGATTATAGTAGTAGGATTGGGCTTCTGCATTTAAATTTTCTATTATGTCTAACATTATCCATATTATATCTAACATTATATGGATAGTATTGTGAATGCCCTCAAAAGAAATATTATCTAGAACAAGACACTTGGAAATATATTACAGGATGTTAAGGAACACCTTAAAGTATTTGATAATTATAAGATCACACATACCCCCCATAATGGTAATAAATGTGCTGACAAGTTGTCTAATCTAGGGGTGAATAGCAATGATTTAAAATTTTGGGTTAAGGGTGATTGAATCCCCTTAGCTATTAGTAATATCATACACCATGACAGATCATAATGTTAATATTTCTTGTCACAAGAGGGACAAAACATTCTGCACTCGCCAAGGCAAAGTGTTTAAGTGTGGTGTAATCAATATGGGGGTTGTCTTTTAATTTATTCCTTACTATTTTTTAGTGTGATTGTTCTGGTGTTGGAAAGCTAATAGAGAAGCCATGGGAGGTGATAGAATTCAGGTTGAACCTTCTAGCCATGGTACCATTGTTGAAAATCCTTTGATGTGGCATACTCTTAGAATTAGGGGCTTTAGAAAGTATGTTTCCAGATTGAAGGGGCACAACCCCCTCTTACCATGGAATTCGGAAGGCCTTGGAATGATGGTAGGGTTGTTATCAAAGGTATGGAGATGGATATTTCTAAGGATTTTATAGCTAAGATCATGAGAATGGACACACAGGGCCTAAAACTTTTTAAAGATCAGACCGCAGAGAGCATGAAATCAACACCGTTTTATAGGTAAGGGAAAATTTTATTTTCTTATTGATGGAATTGCTAGGTCTTGCATTCTGGGAGAATGGAAAGAATTTTTTTATCACATTATGAGGTATATCACCCTTGAAGTAAAATTCAGGAAGATATACATACTCAATCTATCTCTCCTGAACATGTTTAGACACCGGATTATGATGAGTATTCCTTTCTTTTTATTCATGTCTCTCTCGGCCTCTGTGAGGGATTTCCAAAGAGGTAAGTTGGAGGCTCCCATTCATAGTGGGTTGATCCTTCTTCTTTATCAGAACGGAAAACCCATGGTGCATAAGGATTTTGTGGTCAAATGGGGGTTTGATGATGATATCACCTTGGCAGAGTGCTTGGCTAAGATGTGCATGGGTAAGAGTCCCCACAACAGGGATGAAGGGGAGGCGAGTTTCCAGACTAGGGATTTGGAGGAAAGCATAAATGAAGGGGATTCTAATGGGAAAGCTAAAGTCTGTGAGGAAGAGGTTCAGAATTATGAGAATCTAAACAGTAGGGTGCAACATTTGGAGATAGTTGTGCAGGCCTTGGCTAAAGTTAACTCAAAAATGAGAGAAGGGATGATGGACAGAATCAATGCATCCAAAAATATTTACATGTTACAGAAAAACATAAGAGTGGATGTCTTGGAGCTAGAGAAGTAGGTCAAGGATATGAGGGAGAGACTAGTGGCAGTGGAAGTGGGATGGAGGAAAATAAAACTTCAACTCAGCATCAACAAACCTGAGGAGAATGAGGTTGTGTGGGGGTTGTAGATAGAGCTAGAGCGGGAACAACAATAGGATGATCCCATTAGCATTCCTAGAAACCCTCCTATTTGTCACAAGTTTATGTAATTTCTATTTCTAGTGGTTTGGGCATTTTGTCACCTTTTTTCAAACTGTGTATGCTCTATTTTGCATCATGTTTGTTTTTTGTTCTCTCTAGTAGTTAGTTTTTGATGGACCTTCGTTTTGTGGAGTTAATCTTGTTTAACTCTTTCAGGTCTTATCTCTTTTTTTCTCGTTCTTGGTTATTATCATGATGCATCTTTTATTGTAAGGCCTCTGGGAGTCGATCCATGTTCTTACCTTATCTAATAAAAAAATGTTATATCTAACACATTATCATGATAAGGATTAGAAACAGTAACTGAACTATATATAGCTTGATTCAATAATATATCAATCTTTTCCGGATGATTTTTAACTAAAGAAAATAAATAATTTTTTTTGTGAGTGGTTTTGAAAATGGGCACTAATTTCTTTAATCAATGTTTTTTTTCCCTGAAATCCTAATTTTTTAATGATTCAATATCTTTCAAAACAATTTCTTTAACAGTGGTTGAACAATTATCAGCAAAAAGACTTCCCAATGAAATTTTTTTGATCTCATCATCAATTAATGGTGTTTCCCTCAAATTTGGAGATGGTGTATTGTACATTTGTTCTCTTTCTGGGGAAGCTTGTGTTGGACCCTGAATTGGATGTTGAGGATTGAAATTTGTAGGGGCCTAGTCCCTACTTTCATTTATATCATTCCTACAATCAGTAAATTGCCACTTAGATATGATTTGCTAATGCATGTGGATGCTTTGTATAGTTATATCATAGTGAGTTTGATGCATTTTCCTTGCTTTTGTTCATAAAAACTGATTACCGTATAAACTTCCTACTAACTGTATTTGTGAGGAAAATGTGATGATGTGTGCAGAGAAATGATGAATGTTTTTTGTTGATGTAATTACGAAGTCCGAGTTTGGAGTTGAAATATGGGAGCAGAAGACTTTTTCCACCAGTTGACCTATTAGTATGGGACTTGTTTCTAACTGTCCCATAGGAATTTATGATTTTTATTTAATATTGATTAGTGGAAGATGTTAGTGCCGCCTATTATGGTGAATAATGTAACCGTTTGTGTCTATATTAAGACACCTTCCTAAGAACATGATTAGTGATTATTTTTTTGGAGATACTTTGCAATATATCATTTGTGGGATTCAGAACTTTCAACTTCGTATGATGTACATGATATGGAAATTATTTGAATTAATAGAAGTAAACATCATTTTGAAGATCTAAAGCTATTGGTAATTCCTCTGTCCCCACTCAACTGAGGAGACAAGAGGTTGTTTTATGTTCACATATGCATACGGTTTTCTGATAAGTCTTACTGCAATCCTTGTTTCAGTATATTTCATGCAATCTTTGGTTGAATGTATTTGTTTTCCTTACCAACACTTTTATCTGGAATATGTGTTTCCTTTTATGCAAAGTCTAGTTAACATGCAATCTTACTTTTACTAAGTTCTAGCTTCAATTGTGTAGTTGTTTCAATTCCATTTGTTTGAGTAATTGTGTGTAGCCTTTTATTTCCTTTCAATTTCAATTACAAAGTGTAGCTTTTTAGACTTCCTTTCATTTAGTAGATGAATTCCGTAGATTTACATTAGGTTTCTGTAGATTAGTAACCAACACAACACCCCCCAACAGAAATCCCAATGGGAACTGGTTACATAAATTTCCATTACATACAACCTAGGACACAGTGCTGGTTTATAATGAAACTAACAGGAGATCATGTTAGTTAAATGATTGGAGAATACAATGACCCATCATTTTTGGCACCATTTCTAGGGACACCATAAGCACACTACGTTGTTCTTTCACTTCACATGTTATGGGTGTTAATGGAGTTCATATATGTAACCAGTAGATGTCTTGGGCCTTGTTTCAATAACCACCTTTGATGCATAGGCCATGGGACAATCAAGGGATATTTATAACATGCAACATTCAATAAATCTCTCTGGATAGTTTACACGTAGAAGACACCGTGAGTGACACTGCCTCCAATACAACACCTAGAATCATTTCTCAGCCTTCTTTATCCTCTATCCAACACTCAGAAATGGGGGACCATGGGAATAATGGAGACCTCCCCTTGGGTCAGACCTTTACTTACCCCATTGTCTTGGATGAGGATGAGGATGCACCCATGAAAAATATCTCACCATCCATCCTCCCTATCTTTCTAGGCATGTCTATGGAAGACCCTGATCAGTTCTTGTTTGAATTCAAAGTTCTTGTGCCAGACATATGACTACAGAATGGATAGTCAAAAAATCAAATTGTTTCCTTCCACTCTCAAAGATTCTTCTATGAGATGGTTCATGGGGTTGACCTCTAACTCCATTAATTCTTGGGAAGCCATGGAGACAACATTTTTGGATAAATATCAAGATTACTATAGGGGAAGGGATAGGAAAGAAGAGTTCTTCCAGATATGGAAAAAAGAAGATGAAAATATAGAGGATTATCTGGATAGATTTCTCTTTCTCCACCGACGAAGTGGTTATGAGTTACATGCAGACATTACTAAAATATTTTTTCTTAAAGGACTTGACAAGGAAACTAAGGATTCCCTCCATCTCATGGGAGGAGGAGGATGTGCATAAACTTACCTTAGAAAAAATCACTGAGCTATGTAGAAGTTACTCTAGAACATGAAGGGGTATAAGAAACAAAAAGACATCTAAACTTACTCTGGGTACCTCTGAACTTTTGGAGGAAATGGCTAACATGAAAATAGACATTTTTCCATAGTTAACATCAACCATAGATGGACTCAAGGCCAAAACCAATCTTGCCAAAGAACCTTTGGACATATATTACCCAAAGTGTAGGAAGAGACACCCCCTGAGAGAATGTCCTTTGGATGTCACAGACATGTGTTTAATCTACGAAGTGGCTGACCATGACACTAAGCATTGCACCTTCTTACCACATTGAAAGGAGGCTTGAATGTTGTCTCTCAAGCTGATGGAGAGTTAAAATTTGTTCAAAGGATCAAATAATCAGGCTGGATTTCCACCTAGACCTACTCAGAACCCCTAGAGGATGTCATGGCCTAATCAGGCCCCTCAACCTACTTAGGGACAACCTGAGTGGACAACATCAAATTAGATGACTTATCCACATCCACCACCTTGGATGAATCCCTACACTTAGCTAGGTTAGACACCACCAACCCCAGCAAGTCCATGGCACAACCAACAGTGGGGTTCTCAACAGAATCCTAACCAAAACCAGCCATGGACACCACCACAAAACATTAATCAACAATGAAGATTCCAGCAACCACAGCTAGCTTTAATGGCCCCACCATAAGCATACCAACAACACAAACAAGCAACAGAAGCACAACTTTCAGCCCAACCAATAGCAAATCCTTAAAATCAGCAGACAACTTCAATTGATGAAGTAGGACCAAGTAACACAATGCATGTTAATACTATTGGTAATTTGCAAATAAGGTCTAGAAAAACATTGAATCCTCCTATTGTTATCACAAAAATTCTTGTAGACATTGATAAAGAAGAGACACTTGAGGACAATATAGAACCTACACCTTCTCCATAGACACAAAACACTCAGAACAGTCAATAACTTAACCAGAATACCTATTAAAGCTCCTTTCCCAGAGTGATTATAGGACACTTAAACTGTAGATGAAACAATGCTAGTACAAGAATTGAAAAAAGTTCACATTGAGGTCCCACTTCTGTGAGCAATAAGGGACATTCCTGAATTAAACCAAACCATTAGAAATGAGTGTATAAAAACACCAGGGAGGAAAAAGAAATACCCAAAAACTATTCACGTGGAAGGAAATTTGGTTGATTTAGTAGCTGGAAACCTTATTTCACCAAAATATGGGGATCCCAGGAGTCTAGTTATTACTATTTGTATAAAAAATCAGTCAATATCTAATGTTTTGGTGGATCTTGGTGCTTCATTAATGTCATCACAACAAAATGTTTAATCTATTGTCCTTAACAGGACTACAACCTACCAATATTGTTCTTCAACTAGCAGATCAATCCATTGTTGTACCATATTGTGTGATCAAGGATATAATGGTCACCGTTGAAGCCTGGGAATATCATGTAGATTTTATGGTCTTATAGCCTAAAGCTCAGAAATTGGGATATCTAGTTATCTTCGAGTGACCCTGGTTAGCCACTGTTGCTACATATATTGACTGTAGGTCAGGAAAAATGACCATTTTAAAAGGGAAAAAATCAAACATATTTCATTATACCCTCCTTCCCAACCTTATGTGAGTTCTTGTGACCATGTATGGGTAGATTCTTTGGATACTAATTCTCTGAGTTCTTCTTATTTGGCCACCATTAAAGTGCAAAACCATATGGTAGACGTTGTTGAGTTACATACACTTATTGATGCAGAGCGCTCTGTGACTATCAAAATCAAAACTCTAGCTACAGAAATTGGAACTCTGATTGTAGACCCATTTTCTCTAGACATGTTCAATGCTATTTCCTTAGTAAGTAATACTTCTGACGAGTCTTGGAAAGAAATCTATGATTGTAATTTGGAATATTCAGTTCTTGATTTATATTGTCCTTTGACCAAGATTTTGTATCTTGATAATATACCCATTTTACACATGCTTCAATCCCATGTTTTCCCATTAAATTCCTTAATCACCAATGTAGAGCTTGCTCTTTTAAATGATACTAAGCAGGTGCCTTTCGGCATAGGAAAAGAGCTGACCATTGGTAATGATTTAGAGGTTGATCAAGAAGCCAGGGTTCTTTAAGTTTTTAAAGAAACATTCCCACGCTTTTTCCTGGGATTACACTAATATGAAGGGCATTCATCCTAATATTTGTATGCACCATATCTACACTGAGGACATCAAACCTATAAGGAAGCCACAATGGAGAATTAACCCAATGCTTAGAGACATAATCAAAGGTGAGATAGAAAAATTGCTAAAGGTAGGATTCATCTACCCTATATCTGATAGTTAGTGGGTCTCCCAATTAGTTATAGTTCCCAATAAAAATGGTAAATGGCGAATATGTGTTGACTATAGGGAACTTAACAAAGCCACTAAGAAAGATTAGTTTGCCCTGCCTTTTATTGACTAGGTTCTGGACAATCTTGCTGGTAAGAAATATTTTTCTTTCTTAGATGGGTTTAGTGGGTATAACCAAATTAGTATTACCCCTAATGATCAAGATAAAACTACCTTTACTTGTCCCTGGGGTACATTTTATTAACAAGTCTTACCTTTTGGAATTTGTAATGCACCTGCTGTGTTTCAGAGAGTAGTCTTGGCAATCTTCGCAGATCTCACTAATGATTGTGTTGAAGTTTACATGGACGACTTCACTTTCCACGGATCCACTTTTGACCAATCCCTGAATAACCTTGAGAAAGTATTAAGCAGATGTGAGTAACACCAATTATCTCTGAGTGATTAAAAATGTCTGATGATGGTCGACCAGGGAATTGTCTTAGGTCACCATGTTTCAGCCAAAGGTATACAAGTTGACCCCAAAAAGATATTATTCATCACTTAGTTACCTACACCATCTAATTAGAATGACATCATAAGTTTCCTTAGTCATGCAGGGTATTATTGGTGGTTTAAAAAATATTTTAGTAAAATTATTGCACCTATGTTCTCATTGCTAATAAAGGATTGTGTTTTTTGTGGTCCCCTCATTACTAACAAGCATTTGATTCTATCAAATAGAAGATGACAACTTCCCCAGTCTTACGAGGCCCTGATTGGGGACAACCTTTCCATATCCACATTGATACCTCTAATACAGCCATGGGTGTTGTCCTTGGGCAAAAAGATACAGAAGATCACATGTACGTCATTTACTTTATCAACAAGAACTTGACTCCTACGAAAATAAATTACAATGGTAAGGAAAAGGAATTCTTGGCTATGGTATACTCCTTGAATAAATTTTGTTCTTACATCAATGGATATAAAATCTTTGTCTACATTGACCACTATGCCATTCGATACTTGATGAATAAACTGGTAGTTAGAGGTATGATTATTTTATGGTTACTCTTGTTATAGGAATTCAATCTTACCATTACTGATGAGCCACGAAAATCTAACGTTGTTGCTGATTTATTTTCAATATTGAATGTTTCAGGTAATGATGAAGAAGTCTGGGATCAATTTCCCAACAAACATTTGTTTGCTATATCAACTAAGACTTCATGGTTCGTCGATCTTGCAAATTATTTAACAACAGGGAAGTTTCCTGTCTATTTCACTCATAAGGAGAAACTAATATTGGTTAAAAATAGTGCAACGTATAAATGGTGTAATGGAATTTTATTAAAATGTTGTCCTAATAAGGTTCTTTACAGGTGCATTCGAGAAGATGAATTACATGACATATTGCGAGCTTGTCATGATGAGCCAGGAGGCGGACATTATTTAGTAAAAAGCATAATTCACAAAGTCCTTGGAGTAGGGTACTATTGGCCTTCCCTCCACAGGACTTCAAAAAGTATGTATGGCAGTTTGATGGATGCCAACGAATGGGGAAGTCCACACTTTCAATGGAAATGCCTCTTAATCCTCAACTAGTCTTAGGACCATTTGAGGAATGGGGAATTGATTTCGTTGGACCTTTTGATCCCCCATCTTTTGGAAAAGAATACCTCTTGGTATGAATGAACTACGTCACTAAATGGGCTGAATTTCAAGCATTGGCATCTACCAATGAGAATGTTGTTGTTGATTTTTTGTACAATCAGATATTACTACGATTCGGTGCACCCAAGGCCATTGTATCTCATCAGGGTCCTCAATTTGTTTCAAACGTTATTGAGGTTTTTTTGGAAATCTACCGAATCAAGCACCAAAAATCGTCACCCTATCTTCCCCAGTCCAATGGGCAGGTGGAAGTAACCAATCAAGAACTTGAGAATATTCTAACTAAAGTGATCAGTGCTAACAGAAAGAATTGGGTACAAAAACTTCCTCAAGCAGCATCAGCCTATAACACGACGGTGAAAACAACTACTAGTTTTTCCCCCTATGAGTTGGTATTTGGGAAGAAGTCACTGTTACCTGTTGAATTTGAATTGTGCACCTGGATAACACCACTAGAATTTGGGATTAATGTGGATGAAGCACAACACAAATGAGTGATACAGTTGAATGAATTATAAGAAATACTGGATGGAGGCACAACAACAGATAAAATTTCTTCAATATTAGTGGAAGACCTGACACGATGTTCATATCAAATATAGGAAATTTCATGAAGGAGACTCAGTCTTACTCTTTGATTCCAGATATCAACAGTTTAAAGGTAAGTTATAGACACACTAGTTGGGCCCCTATTAGATCGACAGAGTGTTTGATAATGGCTCTGTGCGGTTATTACCAATTGATGGAAACAAATGAAATCTTCTTGTGAATGGACACAGACTCGAAACTTACTAATGACCTATTGACAAGGAAAATTTCACCTGGGGACATTATGCTAAGTGAGTACATGCATGTTGAGGTGGCTATTCGCCCCTCGAGCATGGAGTAGTTGTTTCTTGTTAATTTCAATAAAGGAGGATGGTCATTCTTTGATCTTCTTCCCTTAAGTTAGATTGTTTTGTTTTTAATAAATGAGGAAATCTTCATTATTTCGAAATTTCTAATCACATTTAACCTCAAACTATAGGATGTGGGAATCTACAAATATCAGACACTGAACTTGGCATGGGTAAGTACATCCTAACTCACTATGGATATTCCCTTATGAAGCGATTCCCCATGTGTGTACTAGTCATAATTACATCCATCATGCAAAGTCAATATATTTACTGTGGATATCATTCCAAATCCGATGCTATGGTATCATGGCATAAGGATGTAATGAGTCATGATTTTCACACACCTCATATACATCACATTCTATGAAGCATGACAGGTGTCAATTGGGTTTGAAATGATGGGATGTGCACCATCTCACATATCATAAACTCTCACAGATGGCTGGTCTTGCCCACCTTTTTACACTGCCAAGTTTGCTATGATTTTATGTCATTCAAGGATTCTGGTGCAATTCACATTAATAGTTATAAACTACTTATTGTCATTGCTTCATGAGTATTGAGCATATCATTCTACCTACCATCACATAGTTAATTCAAGCATGAACTTTTCTTGTTTCTCTACTATCAGGATTCATTCACCTTCAGCATGGGACAAAAGAAGAAATCAGAGCCTGATTCTCTGGACCAATTACTGCAGGAATGTTGTGATTTCACATGTGTTTTATGACTCATATTGGCTTGAATTCATATATAAATTCAAAGGTTTTGATGAAGGTATCATGGAGGAGTTCTTGGAAAATATTGAGGCTACCTATTGACCTATTGAAAGAAAATGAGTTGAGATTACTAGTCAGGGAGTTTCTGAACTATCTAGCTTGTTGGATTTTTGTTTGAAAGTAATGAAAAGGAGTTTGATAATGGATCTGTGTGGTTATTACCAATCTATGGCAACAAATGAACTCTTCTTGTGAATGGACACAAACTCAGGACTTACCATTGACCTATTGACAAGGAAACTTTCACCAGGGACATTATGCTAGGTGAGGACATGCATGTTGAGATGGCTATTCACCCCTTGAGCATGGAGTAGTTGTTTCTTGTTAATTTAAATAAAGGATCATGGTCATGACTTCAATATTCTTCCCTTAATTTGGATTGTTTTGTTTTCAATAAATGCAGTAATTTGCATTATTTTGAAACCGCTAATCACATTCAACCTCGAACTACAGGATGTGGGAATCTACAAATATCAGACACTGAACTTGGCATGGGTAAGTACACCCTAACTCACTATGGATATTTCCTTATGAAGTGATTCCCCATGCATGCACTTGTCATAATTACATCCATCATGTAATGTCAATATATTTATTATTGATATCATTCCAAATCCGACACTATGGTATCACAACATAAGGATGTAATGAGTCATGATTTTCACACACCTCATATACATCACATTCTATGAAGTAGGACAGGTGTCAATTGGTTTTGAAACAATGGGATGTGCACCATCTTGAATATCATAAACTCTCGTGGATGGCTGGTCTTGCCCACATTTTTACACAGCCAAATTTGCTATGATTTTATGTCATTTAAGGATTCTGGTGCAATTCAAATTATTAGTTCTAAATTTCTTCTTATCATTGCTTTATGAGTATTGAGCATATCATTCTACCTACCATCACACAGTTAATTCGAGCATTTATTTTTCTTGTTTCTCTATTATCAGGATTCATTCACCTTCAGGATGGGATAAAAGAAGAAATTAGAGCCTGATTCTCTGGACCCCTTACTCAGGAATGTTGCACTTTTGTAGGTGTTTTATGACTCATATTGGCTTGAATTCGTCTAGAAATTCAAAGGTTTTGATGAAGGTATCATGGAGGAGTCCTTGGAAAATTTTGAGGCTACTTGTTCACCTATTGAAAGAAAATGAGTTGAATCAGGGAGTTTCTGAACTATCTAGCTTGCTAGATTTTGGTTTGAAAGTAATGATGAATGCTCCCCTCAAATATTTTCTTGCTCTATTTCATGAGGAGGGTGAGGAATTCCCCTAGGTTATCCTTACCCCCTAGGGTGTGTAGAAAGGCTTTAAGCGGGATATCCTGCCCGACATTTGGAGAGCAGTAGCCAAATGGGTTAGCATGTATTTAATATGTGACAGCCAGCCCTTTGTGTTGGGTGGTGATGCACTCAAGATTCTTATTCATTTTAAGAAAGGATGCATCAACCTAGCCCTCAGGGTAAATTTACCTGAATACTTGGTAGACGTCATTATAAAAGTTGACCAAAAATACAAGTTTAGAGCGTGCAAAGCATTGTTGAAACACCCAGGGCTAATTCATTTATTGTGCTCACATAAAGTATTTTTTCAGCCAAAGAAAAGGCTCGAAATGGTTATTGTGGGGGAGGGTTCCAAGCAGAAATAATTAAAATCAGGTCCATCTTCCATGCCTCGGTCCATTCCTGCACCAACCTCTCACCCTACACATAAGAAAAAGGATGAACTTGGCACTCTGATGCACGTGTAAAAATCACTTTCCCAAGTAAGTCCATCTTCAACCACTTCCAGTTCTAGGGGGAAGAACACCTCTACTCCATCTTCTTCTATGTGTCCCCAACCATGTTGATCTTGTGTATTGCATAAAATTGGAAGCTCCAGGTTGGAGAGATTTGTTGATGTTTGTGTCCATGTGTGGGACATGGAGAATGAGGGAGACAATGATGTTTTTATCACTGAAAAATCACCAAACACCATCTTCACTACCCCTCATCATTTTCCCTAGTATTCAGTCTTGCCTGCATCTTCAGAAGTTCACTCCACAACTCTAGAAGATTACTTCAGTACCTAAAGCCTAGAATCCCATTCCAACACCTGTTACAATGGACATTGATCATCTTGGGTCATGTCAAGCTGAAAATCCTCACAATTATCTAGAAGAAATTGCACTCCTTAAGGCCAAATTGAAAGGTATGGAGGAAACCAACATGTCTTTACAAACTGGATTTACCCAATGCACAGTCAAGAAAATTAGATAAATAACTACTTTATACATTGAAGTTAGTATCTTAAAGTGATAGGAGGATAAACGTCTTAGCATTTTGAATTCTTTCCATCAAATATCTCTTTAGAATGCAGAATTAAACAAAGAAAATTAGACGTTAAAAGGAGAGTTGGAAATTATCCAAGATGGAAAAGAAAAATTTCTCTCTTTTGGGCTTTGTCTGTCCTTTGGCTTTTAAGATATTATCCTATAGGAAAGCCTCCTTAGTTTACAACATGTTCATTCAAGAGCAATTTTATTCTTCGTAGTTGTTTCAGTTGTGTTGTCAGGTGCCTTACAAAGTTCTTAATGGAATTAGTTTCTTATTTGTTTAAAAGTCCAATACACCTAAAATTCAAAACTTTCTCTGTGAATTTTACCTCCATAATATGTTAGTTACCAATGTCCTTGAATTCTTACTTAACTTATTTATAGGGGATTTTCAGTTAAAAGCCTTTCAGTCCTTGTTGCAAAATTAGATCATATGGGGTGAGAAAAAGGATATTTTCAATCACACGGCTCAAAAAATAAGTTTTTATATCCATCCTACACATCATATTGATGTAGCTGTGTGGAAAAATTTCAGATCTCTCTACTACCAAGTAGGTATTGGAGAGAATACTTCAAAAATCATACTGAAATGTGTAGAGAATTTTGAAACCTACAGTCAGCAGCACTTTGGGATGGCTAGGTAGGCCTGTGACAGGAGATGGGACACTTTGAGCTTTTCATTGAAACGCACAGGGAGGTTATTTCCCCTAAAAACTTGAGTTGGAGTATGCGTTGGGGTGATGCCCTCATTACAATTATAAGACAGTTGTCAGAAAAAATAGCAAGTAATAAAATGATGAATGGGAAGGACTTCCAGTGCATCCACCCCTCCTCTTGAGTCCTACTACCACTTGGAAAAACATTATTGCACAGTCAAACGAGAACTTTACAACTTGGGTTGAGGTCACTTCAAATACTCAAGGATGTAAAGGTATGAGGAAGCAATATGTTGATCAGTTCAAAGAATATGACATGGCTCAGCAACTTGGTTATAGAGCATGACGTAGATAGGTTACATTGGGACATGCAACAGGTAAAGTAAGGGGAAAATGATGAGTGCATTATTTGGCTCATTTATATCATTCCTACGATCAATAAATTTCCACTTAGATATGATTTGCTAATGCATGGGGATGCTTTGTATAGTTATATCATAGTGAGTTTGATGCATTTTCCTTTCTTTTGTTCATGAAAACTGATTACCGTATAAACTTCCTACTAACTGTCTTTATGAGGAAAATGTGATGATGTGTGCAGGGAAATGATGAACGTTTGTTGCTGATGTAATTATGAAGTTCGAGTTTGGAGCTAGAATACGGGAGTAGAAGACTTTTTCCACCAGTCGACCTATCAGTATGGGACTTGTTTCTAACTGTCCCATAGGAATTTATGAGTTTTAGTTAATATTGATTAGTGGAAGATGTTAGTGCCACCTATTATGGTGAATTTTGTAACCGTTTGTGTCTATATTAAGACACCTTCTTAAGAACATGGTTAGCTTGTTATTTTTGGAGATACTTTGCAATATATCATCTGTGTTATTCAGAACTTTCAACTTCATATGTTGTCTACGATATGGAACTTATTTAAATTAATAGAAGTAAATGTCATTTTGGAGATCTAAAGCTACTGGTAATTCCTCTATCCCAAGGGAGAGAAAGGGCCCACTCAACCGAGGAGACAAGAGGTTTTTTTATGTTCACATATGCATACGGTTTTCTGATAAGTCTTACTACAATCCTTGTTTCAGTATATTTCATGCAATCTTTGGTTGAATGTATTTGTTTTCCTTACCAACACTTTTATCTGGAATATGTGTTTTCTTTTATGCAAAGTCTAATTAACATGCGATCTTACTTTTACTAAGTTCTAGCTTCAATTGTGCAGTTGCAATTCCATTTGTTTGAGTATTGTGTGTGTGTATTTCAATTTCAATTAGAAGTGTAGCTTTTAGACTTCCTTTCATTGCAGTAGATGAATTCCGTAGATTTACATTAGGTTTCCGTAGATTAGTAACCAACTTAAAAGATCTCACAACACCCCCCAATAGAAATCCCAACAGGAACTGGTTACATAAAGCTCCATTGCATACAGCCTAGGACACAACCCTGGTTTATAATGACACTAACAGGAGATCATGTTAGTTAAATGATTGGAGAGCACAAGGACCCATCAATCAACTCCTCATTAACCATAAAATTAATCAGTAACTTGATTTACAAATAACAATCATATTGAAATGTAAAAGCTAATTGAAAACATACCTTGGGCTTGACGAGGAGACACGTTTTGTGGATATTGCACTTCTTAAAAATCATATTCGTATCTTTTTAAAACTGAAGGAGGTCGACAACGGCCTACACTTTTAGAGGATGCTGCAAAATTGAACGAGTACATTATAAACAATGTAAAATACTAATATTTCTAAAAAATATTTTACATTACTACAAATTGAAATGTAAAAAATCTACAAATGTCTCAAGTTGTTGAGGTGTTACAGAAATCATCATGTGTTTGTTAGATCTTCCCGATGGGGTGCTAGTGAATTTTTCTATAAAATTGTCCCCAATACTATCTCCAACGCCCTCATGTGTAAGATTCCTCTTATAGTGGTGTCTCTTTGGGTGACATCTATAGCCTCAATGCTCTGTTAAAAATAAATAGAATATAATTTTTTAATATAACACTATAACAAAATAGGAGAATTCTTAATGTAAAAAATTAATTTGAATTAAAGAAAGGTAAAGTTTAAACTCATCTCACCTCTAGATTTTCAATGAACAAAAATAATGTCTTAAGCTTTTGGTGGCATGCATTCGGAATAGGCGTGTTGCGTAAATTGTGAAAAGTCTTAAAATATAATAAAAGTATATAATTACAACATAATCTTAACAAGAGAATTACTGATGGTATTCCTTATCTTGGTAGATAAGTATGTGCACCAGTCATATTGGTGATCGACAAGGGCATGTATAATATAAACCAAGGCCTAGTGAGGAATGTTAGTATATCTACCCTACAAAACAAACCTCCTCAAGAAAAATTCCACCATAGCATGTAGAAACGGGTATATGACATCCTGGAGTGAAATTCCCATTTTGGAAGGATTTGTTGCTACTGGATTAATTGTCAGCCTGAATTCTAACTCCAAGTACTTGAAATATCCACCAGTCAATTTTTTCATTATGACAAGATCCACACTATTATGTGGAAGTCCTATCAAATTTTGAATATCTTCAGGGGATTTTCCAAATGAAAGTGTGTGAGATGTGAGTTGTACTTGAAAATTATAATCCTAACTGTTAAAATTTGATACTATGTAGTTAAGTAACTTGTAGTCTGTTTTAAATTGTGGACTATAGATGAGGTCAATAAAAGTACTATATTCAATTTATGTAGACAAAAAAATATGGATCCTCCAGTATCCTTGCTACGCCCTTAACCTATTGCTTGTAATAGGATATGAGTAGCCGACTTGTGGCTTACCATATCATTTTATTATATCATTTATAATTTCTCATGCTTAATAGGTCGGCCTTGGTGATGGCCATAGCATAGGAATAGTATATATAGGGGATTATAGGTAGTATTTCATTATCATTTGAGCATTTGAGTCTTATTATATGGTTTGGAGGTTGCCCCCTCGAAGTGGTGAAGCTATTCTAATTAAATATTGAGATCATTATTCTGAAATATTGTGTTATTTGGTGTTCTATTGTTGCTCTTAATCTGAATTATACAAGTAATTTCATTACAAGTGGTATCAGAGCTGCGATCTGGGCCGAAATTAGGGTAAAAACCCTAATTTTTTGTTTCCACCACATATTGCGAACCAGAGCGAATTGGGTGGGAGATATTTTTACCAAAGTTGTGAAACATTTCAAGTAAGGTTCCCTGAAAATTTTAGACTTTTTAAATTTATTTTGCAAAAGTTATTACAAATTTAGGGTTTTTCATAAAATCACTCCTTAGGGTGCAAATTTGTGAAAAAAATTCAAGTTCTTTACATTTTCAGAAAGCTCTCAAAAAAATAGTATTAGTATCTTCTCTGTGTTTTTTCTTGTTTGGCCGAAAGTGTATCGAAACCCTAAACCCTAAGATTTGACATCATGGCGGGGCCTTCCACAAGAGCAAAAAAGAATCCGGTTACTCCGGGTAAAACCCCAGATAAAGATGGGGTAGTGATTGAAGAGATGGAGTCAAAAGAGGGTAAGATACAGATTCGTCAGCACTAGGGTTTACCTCAGTTGATCATAAGGTGAGCCAACTTGAGTATGAGTTGCGAAATGTACAATTTGAGATGGCCTCTAAAGGAGACATAGCCCAAATCAATCATCGGTTGGATGATATCATGCAACATGTAAAGGGTAACCAATATGGCCCAAATCTAGCCCATATCAACCAAGGACGTACCTTCAGTTCAAAATCATGGACAAACTAACCATATTGGATCACTTTTCCAGTCCCATCAGAATCAAACATATTCGCAACCACAGAAACATGATGTCGAAAAGTGGATATGCACAAATTTGATGGTAAGGATCCCCTAAATTGGATAAATCAAATGGAAAAATTCTTTGAGTTACATCAAACACCATCAAGACAAAAGGTGACATTGGCATCCCTATATCTTGAACCCAACCAATTTGTTTGGTATCGTTGGTTATGTGCTCAGAGGCAGAAGAATGGTCTAGGTGTCACTTGGACAGTTTTTACCGAGGAGTTGCAATTGCACTATAGTTCCAGTGTTTTAGATAACTACTTTAGTCAATTAGCAAAGTTACGGCAAACATGATCAGTCAAATGTTTTTTGCAATCAATTCCAAAACCTATCCTTAAGGGTGGAGAATATTCCAGAAGAGAATCTGAATGACTTGTTTCTTGGGGGTCTTAAGGACCACATCAAGCATGAGGTACGAATGTTTAATCCAATCAAGCTTTCTGATTCTATTATCATGGCACGTCGTGCAGAGGACAAAATTCTTTGTAGTAGGAGGCCACCTTTCATTAACACCAGAGACCGTAGTATCTCTTCCCCTTCATTTGCTAAGCCAATTAGACTGACTCCTCAACAAATGGAAGAAAAGAGAGCAAAAGGATTACATTTTAACTATGTTAGCAAATATGGACCGGGACATAAATGTGATGAGAAGAAGTTGTTCTATATTGATGGAGGTAATGAGGATGATGAGGAAGCTGAAATTATAGGAGAGGCTGAGGAACCAGTAGAAGATGAAGTAGAGGATCACCAACCTACAATTTCTTGCCATGCATTGTCAGGTATTAGTACTCCTCAAACACTCAAGGTTATTGGCTATCTCAAAAAACAAAAGGTGATGGTGTTGATTGACTCGGGGAGTACTCATAACTTCATAAATAGTAAGTTAGCCGCCCGCCTCAATTGTTTTATTTACCCAGCTCCAAAAATGCAAGTTATGATTGCGGATGGTGGGACAGTCAAGTGCACAGGAAAGTGCCATAGTATCAAGCTTTCCATGGGAGACTACATGTTAGACTCACCTATGTTTGCTATTTCTATGGGAGGGGCAGATATTGTTTTGGGGGTCCAATGGCTCACAACCTTAGGTACTATTGAGATGAATTTCCAAGAATTGTTCATGCGATTTCATTTAGATGGAAGGACAATACAATTGAATGGGATGGTAGCTAAGTCTCCACAGATTATTAGCTCTCATCAGATGCAGAAGATTCTCAAAAAAGGAGTGGATGGATTTATAGCAAAGCTATTTTCCATAAAAGTACAAAATACATAGTCTTCAATGCCACCCAATCTTCAGAAGATTGTGGATGCTCACTCATCTATTTTGTATGCAATTCCAAAGGGGACTACCACCAGTTAGGGATCATGATCATGCCATTCAGTTGACTCCAGGGAGCCAAACACCTAACATTAGACCATACAGATACCCATATTCCCAGAAAAGTGAGATCGAGAAAATGGTGGAGGAAATGTTGAAGGCAGGTATCATCAGGCATAGCCAGAGTGCATATTCTTCACCAGTGGTCATGGTACGTAAAAAGGATGAAACATGGAGGATGTGTCCAGATTACCGAGAACTCAACAAGTACACCATCAAATATAAGTTTCCTATTCCAATAATTACTGATTTACTTGATGAATTGCATGGTGCTATTTATTTCACAAAATTAGATCTTCGTTCAGGGTACCATCAAATTAGGATAAAAGAGGGAAGATGTTCATAAAACGGCTTTCAAGACTCATGAGGGCCATTATGAGTTTTTGGTAATGCCTTTTGGTCTTACAAATGCGCCCTCAACCTTTCAAAGCTTGATGAACACTATTTTTAGGCCTTTTTTAAGGAAATTTGTATTAGTTTTCTTTGATGACATATTGATTTACAGTAAGACATGGGAAGAACACTTACAACATGTAAATAACGTGTTGGAAGTTTTGGAGAAACATACTTTGTATGCAAAGCCATCCAAATGTTCTTTTGGTGTACAAGAGGTAGAGTACTTGGGTCATATTGTATCCCATGAAGGCATCAAAGTTGATCCTTAGAAGATCAAAGCTATGGTGGAATGGCCAAGGCCCAAAAATCTCAAAAATCTTCATGGGTTCCTAGGACTAACAAGGTACTATAGAAGATTTGTGCAGGGATATGGTAGGATAACAACCCCACTCATTGCATTGCTAAAGAAGGATGCCTTCCATTGGACAGACGTAGCCACTAAATCCTTTGAGTAGCTGAAGGAAGCCATGTGCAGCACCCCAGTTTTGGCTACTCCCAACTTCTCAAAAACCTTCATTGTTGAATGTGACGCTTTAGGATCAGGATTGGGAGCAGTTCTAATGCAAGAAGGAAGACTAATTACATTTTATAGTCACCAATTCAAAGGAAAAGATATACTCAAACCTGTCTATGAGAAAGAAATGATGGCTATTCTTCATGCAGTTCAAGCAATGGAGGCCCTATCTCATGAGTAGACACTTCAAGATAAAAACTGATCACGATAGTCTAAAATACTTTTTGGAGCAAAGGTCATCATCTGAGGAACAAAAAAAGTGGGTAACAAAAAATGTTGGGTTATGATTTTGAAATCATATACAAAAAGGGTAATGAAAAATGTAGTAGTTGATGCATTGTCTAGAAGGGATATATCCGCAGATGCCTTACTATGTGGAATGTCCATGTTGACGGCCGATTGGGTGGTTGAAGCAAGATTGGAATGGAATCAAGATAATGATACACAACCTCTAATATAGAATATCAAGCAAGGATCTATGACATCTAACAAATTTGCGTGGAAAGGTAATGCCCTATGGTACAAGGATAGGTTATAATTGAGTAAAGATTCTGAGCTGAAACATAAGATTCTTGCAGAGCTACATGCCTCACCTATTGAAGGACACTCTGGGTTTTTGAAGACATATCATAGAATAAAAAGAGAATTCTTTTGGGAAGGACTCAAGGGGGATGTACAAAAGTTTGTATCAGAGTGTTTAGTGTGCCAATCAAAACAAAGGGGAGACAATTAAGACACTAGGTCTGTTGCTACCCTTACCAATTCCTAGCCAGAGATGGGAGGAGGTCTCCATGGATTTCATCACCGGATTGCCTTGTTCAAAGGGTAAGAATGTTTTTTTTGTGATTGTGGATAGGCTCACAAAATATGCCCATTTTTGTGCCCTATCACATCCATTTGCAACCAGTATAATTGCAACTATTTTTTTGGAGACAGTTCAAAGGCTACATGGAACCCCAAAGATAATTGTAAGTGATTGTGATCCTATTTTCACAAGTAATTTTTGGACGGAATTATTTTCATGTTTGGGTACTTAGCTAGCTCACAGTTCATCTTATCATCCTCAAATTGATGGGTAAACAGAAGTGGTTAACAAATGCTTAGAGGGGTATTTACGTTGTTTTGTATCAGATAAGCAAGAAAGGTGGATTAAATGGCTACCACTGGCAGAATGGTGGTATAACACATCTTTTCATACCTCTTCTCAAATGACCCCATTTTTAGCATTATATGGTTACCATCCACCTTCTATCACTTCCTCCTTGAGGGTGCAAACTAATGTCAGAGACGTTGAGGAACACATTCAACATCAACAACAGGTTTTGGCTAGTTTGAAGGAGAATTTAGCATTAGCTCAAAACAGGGATGAAACAACAAGCAAATCAACACCGTAGTGAAAGACATTTTGAAATTGGTGACTGGGTTTTTGTACATCTCTAGCCTTACAAACAGATGTCCCTAAAGCAACAGAATAAGGAAAACAAAATTGCTCCTAAATATTATGGCCCTTATCAGGTTCTACAGAAAATTGGTAGTGTTGCTTATAAACTAAAGTTGCCTCCATCTTCACATATACACCCAGTATTCCATGTTTCATGTCTGAAGAAGGTTATTGGACAGAAATTTGAAGCCCAAACAAAGTTACCAGAACTTGACGAGGAAGGAAGAATCATTTTAGAGCCAGAGAAGATTCTACAAACACGTACTAAGAGGCTGAGAACTAGAGACATTAAGGAATATCTAATCAAGTGGAAGAATCTGAGAATAGAAGATGCCACCTGGGAGGATGAAGGTTTTTTGCAGCAACATCCAGGATTATTCAATGTCGAGGAAAACATTGGTTTGAAGGGGAAGGGCATTCTACGCCCTTAACCTATTGCTTGTATTAGGATATGAGTAGCCGACTTGTGGCTTACCATATCATTTTATTATATCATTTATACTTTCTCATGCTTAATACGTCGGCCTTGGTGATGACCATAGCATATGAATAATGATATATAGGGGATTATAGGTAGTATTTCGTTATCATTTGAGCATTTGAGTCTTATTATATGGTTTGGAGGTTGCCCCCTCGAAGTGGCAAAGCTATTCTAATTGCATATTGAGATCATTATTCTGAAATATTGTGTTATTTGGTGCTCTATTGTTGCTCTTAATCTGAATTATACAAGTAATATCATTACAATCCTCAAGAGTTGAGGAAACATCAAGCTCTTGTATGTGAATTTAGGAATGAGTGGTGTGTGGTTATTATTTCCCTACTTCCTATGTCGACCCATGGTATTGGATTTAACTTTGTAGATAGATTTGAACAAGATGGATTATTTGTCCTTGGATTTCACTTTGTAATTATATGGTGAGTGGTGGAGGTGAGAATGGTTTGTTCTCATTTTCTTGTAATTTGTCAATGAGAGTGATTGCTAAAAGTGACAAAAATAGTGCATTTGGGATATTTATAGAGTAGGGGACTACATGGAATGCATTGGGTGGCACAATAACATGCTACATGTTACCGATCAGTTACCTTCAGAAATGCTACCAACCTTCAGCATTACGAAATAATTCTTCAACCTCTGAAACCCATTTTTTTCTTATTTGCCATGATTTTGAAAGCCTCTTTCACATATTTTCCAAGTAATATCTACAAGTTTTTTTTTTTTTTTTGGGGGGGGGGGGGGGGGGGGGGCTATTAAAATTTTCCCTGATTTCTACTCAATTTGATTACCCCCTTGTATGTGTGTGTTTTGAATCTCATAGTCTTGTGTTGTTTCTTTTTCCTTCACGTCTCAAGTTATATTAGGTGTCTTACGTTTATATTTCATGTCATTATTCCTTGTTCACTTCATACTCATTGTGCACTTATATTGACCATGTAGCTCCTCGCAAAACACCATTCCTTTCATGTATTCTTGTTTTCACATACCCCACCATCCCTTCTTGCAGGTTCATCATTCCTTTCAATTTCCACTTCAATTCTCCTCCTCTTTTTTTCCTTCATGTAAGTGAATTTCTTATCTCGTTTTTCCATTTCCATAAGAAAAAATTGTCAAATTATCATGTATTTTACTACCTTAACACAATCAATTATGAGGTGTGTTTTCTCACTAGCACTTTTCCAGTTGTTTTATCTCCATTGTCTAGTTGTTTCCAACTTTGGGTGTATGTTTTCCACTAACTTACTTCCCATAGAACAAATGTTTGAATGGTCCTCTTGATTTCAATTTTATGTAAATTTCCTATTCCATTCCCTTTTAAGATTTAAATGTATTTCTAATTAATATACATAAAAAAGATGAAATAATACAATAAGAGGCTATTATGATTTAATTAACTTCCAACATCAATTTCCTAAATTAGAATAATGTTCTACAAAGTGACTATTGATCTAAGAACTATCAAAACACAAAAGAGAGATTGTACTTAGCTGATTTTGTGTGGATCTGGGAGATTTTGAGTGATCTGAGTGCAAGAACAAGCTGATCTGAGACTAAAAATACTTTGTTGTTGAGAGTGACACCTGAAATTATACCTCATCAAAACCATACAACTAAGTCGAATCCATCTGTACACTCCCGACCCTTTTGTATAATATTGGACTTTCTTGGATTCTCAATCTATAACTTTCTATTTGTTTCACCTACCTGGAAATGACTATCATTTTGTTTCAGTTTTCTTCACTTTTGTTTCACCATGTTTAAAGTTTAAAATGGATGTGTAACTTTAATCAAACCCTCGTAGAGACAAATGGATTTCCAAAAAAACAAAATTAGGTGGGTTATGATAACCCTTGTGCACCACCAATATCACCACTACTCCAAAGAGGGATCAAACCACACATCATTCTCCTCGCATGCTATATCTATAGTTGTGTAATTATAATTTGACAATACCTTGATTGAGTTTAACACTTTCTCAAATACTTGGGAAGGGTCACTTTGCTTACTTGTGGAGAGAAGATGGAGACTCTTGGACATGATAGGTGACTTCAAACCTATAGAGAGTACTATCTTAATGGATGGTTATGAGTTATTTCAAAAAATTTCTAGCTTATAGTTCTTTTTTTGTTTTATTTTACATGAGGATCGCTTAAAATTTCTAGGTGTTTATGGTGAATTTCAGTTAGGTGATATAAATGTTGAAAATACCAAAAACTCAAATAAGATAGGGTTTACTAATACATGCACCAACAATCACAATGCTGGGATGATCGAGTACGCGAATAATGAAAGAGGCTCCTCCTATCACCAAGTGAAGAGACCTACATATAAAAATAGTTAAAAAATAAATATTAGATAAAGATGATACCAAGTTGTTTGACAAATGTCAATCCCAGGAATTCAAAGTGCTTCCTTGAAGGGTGTCAACTTATTTGATATAATTAAGTGATTTGATAATGATAACATAAATGACAATAATGATTTAGAACTTAAGGGGGTGGAGAGATCCTGATCTATGTGATATGTGGCCCAGGTTAGGGATGTGGCGAGCTCGAAGTCCAGGAAATAGTCGAACCAGAATTGTTCAGTGGCTTCATGTATTTCACGTATGATCTCAAGTTGATCATTGATGTATTTGACTTCAGATGTGAGGGAAGTGGCACACAGATTCATCTCATGTGTGATATCAACTATTCCCACACAAGAGGATATTGGACAATCAAGAGATCGTATATGTTGGTGATAGGATGTGAAAGACTTGGGACATTCATCTATAAAACATACATCTTGGAAACAACTGATTAAACCAAAAATAGATTGACATAATTATAGTAAAAGTATGATATGAGGTAAAATAACTAAATTGATAGAGATCATTGGCAATCTGCAGGGATTGTGGGCGACTGACAGAATCGTTGGTGATTTAGTAAATCATTGGTGATCTCTGTAAAAATTTGATATATTGATAAAAGGAGATTATAACTTAAATAGAGGCTTAGGATGGTTGATCGGACTTCTATATGATATGAAAGTGAAATGAAAATACATAGAAATGATGGTTGGATTACCTTGAACATAAAAAAAATGGGCTAGATAGACTTGCAAGTTCTCATAGAAGATTTGTATAGCATCTGATATCTTGACAGCAATAATGAAGACCTCTGGGAGTTGGTGACAATGTTGTCAGATTCACTAACATGACAGAGCTTCATTGTAATAGTTCTAAATCCTAGAAACAGGAGCTTTGAGGTTTTATTTATAATCATTGGTGATCTATTAGGATCGCCAACGATCAAGAAAATTAAGGGAAAGCAACTTCGAAGTGGTTTTAACCACTTCCAAGTTGGACTTTCTCAGCTAGGGATGTAAGGTAATGTGATTAAGGGTGTTAAGAAGTTGGGTAATAGGATAAAAATGGGTTTAAAATTTTGGTATATGGTTAAGGAGGTTTTAGGGAGGCTAAGGTAGGTACGTAAGGTTTACGAGGGGCTAAAAATGTGATTATATAGGGTGAGGGTAGTGACTTAGGCTAGGATAAATGATAGATTTTAATGATTTGATATGTGTGTGTGAAGTGTGGATAGGTCACCTAGGGTAATGAAAAGTTGGTGTCTACACCAGGACCCTAAATGAGGTGTGATTGAATTGCTTATATAGTCTTATGATGGTTATTATGTCATAAAAGGCTAACTAAGATGGAAAATTAGTCCATATGGACATGATGCAAATGAAATTTTTCACTCATAATATGTCAATCCAAAACCTTACACTGGGTCGAGTTTTAGATTTTGACAAACCGACCAAGGCCAACATTTTTGTCCCAGGAGGAAAAGGTTGATTTTGACTCCATGGAGCTATAGATGTTTCTAGGTATTTTTTTATGTAATTAAATCTCCAAACATGATGGCATAAAGCCATGCAAAGATGAAAAAATGATTGAAGGATTATTAGGGTGTGCTAAAAAAGAGTGGGGATGGTGTATTTGTGTATACAAGTGTGTAATGTCAAGGTTGACATTATAAAAGGATAGATTTTGAAATTTGAGTGTGTACACCTCCACGTGTTTATTGATAGTACACCTAAGATAACTTTTGTTATGATGTACATAATATATGGAATGAAACTTAAAAATAAAGCAAGAAAAAAATTTGCTCATATTGTGCACTTATTTATTCAAAGAACAAACTACCCTAGAAATTGAGATGAAAACTAATCTAGTGGCATACACCTTATTTTTGTAATCATGACTTTAATAATAGTAGGGTTTTATCCTACTGCCATTAAAGTATCATGACATAATTTTTCCACTTAGGTCCTTCGATATACATTATAAGTTTCTATCATGTCATGTATTTTTTCTTTCCTTCTCTATGTCTTGGCTCCATCAGACATGTACTCTTTATTCATCTAGTTTTATCAAAGGTGTTAGGAAATCATTGATTGAATCCTCATCATCCAAAATTTCAATGCATGTGGTTTGTACAAGTGACGAAACCATAAACTCGCTCGACAAGATATATTCAATTCGAAACACAATCTAGAATGGCGTTGCCTTATTCAATTGTTTGTAAGTGGTTCAATATTCCCATAACACCAATGAAACTTTTTCATCTCGATATTTTTTCCAAACATCACAAACTTTTGTGATAGTATTACTTAGTATTTTGTTCAATGTTTTAACCATTCCATTAGCTTGTGGGTGATATGGGGTGGTCTTATGATGTGTGACCATGAATTATTGTAAAATAATCCATTCTATGTCTTTTAGGAAATGGATTCTTCTATCACTTGTAAGACTCAGGGGACCATCATAGTGAATTATTATGTTTTCCCAAACAAAATTGGTAGTTGTTTCTACTATAAAATATTTTGTTAGTGTTTCCTCCACCCATCTTATTAAATAATCAGTTATTGTTATATCATGTGTTTATTCTCCATGTAGCTGAACTTATAGGTCCAACAAAATCAATCACCCATTTCATAAATGGTTCTTGAACTATAACTAGTCTTAACAATATTTTAGCAATCGTACCTGGTTTACCAACCCTTTGACAATGGTTGTATTCTCTTGCATATTCTTTAGCATCCGTAAATATATTTTTCCACCAAAATCCAACTATGAAACCTTTTGTGTTGTATCCTCTCCTGCATAATGTTTGTTATCCATTTTTCCCCCCACGAAAAATGGACAATAGGGAAAAATTAGACTCAGACATTGGACAGGGCATTCAAGGAAGAATCTGAGGTTTGCATGTGAAATTCTAGGTTTTGGGAGAATTTGTAGTGTTCCAGGAAGGTGTGTAATCATTTAGAACATTTTTTCCTATTTTGGGTTTTGAGAGCTTTAGAGCTCAGTTGGAAAGAGAAAACGAGCTCCCTGGGCACAAATTTGGCCAAAAAATGGGTAAAAAATGGGAAAATTTGAAAAACTAGTCCCAAGGCAACTCAATGTGTCCTGCATGGCCTCTTGACTCAAGAAAATCCCAAAAAAATCACAAAAAAATCAAAATGTAGAAGGAAATATTGTGGAGAGGTAAAAAATGGGATAAGAGCCTAACCAGTTTGGTTGAGCTGGTGGACAAGCTAAAAATAGCTCCGACAAGTTATGTAAACAAGCAGGTAGAGTTGGGGGTTCCCACAACTCGGCAGGGTGCCCAGGTCATAGCTCGGTGGGATGGCAATGTAGGCTGAGTTGCGGGGTTGGTGCATTAGGAGAAGGAGCTTTTCGGGCTTGGCGAGTTGATCGCCAAATAGCTCAGTGGGAAGGTAGCTCGACAAAGTGTGGAGACCTCAACAGAGTTGGTTGGGCGAGCTCCACGAGGAGCTCGGTCGAGTGAAGGGTGATCAGCTTGGCGGTTGGGATTTTGTGTGCAAGCATCAAAATGACAAGTGGCTTATGTCAGTATCAACATGGTGGCGGGAGTGATTGGCTTGTAGATTGGGGTTTGGTGTCGGACTTGCACATCGGGAGAGCAAGTGAGGTTGGCAAGGTGGCAAATGATGTAACGTGCAAGTCGGGTTCTGAACTAGAAAAAACGCATGGGGGAGTTGTAAGTCAAGGGAGAGTTGTCAGAGGTGGAAGTGGGAAGGCACGAGCATGAATCATGTTAGTGATTTGATGTGGATTTTGGTCGGATTCCGCATCATCGGGAGTCGTCATCGGGGTTGCATGACGAACCAAAGTGGAACCGGATGCAGAAAAAAATCGACATAGAGCATGGCAACACGGTGATATGCTCAGTGAAAATGCATATCTAAACCCACCTCCGACTTGCAAGGAGTTAGGCACTGAGTTGAGTAGTAGGTAGGTGGCAAGTTGATCGAGGAGCTCGGGTAGGTGGGAAGTTGGAATCAAGAGACCTAAAAAGTGACCCAGACTTAAATGATGATAACTTCCTCCATACTCCACAGAAATGGACAAGATTATAGTTGTTGGAAATAGGATTTAAAGACCTACATCATAAAATGATTAAAATTTAAAAAATTATGGATTATGTGGGTGAAAATTATGGATGAAGTTGTAGGACATTAAGGCCATACCAAGGTACCAAAATGGATTAAATAAAGGTATGGAGGTCTATTCTTTCTTCCACAAGGTAAGGTACGATCAATTATGGGCTTTGCAGGTCTCCCCATCACTTTTGTTGGTTCCATGATGATTTTTTTGGGTGGTTAGAGCATGGATCATAGGTTTCTCTCCCTCTCTCTCATTTATTCTTGTTATATATTGTAAAAGGGGGCAATTTTTAAAGTTGTTGATTATTCTTCATTTGCTCCTCTCCCTTTTGCAAACCATTGCAGGTGTACTGTGAGCTCGAACCTCCATTTTTAAGAATTTTTATAAGGAACGTATTCCTCTTTCTTTCATTGTAATGAACTATATCGACATTTTGGAGCAATAAAATTAGAGTTGTGGTTATTTTGCAACCCTTTTTTATATGTTCTTGCAATACTGGTCTCTTCACTACATTTAATGGTATTCTGGGAATTTTTATTTTTTATTGTAAGCTTTGGATGACTATGTTTAAATGGAAATTATTGTGTAAATGTGTTTTTATGGAGTGTGGTGTCTCAATACCCTTCTTATCTCCATTTACCCTCATTTTCACCCCTTGGAGAGTGTCTCAGTCACCCTTTTCTTGGTGTTATCACCCCTTAGTGTAGGATTTACTATCTTTCATGCAATCTCCCTCTTCCCATGTCTCCTTGGAATTGTTAGGTTAGGATTAATTAGGTATTTTTATACATTTAGGAGTAAGTAGTGATTATTTTAGGAATAAGAACTGGATTTCTCTGTAGATTTGTCTCAACTGCAAGGTCCCACACCTTGAGACAACTCCATGTTACCAAATCACATTGATTGCCTTAGTCACAAATGCTAAAAAATCGAAGGGTGGTGTGATTCAGTGATAACAGTTCTGGCATGCCCGATGGGACAACAAGGAAGTCATATTTGCAGGTGTTCCAATATAGCACCTGGTCTTGATTTTCATTGTAGCAATTTGGTGTGCTCTTGTTGGAATTCCAGCCTTTTAAGGATTTATGAAAGCACATTTGGAAACTCCCAAGACCAAAACTCAATGGTTTAGCAGCCCAAGTTTCTCAAGTTCATGAGAAGGATCCAAACTGGGTCAAAAACAAGAGAAGGTGTTTTTGAGTATTTTCCGCTATCTCCGAGAAGAGGAAGAAGGGGAAGAAGAGTTTAGAGATCTCCATCTCCACCGCATAAAACCTTATCAAAACCTCCACCTAGTAGACATTTCCTTCAATCAACCAAAGTTCTTAGGCCATTAGAATGGATCAATAACCACCAAATCCATTTATCAACTTCACGGGTAGTAGTCCACATTCACTTAATTCCCAAAATCCTATCCTAGTGGTAGCATTAAAGAACATTCCCTACTTTACTGGGGAGAACCATATAGCTCTTATTGATCACATTCAAGCCATTCCAAATGTTTGCGCCATTCACAAGATCAACAAGATGGATGATGCAGTTAGACTCCTTGCTTTTTCCCTCAAGGGAAAATCCTTTTAGTGGTTTAGAGGACTAGTCAATCAATAACTGTAATGAACCATGTTCAGGACTCTACAACCAGTTTGGAGAGAGAGAGCAGACAACTTGTCCCTTTTAAAGCAAATGAATACAATCAAGAGGACTCCGAATGAATAGATGGCTGATTTTAATTTTTTATTTCAAAGAACATGGGATGGGATTCCAATTCTTGTGAGGCCGATAAAAAAAGGTGCATTCCTCTACTTCTTGAAGGCTCTAAATTCTAACATATCTTTCATGATACAATCTATGGGAAGGATAACCATACCAGGAGCGTATGCCATAGCCACTAGATATGAGAATTTCTTGATTCAAGATGACAAAATTTCACATATCCCACCTATACCTATCTACCCAAATATGGGAAATCCTAATCCCGGTCAAACACTTGAATTGAATTCCATTCCAGCCCCTAAGAATCAAAGTTCTAGCAAGGCCTCCACTTATTCTAGTACTTCTAAGGAACTCCAAGAGGTCATGAAGTAACTGCATAACTTAGGGAATGAGTTGGTAACCCTGAAAAGGTAACAAGCTCATAATTCTAGACCCTATTAGCCTTCGTTCCAACCTAATATAATGAAGTATAGACCTACCAAACCCTCCAATAAACATCAAATCCTAAAAAAGAAAGATGCAAAATGAGGGGTTGGACAATCATCAGTTGTTACAATGATGAACTAATGACTAAGTGATGCACTACATCTCAGACCCAATGTAGTTATCTGTGTGTATGTGGAATTTTGCCCTAGTTTGTTCTTATGTGCATCGTACTTGGATAGCAAGCAAGTAGCTAGATGTAGAATGTAAGAAATGTGTTCATGAAATAGAATGATCTTCCCTCCTATGAAGTGTGATACAAAAAACCATCCCTTGTGTCCCTTGTGATGGAGCTATATGGATACAATGGAGCTCTTGGATGCCTTGAATGGATGCAACCTTTGATGGTGATAGATAGTGTTTGGTGCTTGGTTCTTTATTACGATCATATAGCTTAGTATTTATATGATTCCTTTACTTGAATTTATTAATTAACCCCGAAAATTCTGACTACCAAAAATATAAGATGCTCAAATGGCTAGAAAAGACCCAAAAAGTGTGAGTAAAGTACAAAGAGGACAAGGGCGCCCAAAGGGGACGAGGGCACCTGATGCTGGCCTCCTAGCTGGGCATTGGTGTCCAGGATGACAAATACCACGAGTAAGAAGGCAGACTGAGCAAGTAAGGGTGTAATACCAAAAGTAGCAACAAAAGGAAAAGAAAGGTGGCTAAAGACATGGGTTAATTAGTACTTTTCTTACTTAGGAATCATATGAATAGTAGTATACAACGAGGACTAGATAATTACCCAAAGTGCATGATTTTTTGTCTACATATGATACCATCAATTCCATTGGTAGCATTTCTTCTACACAAAATATATAATGGAAAGGATTCAATTTATTTAAGTGTTTATAAGTTGTCCTATAGTCCTTGATAATTATTGATATTTTATCATCCCAATATTTCATTCCAACATTACACATCTTAGTTTGTGTATTTCTCAAGATTTTATTAAATTCATCCACCATTCCATTCACTTGCATATGCTAAGGTATAGTATTATGATGTGCAATCGTGAACTCTGAGAGTAGAAGACACACTTTCTCATTCAAGAAACGAGTTCCCATATCACTTGTCATACCTAAGATCATCCATAATGACTTATTATGCTTTCCCAAAGGAACATTACAACTATCACAGAGGTAAAATATTTCATTGGTGTTGCATGTGTTAGGAAATAAGGGATAAAATATGCGGAGCAATCCCTCATCAAATCGCAACAGTAGAAACTGATAAGCAAAAAAATATTATAGATCTCAAATAAAATTGCAAAATAAAGTAACACAACACAAAGAGACAATATTTAACGTGGTTCACCCAATTTGGGCTACGTCCACCAAGAATCACTTGCTCAGATTTTAGTACAAGCCATCTGTTCTATCAATACAATACCCAGATTTGTTTGGAGCTATGCTCAACAAACTCTACAGAATTCACACCCATAATTCAAAACACATCTGCAATGTTACATTATCCTACCATATGCATAAAACCATATAAGTAGACAACTGTTTAAGTAGTTTGACAAAATCATGGGTATTAAAACCATGGGCCAAAAACCGTCCCATAAACCTATGTGTCAAAAATCCCGCCCATATGAGAAAAACACATTTCCCAATTGATCAGGAACGTTTTAAGGCCCCAAAAAAAATTTTAGGGGCTATGCACCCTGAACCCCTGCTACCAGGGATTACTGCCCTTGGACCCCCGCTAAGGGCCCGGCCTGGACTCAAACCCCTGGTGAGACAACTGTGAAAAGTGTACAGTATTCTTAGTGTACAGTATTCAACACTTTCTCACATGAAAACAGGCTCCACAACCTAACAATCTCCCACTTGGAGACTAGTTTTCCTCTGAGCAAGATTCTCAACCCTTCACTAGTTTCTATAAAGACCAACCAAAGCTGAACACAGCTTCAATTTTTCCCTTGTGACCACCTTGGTCATCATGTATGTAGGATTCTGACTGGTATGAATCTTCTCTAGCTTCAACTTCTCTTCCTCCAAAGTCATCCTGATGAAATGGTACCTTAACTGTATATGCTTCATCCTAGAGTGGAAAGCAAAGTTCTTATCTAGGTGTATAACACTCTAACTATCACTATGCAACTTTCCTTCCTCCTGCTTATGTCCCAACTCCTCAAGAAATTATTGTAACTAAATCATTTCTTTGCTTTCCTTTGTGGCAGCAACATACTCAACCTCTATGGTTGACAAAGCCACCAACTTCTCTAGTTGTGAAATCCAGCTTACTGTAGTCCCACCTACAGTGTAAACATAACTTGTCGTGCTCCTCTTGTTTTCTACATCTCTAGCCATATCTGAATCTACATAACCACACAAAGTGGTGTCTAATCCATTGTAGCACAAAAATATGTCCCTATGGTCCCTCTCAAATACTGAAGGATCCACTTTATTGCCTGCCAATGATCTCTACCTGGATCACTCATAAATCTACTCATTGTTCCCACTGCATGGGAAATATAAGGCCTAGTGCACACCATGACATACATCAAACTACCAACCGTTGATGAGTAAGGTACCTTAGACATCTGGTTTCTCTCCTGCTCTGTCTTGGGACACTGCTCCTTTGATAACTTGAAATGGCCTGCCAAAGGAGTCCCAACCGGTTTAACATCCTGCATATTAAACCTCTCCAAGACTTTCTTAATGTACTCTTCCTGAAATAAAGTTAGCTTCCATTCCTTCCTATCTCGAGATATCCTCATACCAAGGATTTTTTTGGCTACCCCCAAATCCTTCATAGCAAAGGATTCACTTAGCTGTTACTTGAGTACTTTTATTTCCTGCATGTTTTTACCTGCAACCAACATGTCATCCACATACAGAAACAGGATAATATAACTGTTGTCCTCAAATTTCTTTGCATACACGCAATGGTCATAATGACATCTAATATAACCTTACTGCATCATGAAGCTATCAAATTTCTTATACCATTGACTTGGAGATTGTTTCAAGCCATACAAGCTCTTCTTCAGTTTGCACATCATCTCCTCTTTACCTTTGACCTCATAGCCCTATGGTTGCTGTATATATAGTTCCTCCTCCAAATCACCATGGAGAAATGTAGTTTTTACATCAAGCTGCTCTAAGTGCAAGTCTTCTACTGCAACTATTCCAAGAACAGTTCTAATAGAAGTCATTTTTACTACAAGAGAAAAAATCTTATCAAAATCTATACCCTTTTTTTACGCAACTCCCTTGACCATCAATCGGGCCTTGTATATTTTCTTGCCTCCTTCTTTCATCTTTGACTTTGAACACCCACTTATTTTTTAATGCTCTTTTACCTTTGGGTAGCTTCACCAAATCCCATGTCTCGTTCTCCATGAGAGCCTGATGCTCCTCATTCATGGCTTGCTCCTACTTCTTCTTGGCATCTACCTGCATTGCTTCATCAAAGCTCTCTAGCTCTCCACTATCAGTGAGTAATAAATAATAAAGAGAAGGAGAAAAATGTTCAGGTTCTCTTCTTACCCTAGAAGACCTTCTCAATATAGGAGTTTGGGGTTCTTGTTGAGGAGGTTCCACAACTGATTCATGTGTTACTTTCCCATCCGGAAGATCCTCTAGGCATTGCATATTCTTTCTTGGATTCTTCCCTGTTTTCTTACAACTGCTGCTTATACATGAATTTCTCATTAAATACCACATCCCTAGATTGAATGATTTTCTTGTCCTTAATACACCAACATTTATATCCAAATTCATCACCAACATAACTAATGAAAGTACATTTTTCTAATTTAGCCTCTAGCTTGGTCCTATCATCCTTGTCTATATGTACAAACAACTAACATCCAAAGACTCTAAGAAATTAATAATCAACTTTCTTACCATACCAAGCCTCCTTAGGTATGCCTCCATCTAAGGCACTTGAGGCTCCTCCGTTTATCAAGTACATAGCTATGCTCACCGCTTCTACCCAAAAAGAAAGAGGCAGTCCTACATGTAACCTCATGCTCCTAGCATGTTCCATTATTGTTCTGCTCATCCTTTCTGATACCCCATTCTGCTGCGATGTTCCTGGAACCATCTTTTTACTGTGGATTCCATTCTTAGAACAGTAATAATCAAATTCATTGTTGCAATACTCCCATCCATTATGTGACATGAGACATTTTAGCTTAAGACTTATTTCATTCTCTACCAAGGCTTTCCATTTAACAAAAGTGTCAAATACATCAAATTTGTTTCTAATACAATAAACCCAAACTTTCCTTGTTGCATCATCAATAAAATTAACATAATAACTTGAACCCCCAAGAGATGATACCTGAGCTGGCCCCCACACATCATAATGCACCAGCTCTAACTTACTCTCTTTCTTTGTAGGTCCAACCTTGAGAAACCTTACTCGCTTCTTTTTCCCACAAATACAGTCCTCACAGAACTCTGAACCTATTTATGTATATCTGGAAAAATCCTTCTTTATGATCTTCATGCCCTTGTGTCTCATATGATCAAGCCTATAATGCCACAATGTCGTATCTACTTCTAAAGCCACAAGATTACAAACATTAGTGCTATAAGTGGTTAAATACAAGGTTCCAACCTTCTTACCTCTTGCCACCACAAGAGCACCCTTGGTAACCTTCCAAGAGTCCACTGTAAATATCACAGTACAACCATCACTTCCTAATTGCCCTGTCGATATCAAATTGTGTCTTAATGTAGGCACATGTTTGACATCCTTCAATAGCCAAGTATTCCCATTCTGCATCTTAACCTGAATAGAACATTTTCCAACTATGTTGCAAGGCTCATCATCACCAAGAAAAACATGCCCAAAATCTCATTGAACATAATCAACAAAATAATGCCTATGTGGAGTAGAATGGAAAGAAGCCCCTGAATCTAAAACCTAAGATTCAGTAATATTGTGCAAATAAAGAATCAAAGCATCCTGACATACATTACCCGTTGCGACATTAGCCTCCTTGTTTTCTTTCTATTGTTTCTTCTTGTCCCAAAGCTCCCAACAGTCCTTCTTTGCATGCCCAGACTTTCCACAATGCCAGCATACTATCTTGCTTTTAGATTTTGACCTTGCCCGATCCTTTGATTTTCCATGGCTTCCTCTATTCTTCTGTCTCCCTCTAGTTTCCACTATTAAAGAATTCCCTGAAGTAGAAGATTCACGAGAGCTTTTTCTTCGCATTTCCTCGCTTAGAATCACCCCTAGAACATCCTCAAACTTCAACTTTGAGTTAGCTGGAATTGAGTTGCTTACCACCATTACCAGGCTATTCTAACTCTCAGGTAAAGAGCATAGAATTAATAAAGCCCTAACTTCTTCATCAAATTCTATTGTAACCAAAGCTATCATATTTACAACCGTATTAAAATCATTTAGATGATCTGCTACTGAACCATTCTCAGACATCTTCATATTAAACAACTTTTTCATTAAAAATATCTTATTAGAGGTAGAGGGTTTTTCATACAACTTACCTAATGCATCCATCAATTCTTTTGTAGTCTTTTCCTTTGAAACATTAAATAATACCGAAGATACAAGACATATCCGGATTGTCCCAAGTGCCTTCCTATCCAGTAAATCCCATTCCACATCCATCATGCTTGAGGGTTTGTTTAACTTCTCAGACAGCGGAATATAAAGATCCTTTTGATAAAGGTAATATTCCATCTGCATCTTCTAAAGACTGAAATTCTGCCCATTGAATTTATCAACCCTAGATCTTCCATCATCTGCTATAGCTCCCACTCAAGATAAAACTTTTCATGTGATTCAACACTTTAGCAAACCAAACCAGGCTCTGATACCAATTGTTAAGAAATAAGGGATAAAATATACGGAACAATCCCTCACAGAATCGCAACAGTAGAAACTAATAAGCAGAAAAATATTATAAATCTCAAATAAAATTGCAGAATAAAATAACACAACACAAAGAGACAGTATTTAACGTGGTTCACCCAATTTGGGCTACGTCCACCAAAAATCACTTGCTCAGATTTTATTACAAGCCACCGCTCTCTCAATACAATACCCCGATTTGTTTGGAGCTATGCTCAACAAACTCTACAGAATTCACACCCGAATTCAAAACACATCTACAATGTTACATTATCCTACCATATGCATAAAACCATATAAGTAGACAATTACTTAAGTAGTTTTACAAAACCGTGGGTATTAAAACCATGGGCCAAAACCGTCCCATAAACCTATGGGTCGAAAATTTTGCCCGTATGAGAAAAGCACGTTTCCTGATTGATCGGGCACGTTTTAAGGCCCAAAAAAAAAATGGGGGCTATGCCCCTGGACCCCCGCTCGGGGCCCGATCTGGCCCCAAACCCCGGTGAAACAACTATGGAAAGTGTATAGTCTTCAACACTTTCTCACATCAAAATAGGCTCCACAACCTAAGAGCATGTGCTCAACAAGTGAGGTAATTAGTAGTCGTAATGATATACCTCACACATGTTCACCACATAATAGGTGATATATGGATGACGAATTCAATCACCCATTTTAAAAAATCTTCATGTGCAATATTTGGCAAAAAGGAATCTCATCTCACTTATTAGTTTTTCCTACGTGCTAGTAATGATACCATATTTAGCATAGTATTTGGCATCTTGGAAAATATTTTTCCACCACAATCCCACCATCAATATTTTTCTTATTGTCATATCTCATATATAGTGACCACTTGTGATGCCTTCATGCACTTCTTTGAGAATTTCTAATTGTTCATTTTCTATTACACAACTCTGCAACACTTCATCCCATCCCACTTTGTACAAAATCCCATTGATTATTTGAAATGGTGATACTTGGAGTGCTAGTTACTTCCTTTTCTAAGAAATCTAATGCTCAAGCACAACTCTAAATCATAGGAAGAGTAATAAATAATTCAATTAATCTAGCTCACTCTTTACCATGAGAAATTTTACATATTGCATTCCCTCAATATTTTGTGCCTCTTTTCTAGTGGTAATGCATGATAGGTGGTCTATTATGGTATTATTCCTACCCAGATTTACTAATAAAGAGAACTATAATTCTATTAATGGATTATCCAATGGTAGATGTACCCATGTAGAACAACTTTATTAACTAATTACTTCAACTCCATGTGATGTGTATAGAAAACAAATGGAGTGGCCAATAATTACTTACTAAATTTTTGTAGCGCATACACCACATAGATCCCCTTATGCTCTATCATCATATAGTTTCGCTCTATTAGTATTAGCTTTCATATAGAAAATAATATGGGATGATCCAAGTTATCTACACTTGGTTACACTAGAATGAAACCAACTATTGTACCAAATGTGTCGATATGCACATGAAATTTGGTGTTTTTGAATCAAGGAATCGTAATATCGGTGTGCTCAATAGTCTTTTCTTCAATTTTGTAAAATCCTCTTGTTATTCATCAATCCACTCAAACTCTCCTTTATTTCTAAGAAACTTCTCTAGAGGTGCAGAAATATTAACATACCCCTTTTATAAACTTCCTATAGTATTTTTATTGTCTAAGGAAAGTGAGCACATCCCTTTATGTATGTGGAATTTCAAGCTAGATAATAATTGCAATCTTGGTTAGATTAACTATATGTCCATCTATGCATATTATTTTCCAAATAAATGTCCCAAAAGGAGTCATGAATATGCACTTCTTGATATTTTTGGATATATGTAGGTGTTGAAAATTCTCAAACATCAAATGTAAACACTCACAATGATCTTTGATGAATCCATAGACAATCCAATCGTCCAAATATACCTACAATATCTTTCAAGATAAATTCTTTAAATGCAATATCCACGATGCATGAGAATACTACATGTGCATTGTTTAACCCAAAGGGTGTGACCATGTAAGCAAACGATCCCCATTATGTCAAAAAAATTGTGTTATGGTGATCCTCCTTAGCTATTTGAACTTGATGGTCTATAGAGAGTCCATTGGTGAACATGTATATCTCATGCCCCACAACACCTTCCAAAATTTCTTCCATAAACTATGTTTGAAAAGGATCTACTACACACATTGCACTAAGATGGTAATAATCCACATAGATTCGAATGTGCCCATATCTCTTTATGTTCATCACCATAGGGCTTATCTAATTAGAATCTCAATGGGTACTATTACTCATGTGTCTAACATATTGTCAATATCTTCCTCCACTTTAGTGCATAGGTTTGGATTCATTGTGTATGGTATTTGTCACACCACCTTAGATCCATCTATTAATTTGATTTACATATTTCCCAATGAAGGATGCACACTCATCTCTTTATAGCTATGTGAAAATAAGTTTTGGTAGTCTCGCAGTAGTTATGTGATTGTTTTTATCTCTTCTTTTGACAAGTAATCAAAAATCATCATGACCTTTAGCTCCTCGTCCATGCCAATTTTTAATTGAGTTTTCAATCTTTATATGATTTTTTTGGCCTCTTCTTTGATGTGATGAAATATTTAGGCCTCGCCCTTTCCTTTCTAATCTCTTGTTATCCATACTTCCTCATATTCCTTGTTAGATGTTTTGTTTATATATCTATCTTCGAATATTTTGGGTAATTTCATTCCATTTTCTTTTCCCAATTCAAGAATGTGCTCCTCCCAAATAGCATCATCCCCTAATATTGTATGTTAAATCCACTGCAGTGATTGGTTTGATTTAGTGTGTGAGAGGGAAAAGTGAGTATATACACAAATTCAGCCTTTAATTCTTCTCATTTAGTTATTTCCCTCCATGATTCATTGTCAACATACCAATAGTGTGTCCAAATGTGAATTGAGTAGCAGAACTCATGCATCCACAAGGTATGTTTTATAGATTAAAAAACTACATTCGACTTGATTCACATATTCCTTAGTGTTCCTCAATTGTATTAACTCCACTATAGCTTGGTAACCTACATGCATGGTTAGTTTTTTCAAATTTAGTGCACATGGCCTCCTTAATTTCATCTTGTGACTCTAGAAATGGATTTTGATTTTCCCATAATCTTCATATAGTTCCTCTTATAGTGTATACAATTATATATATGTGCACCTTTTTTGACAACATATAAGCCTTCTTTATTAAAGATAGTGTTTTATATTTCCTTCACCTTGGTATTGTTACATGGGGACCATATTCTCTTTTTTGAGGAACCTCACATTCTTCACCCAAGGTTTTGGTCTCACACTAGTTATGTTTCATTTTTTTGACTTCTCAGCAACACAATAGCATATATTTAGTTCATAGAAATGGGTTCCCGACTCTCACAAATTGTGTTTTTAATGTTTGAAATGAAATGCATGTCACCCCACTATAATACTCATTTTGGGTTTTAAGTCAAAATGCCTCAAATTCTCTTCCTAGATATTGTAGATATGGTTCAAATATTCCCTATCTTTGATAGTTTTGGTGTATGGTGGCCCTGGTTGTTATCCATTGGGATGACCATGCGTTGGGAGTAATTCTCAAAATTTATATAGCGCCTTTCGAAGTGCAATACTACGTTATTTGCATAACACCAAGTTATAACAATAATTGTGGGAAAATTGTCTTCCTCAACCAATTCAATGACTTAGAAGTCCCTTTTTAACCTTAACCATATTATGTTGATGATGGTGTTCTTCAAGACACATATGGGTATCATGTGAATCTTATTTTCCATGAACATGATATGTGGAGATGGAGGGATTGTGGGGTGCCCCATCTTATTTCATGCATCGAATGTGAGAATGTTAACTTATGCACCTATGCTTGATAAGATTTCATTTATTAACCATCCATCTATACAAGGATCAACCAATATTTTTCAATCGTATTCTTCACTATGTACGATTTTTACATCTCTGCTCTACACATGACCAAGGTACTTCCCAAGAAAAAAGTATTTGATCTGATATGATATTCATTTCAAAATTAGTGGAATGAATCCTTCGGTGAAAAAAAATTGTGAGATTCATGAAATTCATCCATCTTACACCCTTCATATTTTGGAACATATCTAGTATTATTTATTATGCACATGTCCTCTCTAAGAAACTCAATCTCTCCTTGGAGCTCCATGACTAGCCCCATAGTTTCTTATAAAACTTATTTTTATTGACACACATTGAGGTGGCCCATTCCTAATGACCTCCAAGGGAGTCTCATAATATTGATCACTTGTAGCATCTCCTTTAGTAGTGGTGTTTACCTTTGGCCCTTCAATGGGTTTTAATATGTTTGGCTTTCCCTTCCATTCATTTTGTGTTTTTTTTATAATCTAGATCTTTCCTACACCATTTTTCCTCTTCTCTTTCATTGTGACATATAAGTATGGATAATCCTCGAACATGTGTTCCCCATAAAAATACACACATACTGGAAATGCAAGTAATTGTCGTTAGTATTGATTTGGGAACCCAAAATTATAAGAAATTCTAGGTGGAAATATTCCTCCTCCATATCCACCACATATGTAGGAATTCCTTTCATGGTCTTCTCCGTTATTCCCTACCATTTCTTACCTTATCATGAGGTCTCAGGCTTCGTGTATTTGATTAATTAGGTGATAATCCTCAATATAGTGCATATGTGCATCACAAATTTTAAATTAGAGGGATACTTTTATCAGGTTAACACACTAAAGTAGAGGATAATTTCTTACACCATGGCCTTCCCCGCAAATATTTCATACTTTTAGCATTGTGTGCACACTACACTGGGGGAATTTTTCTTTGTACAGTCTTCAATTTCATAGCTTATACACCATATCCCATTGCACGTTCCTTGCATTTTGTATTCAAATTATCCATCTAGATTTCCATCGATGTTATGTGTGAAACCACAAATGGAATGACTCCATTTTCAATTATTCCCACTACTTCTTTGTGTAGAGAAATTTTGAAAACTTCTCTAGGATTTGTAAAATTCCTGTGTGATAGGGAGCATTAGAACAACATGAGAAACCCTCCTATGAGCTAGTGTTCATGTTGAGTAGCATGGATTACATAATATAGTTTAGAAATTAATGCTTTGAAGTTTTAGTTGTATGTGTGCATACTTTTTCAACTCTTGAAGGATATCCTTCTATGTTGAGTTGCTTTATTGCTCAAATTTGGGAATGATTAACTAAAATGTATTATAGGTACTAGTTAATCTAAGATATAAATAATTGTAAATGAAGTAAACAAATGCAGTAAAGAAGTATATAAATGACCCAAACAACTAAAAAAATGGAAATAGAAACCCTAATGTGTAAGAGGGAAGAGGAAAGAACTCGGCTGAATGGAAGGTGCTCGTGGGATTGTGTCGCATAGGTGACTGTGGAAACTAGAAGCAGGAACAATTGTGCAAGATCCCCAAAAAGGATGGATCTGGGTTGATTCTCTAGACTGGGGTGCCTAGAGAAGGACTGGGCTACCTACAAGTTCTCTGGTCTGTAAAATGGGTACCCTAGTCTGTGAAAAAGCTCTGAAACTGAGTTTCACAGGTTTGGCAAATGATCTAAACCCTTGTTGTTTGTCACATTAGATCTGTTGTATTGTACCAGGTGTTGCTGCTAATCTAATATGAAAGGAAGACATGCAAAACCCTAAAAAACATTAATCCCTAGAAAATAAAAATGCATATGATAGGGCCAAACTGACCTCAGATGCCACAATGGTGGACTTACTAACTAAGCATTGCATTACATTCCAAACCCAGATGTTTTTTTGTGTGTGTGTGTGAAACATGCCCTAGGTTTCTCTTGTGCTAGTCACACTTTGTGAAGTAGGGAGCTAACTATGTGTATAAAAATGTAATATAATGGTGGATGGAATATAATAGAATCATCCCCCTATGTTGTGTATAATGTAAATATCCGAGCCTTGTCCCAAGTGATGGATTTATGTGGATGAGAATGATATCCAAATGATATAGATGGATGTAACTCTAGGTGGATGATAGTAGTGACTAGTGCTTGGTCCCTCATTATGGTCTCATAACTTTATATTTATAGGTTTCTCTTGATCTAATTTCATAATTAACCCCGAAATGGCCAACCACTAAAAAGATAAAGACCTCAAATGGATAGAAAGAGCCCAAAAAGTGGCAGGAAAGTTCAAAAAGGATCGGGATGCCCCTGGTGGGACCAAGGCTTCCATGGGCACCCCAGTACCAGCCTGAGTGCCCCATTCAAGGCTAAAATGACAGAAGATGCTAAAAACAAACTGGGCATATGTGTGGTGGAGGTCGGGAATGATGATGGAAATAAAATAAAAATGGCCAAGAGATGATGGTTAATTAGTACTTTCTTCACTAAAAAACATTCAAAATAGTAGTATGAGACTGGGAATAAATATAACCCAAAGTGCGTGATTTTGTGTCTACATTTACCCCCACTTTATGTTGGTGATCGAAAAGCTCGGTAACATAAAGTAGATATAGTTGCGTACCTGATAACCATGTAGATTGATGAATAAAATGTGCCAAAGGACTAAACAAAGCATGGAGTGACAAAAAATATGATGAAGCGTGGAAATTAAAGATGAAAGTTACAAAAAAAGTGATGAGAGTGAACCTAGGGTGGAAACGCATGTGTAATTGTTGATGTGTAGTGTACCTACGTGGTTAGTATGTGAAGTGTGTTTCTACGAATTGTTGTTGATGTCTTTTTTGTTGTTGTTGTTATTGCTTGTTGTTGTTTTTTCCTCCATTTGACTGCTTGTTTCTCATACGGCCAGACCTCTAAGGAGAATATTATCAAGTAGTCAAATATAAATATATATGTGTAAAAAACACAATGTAAAAGATGCATGTGTATGTAAAAATCATGTAAATTTAAAGTACGCAAATGAAAAATGTAAATGGAACATGTGCACCTCATCCATGTTGAGAGAAAGAGTGTAGAAGGATATATTGTACTGTCAGGGTTTTTTGGGTGATCAAACGCCATAGGTTGAAGAAGTATAGGGAAGAATTTTTCTTTATCCTCTAAGCTTTAACTACTTCCCTTAATGTGTGTGAAGAGATCTATGTATCATGCTTTTTTTTTTGGGAAATCCAATGCGAGTGGTATATGAAGTATTGGGATTAATTCCATGTTGTATCCTCTAACTAGTAACTACTTCCCTGAATGAAGGATAACCATGTCCTGTAAAATACGTTATGCATGGATTTAATAGACTGGTATGAACTCACTCATTGTATGTAACCCACAATTCTGAGAGAGGAAAAGTGCATTGAACTGAACTAGCATAAATGCACTGTGTAGAATGTAAAAACCCCAAATGATGCCCCCCCTCTATTAGGGGTGCATGCGACGTCGGTGATAAGAGAATGTGGCCCCAAAATAGGACAACCACATGAAATTTTTTCCCTCCAAGGGGAAGGGAATGTGCTTGGTAGAAAAAAAGGTGCGCACACAAACAAGAAGGGTAGTCAAAGACAAGTGTTAGTACAAACAATCATGCATGTATAAAGACAATGTGTAAGGTACACAAATAGTGTAAAAGGTATAAAGCAACATTAACAATCTAAACATGCAAGAAGATAAAGTAAGCCACACAAAGCAGGATGTAAACATGGGACATCACTCACGATGTCACAAGACACACAAGGCCATCATGGCCACATACAATAAACAAGTGTGTACACCAAACATAGGTCAAATCCTGCATACAAAAACTAACAATGTAATAAACAAGTATGGAAGAATATATCTCTGCATAAAAAAATGTTACACATGAATCACCCGTTATCATATTAGAAATATAACCAATATAATCAAAAGCATGTATAAATAATTAATGGAGAGTGCTAAGTACAAAATGAAACAATAGCACCTAGAAGAGATGAATGTGGATGACCCCAGTGACCAATGTAGGAAGGGTAGAAGGCAAGCATCAATGATGCATGTAAGAAACCTGTATATGCGATCACAACTAGAAAAAGACGTGAACGCACATTTGTGGATGATATATATAAATGACATACTAGTAATCTAACTAGAATATGTAATAAAGTGACCATGAACAAGGAGTAAGAAATAATAAAAGTGGCCATAATATGTGGTATGTTGTGGATGGGTGGAACGAAATGCAAGATGGAATGATAGGAGCCGTGTGCCCCCCATGAGTGAATGGAAGTGTATGAAATGAGGTTCATTTTGTTTCCCCCCTCAGCAGTCAAGAATGGACTGTAAACAAGAGTGCGTCATTGGGAAATGGTCGAAGTGGGTTTGTGTCTAACACGCTGTGATGATTGTGTATGTGTGTAATGGTGATGATATGAGACCTAGCAAAGATTTATGTATGTGCAAACCCTATATCCAAAGCAGTATATCATGACAAAATGAATATAAGAGTGATGATTTAGCCTATAATGTATATCACTACTAGATGATTAAAAGGAGTGATGATGTGGTATACATTATATACCACTACACGATGAAGAGATAGGTGACAATCTAGCCTATAATGTATGTCACTAACCTAGTAATTTCACATGATGAGATTTCAAATGATAAATGTGTGATGAGTGTAAGTATCCATTTGATTTGTAAACCCTCGATAGTCGAGTATGGACCGAGGAAATAAAGTGTCATAGGGTAGTGAGTGTAATGTGTAGAAAATGTATATAGTATAGGTGATGATGAGAGAGAACCATGTGAAGAGTAGAATGTGTAATGTACGTGGTGTATAAGATGCAATGTAATATGTGTATATAGAATGTAAAAATGTAGTGTAATTGATGAACATGTATAGATAATAAATGAGTATGTATGATAATGTATAGATGCGTAGATGATAGACACATATATGATGAAGACTAGTATGATTTATGATGTAGGGATGCACAAATGTCAAAATGTTGTAGACCAAATGTAGAATGTAGGATGTATGTATCACGCGATGTGTGAATAGAAGACCTATTTAGTGCAGTGTGTGGGGTTCATGTGTAGTAAGCCCTCAAAATCCAAGTGTGGATCGAAGCACAAGAGTGTGTCATTGGTTAATGACGATGTAAAAATGCTAGGATGAGGGTGCCTATGTTAGGAAATTTGATGTATGAAAATGCAAAAATGAGACATGTGTAGATGCTAAGATGAGTAGGGGATGTATTAGATGTTATGCCCCCAAGCATGTATGAATAGTAATGAACTATCCAGTGACAATTAAGGATGAAAGTCCTTCATCCAATGCATGTGATGATGAAAGCGTAGTGACAATGATCTAGTAGTGGTGGTATAGTAGACAAATGTTGTGTTGGTGAATGCATTCTATGTGCATGTGATGGATGAATGTATGATGAAATTCAAGGTGTAGAAAAATGTGTCGGTGATGGAGATATACAGGGATGTCGAGTGTGAAGGTGATGAAGAACCCAAGTGGAATAAATCGAGGGGATATCAATGTCGAGATGTAGTAACTATCCTAGGAATGGGCCTATGCCTATGCATAGGAATAGAGGAGCGGTGAGGTCATGTAGGTAATGTGCTTGAGTAGATGAAAAAGGCGTACATTGTACTTTGAGTAACATAGAGTGTGATGTGCTAGTGAAGCCATTGCTACGAGGGAGATGGAAACCATGGACTAGATGGAGGGACATCATTAATAGAGATAAATTAGTTGTTGAATAATTTTAAGTCACAAATGATTCATAGGAAATGATATATTAAGACCGACGAATCCAATTGAGACCGAGAATCATGTCACAACGGTCAACTTTTTTTCCAACAAGCAAAGACACTAGTGTAAGAGGACCAACTGTAACATGTGGTTTGACAACACCGAAGGGTTTGTTGAAAGGGAATTTTATTTATGATGGAGGATAACCGATAACCTTGAGAATTTAAATAGAGTGCACTAACGGGCCATGATGGGTCAACCTTAGTGTTGTTAATGGAGGTCGAGCCAATAGATGCATTGATATGCAAATGATTAGATGTGAAAGTTCTATGATAATCATGGGTGAAAAAATAAATGACTCGTGGTGAAGCGTCGGTGTTGGAAACTAATAAATCAAGAGCTCTTGATGCAGGAGGAGGGACTGTGTGATATGTATGATTGGATCATAAGATTCAGATGTTTTCTTGTCACATTGTTAAGACTATTTGTTAAAGAGCTTGAGTTTACCCCTATCATTTTTCGGTGCAGAATTAGTAGGACTCTGGAAAATCTAGTTTGTTATCATCAATTAGATCTTGGATGATTGTATGGAGTTTGAAACATATATTTGTTGGATTTACCACACATCGATGATAATCGCGGTGGAAGTTCTCATCGTAGTTCCTACCTTTTGGTCGTGATGGGTCTAACTTGAGCGGTAAAGAAAGGGTAATAAGGTTGTTGTCGAGAAGTTTTTTCAATATAATATGTGGAACCATAGGAAAGTTGTTAAATGTGCATCTAGTTTGTTTTGACTGAACCTCTTTAGAAGGAGTAACTACGTTGATGGTGAGTTTATTGTCAGTTGGATTAGTTTTAGATGGTTTGAATGGCTTCTTGTTTTTAAAATGAGCAGAACACGAAGCCTATTCTTGATACTTAAGATTTCCTATGGATAGAAGTTTTGGTCTCACGAAGCTTAAGAGCATGACAAAGATGATCGAATGAAGGATAGGCCTTCAATGAGAACACTCTCTTAGAGAGGAGGTAAAAGAATCTAGATGAACAAGTTTTGAAGATCAAAGTTCCACAAGCACATTTTTTATCCTAGCTAGATTGTTCTCATACCTTAAAACGTAGTTATCGAAGTGTTCATTTAATCCCTATTTAAGTTATAGTAGCTGAGCATAAGAGATCTTAGATCTGATATTGATGGAGAAATACGTAAGGAAGGCATCGGCTAGATATGTGAATGAAGTTACCGAGTGAATAGGTAGGTTGTAAAACCAATACATCACATAGTTTTGGAGATTATGAGTAAATATTTTAGCTAAGAGAATATGATCATCGGAAAGATCTATACAAGCTACATGGAATGTTCTAAGATTCTCCTGTGGGTCACCATGCCTATTGAAAATGGGAAGATTAGGGGTGAAAAATCTAGGAGGAAGTGAGTAAGAAGAGATGGTAGGTGCGAATGGAGTATTCAACAATAAGGTATAATATAAATATGGTGATGCATGCAAAGTATTCTAGTGTAACTTACAGATTTTACCTTAAAGGTCGTGATAAAGAGAAGTTAAGTCTTGATTGCGAACAAATGAAACCTGTCATACATGAAAAACTAAGGGTGGCATAAAATGATTGGAAGGAGTATTGATAGAAAATGGAATAGTATAAATATGTGGGAGAGTGGAAGTGAACGATTGAGTGGAAACAAAAGTTTTTATAGCCACAAAAGTGTTGATTTCTACCAAATTAGTAGCTTCCTCATAAGCCACATGTAAAAGTAAGTCTAGGTCTTGAGGGTGCTCATCAATATGATCATTAATGGCCTTAAGATTTTCTTCAGTAAAATCACTATGAGAGTGAGCCATGATTAAAGGATAATAGACCCTGTAATGAGAAGCTATGAACTAAGATCCTATAAGAGTGGATAATTGAGTCAGGTTCACCAAAATGATTAACTAAAATTTGAAAATATCCTATAGTTTATCTAATCTAGAATGACATGTAAATAAAATAAAGAAGTATGTAAATGACCCAAGAAAAATAATCTAATAAAATTAGAGACCCTAATGTGTAAGAGAGAAGAGGAAATAACTTAGTTGATTTGATAATCTTGCGGGACTGTATCGTAGAGGTGACTATAAAAACTAGAATCATGGACAACTATGTAGATGCTCTAAAAAGGGTGAATATAGGCTGATTCTCTGGACTAGGGAACCTATAGATGATATGGTCTATAGAATGGGCTCCTTAGTCTATGAAAAATCTCTGGAACTAAATTTCAAAGGTTCAGTAGGTGGTCTGAAACCTTCTTGTTTTTCACATCAGATTCGTTGCACTACGCTAGATGTTGTTGTTGATATAAGATGAAAGGAAGACCTGTAAAACCCTAAACAAGCATCAATCCCTAAAAAATAAAAATGCATATGATAGGGTCAGATTGACCTCAGTTGTCACAATGGTGGACTTACTAACTGATATTTACACGACATTCCAGACCCAAATGTAGTTTTGTGTTTGTGTGTGTGAAACATGCCCTAGGTTTCTCTTGTAACAATCACACTTTGTGATGTATTGAGATAACTATGTGTATAAAAATGTAATAGAATGGTGGATGGAATAGAATAGAATCCCCTATATGTTTGTATGATGTGGATATTCCAGCCTTGTCCCTCGTGATGGAGCTAAGTGAATTTAAATGATATCCAAATGCTATAGATGGGTGAAACTCTAGGTGGATGATAGTAGTGACTAGTGTTTAGTCCCTCATTATGGTATCATAAATTTATATTTATAGGGTTCTCTTGATCTAATTTCGTAATTAACCCTGAAATGTTTGACCACAAAAAATATAAGAAGCTAAAACAACTAGAAAGTGCCCAAAAAGTGGCAGGAAAGTTCAAAAAGGCTCAGGGTGCCCATGGGTGTCCCGGTCAAGGATAAAATGACGAAAGATGATAAAAACAAACTAGGCATATGTGAGGTGGAGGTCAGAAATGATTATGGAAATCAAATAAAAATGGCCAAAAGACGGGGTTTAATTAGTAATTTCTTCACTCAAAAACCTTCAAAATAGTAATATGAGACCGAGACTAAATATAACCCAAAGTGCGTGATTTTGTGTCTACAGGGAATATCAAATTCCTTGATAAATTATTCCTTCAATTTTTCATATTTAACAATCACTTGTTTAGGGTCATACTTATGGTACTAAGTATATGAAATCTCTCACAAAGTTTTGGAAAATTGAATTGATTTATGCTTTAGGTAATTGATCCCTTTCGCACACCCAATGATCTCACACTTTTGAATGTCCTCTATTTCATTTTCCACTCTAGAATATTTTGGGATATGTAATTACATCTCTTATAATATCTGAGGTTCCATAATAGGATATGTGGTAGACATAGCCTTACTTTATATTATTATGCTTGTCACCTATGTTTTAGATATCCATACACTCTCATTGCTTCCAGAGGAAATGGGTGCCATATTTGTGGTAATTGGACACATGACCATTCCACTTGGTTGGTTATCTAATACTTTTTGGATGGGTGTAACATTTCTAGTTCCTCATATCTATGTGCTACCAATATCCTAACGTACTAGCCTAGTATTCATCATCTTGAATTTATGCGCACTAGATGTATTTTGAACAATCTTAAATGGCATATTTTTTTATTGTTTGGATTGTGAAACTTGTTGTAACACAAAAAGGAGTGCTTCATCCAATACATATCTCCCCATTACCTTTTCTAAATCTTTGTCATTTTCATTCTTGATGGTTATTATCATGTCAATGTCAAGAAACCAAATCACATGAGCATTCATGTTGGGTTGGGAAAGGATACCATTAACATTATATTGTGTTTCATCATTCTTGATGTAGGATCATCATGTAAATAAGCAATTTTGGCTTTCGTAGGTGCTTAGGAGTTGTCTAGGGTCCACTAGAGATGGTTATAGTTTGTACTAGTCCATTTGGACTCTAGGGGCAAAAAAAGGAGTTTCCATATTTTGTAAATTTTGAATACTGTAGTGGTGTGTATTAGCACTAGGGGTTTGTAAAAGAGTCATTAATAATGTAATCAAGGTTATGAGTCATGTAAAACACCTTGTCATGAATTCATCACCCTAATTGGGCTTTAACTCATCTTAAGTAAGCTTAATCATGACTAGAGTTAGTTGGTGAAGCCCTAACTACCTCATTTTTCATATTATTTGTATGGGGACTCATGGTGTATTTGATTTAGGAAGGAGAGAGAGAGAGAGAGAAGGATTGTTTTTGGAGAGGTGGAGGACTTTGTAGTAGAGCCTTATGGCTCATGAAGCCATGTAAATTTCATGTTTTCATCATTAAAAGAGCTTCTTTGTATAGAAAATTGTGTTAAGGGTTGTAAAGTGGAATTATGTGTTGAATAATTAGGAAATGATGATTAAATTCCCTTGAAAGTGTTTGTGAACAATTCTACATATGTGATAGTGTTATGCGGGTTTTAGAGGATTAAGGAAAAATTGTGTTTGATGGTTTTCTCCAATAGAATGCATGAATGATATGAATTAATGAAAGTTTTTATGGGAAATGTCTTATGAATGATGTTTGAATGATATTTCAGGTGTGAGAGTTTTGAATAATCTCAAGGAGAACATGAAAATGCTCTGAGAAGGTGAAAACGACAGTAAGAACATTCATGAGTACACATGAGTTAGAAAAACCATGTTGGAGGTAAGAATATGCATAAAGATGAATGAAAATAATGGTTAGGTTGATGGAGGTGTGATATCCTATGTGAAATTATTTGTAAATGAATTTTGTGATTTTGCAATAATAAGAAAGAGTACAATATCTAATGCATTTGGACTATGGCTAGGAAAAGAAAATCTTGTAAATTCCCCCTTGACATTCATTTGTTGTTCATTGTTGAAACGGTAACTTGTGTCAAAGTAAGAGGACAAAGTTAGTAAAGCTACAAATCTTAAAGGAGAGGTTAGAACAATAGGATCTTAACAAGTTCAATCAAAAGAGAATAAAACTTATAAAAACCCTCACTATTTGGAAACCTTGTCTCAGTTATTGCATGTCTTAATTAAAGGCTTAGAGAACAGTAAAACATTTTGGAATATTGCACAGAGATCTGCAGAGGCACCACATGCCTTAAAGAAGCTAGAAGAAGTTAAAATCAAAATTAAAAACTATTGTTTCTTATACGCTGCCTGGTAAACCCTGCTCTAGGGTTTTAGAGACCAAATTGGAGAAAATATAAACTATATATTAGGTAAACACAATTAAAAATTTGGAGAGAATAACTAAGTGGTGTCATACAACTATCCTTGAAATTTCAAGAACTGTGGAGATAAGTTGATAGGATAAAACTAAGAAATACAGTCCCATATATGCTAAGAAATCAGACTTAAGGGTTGTTTACTATTAAATGAATATAATCACCAATTTCTTATAAAATCAACATGGAAACTCTATTGTGTAAGAATTCAGGGACCACAGAGGAGCTCAATAGATAGAAAAACAAGAGTATTAAGGATTTGAGGAGGTAAGCTTAAGGTATTGACCTAAGCATAATCATGTAACAATTTTGAGGGATCTTGAAGGAAACAAGTGACAAAGTGAAAAAAGGATTAATAAATAAGAAAGGGTAAGGGAAATGAGTTGGTAATTAAGGGAAAATTAATGTGTGTGGAACCATAAAATGTTGGAAGGCATTAAGAAACCATCAAATCAAAAGGACACCATGACTGCCCTATTATAGGACAATTAAGAGCCAAAAGGAAGAGTTTATAGGAGTAAGAGAAAAGTAACTTGAAGGTAATAATGGAGTATTTAAGAAGGTGACAAGGAGTTTTATAAGTATAAAGGAATAGTGAGTTATAATTAACTTTGAAATATACAAGAAAGGGTAGAAAACAAGGTCAAGAGACTAAGTGAATATTGAAGACAAGTAAATCAAAGAAGGCCAAACAAGGTTGTCTAGCTTGAGAAGATGGAAGGTAAGTTCTTGAAAGGTGAAATGAGATGGAATAAGTCAATTAATTATGTATAGAGGTGTACTAAATTTTGAAATTGATCCAACGAATCAAACCTTAGGAATTTTCTTCGAAACCATTGACAGGCCTAAGAGACCTAGGCACAAGGGAGTTAATTGTGTTGGAGAAATTGTACTTGAAATGGGTAGATGAAACTTACCTCACACCTAGAGGACCCAAATGGGTGCCCAAAAAGGTCAACATTTGGCATGGTTAGGTTTGGATTATTCTAAACATGAAGAGTGGGAGGTCGTAAGGGCTAATTGGAAGGATTAGAGGAGAATGATATTTTAGGAATAACTTTTGATAGACTCAAAATTGTGTCCTGAAACTTTGGAATCTCCTAAAAGAGGAAAAAGGTTACTAAGAAAAGTTACCAGTAAAGTTTAAGTGTATGTATTTTGTTAAATACATTACAAAAATCATTTTCAAGGGCTAGTAGCAGATTGAGAGGTCTACAAGGCAGGAATGTGAAGATGATGTTTTGAGACTTGGGGAAGTGATTAAACATGTGTGTATAATGGATTTAAGCATGTTACAAGCATTTTTAACCTTTGGTAAAATATTTTGAGTGAATTTTGTGTTTTGAGCAAGAATCAAACCTCTTGGAAAATAGTTGAATTGATAAGAATTTTTGTGTTTTTGCAAAGTGATTGTGCTAACACTTGTTATTGGTTGAATGTGTTTTTGTCTCCAAATCAACTCTTCAAAGCTTTTACTATAACACCACACATCTCATGTATCCTTCATTTTTATCATCCTCCTGATATTCCCGCTCACCTGAAGTCTTCGTGGTAATGTTAGATGTTAAATCATCTTCTCATTGTAGACCTTTCTCAGCTATAGCTTTCCACTTAGTTTATTCATATTATTTTCACCTAAGCATGTGTTCATCTAAATCATCCATGTCACAATTAATTTACTTCTCTCTCTTCCTCAACTTTTTTGCACTACTCACACATGTAGGATTTTAGCAATCCATGTGGAAATTCTTGATTCTAAGGCTGACCATTAATTTCTCGATTTCTAAGAGAGGATATCTTTAGTAGGATCTATGTGACTCAAGGAAGAATTGGAACACTTCTTCTATAGCATAGGACTAGGTAAAAACTGTGTATTCCATAATTTAACTATGAAGCACTCTGCTCCACCAAAAATCTACCATGTGTGTCCATATATCATTAAGTTTTACAAGTATCCTACTATGTTATGGGGTCTAGTTATGCTTCTTTCCCAAATTTATACTTTGGTGCAAGGAATATGCAATGAACCAAGCATGCAAGTTTCCAAAAACCTCCTCAAAGAAGGTTTCTTAAAACAAGTCATAGAGGTTCTTCTCTACCCAATTTATTGGTGAGCAATACTTATGACAAGGGTGTTTTTTTGCGAAGTCTTCTTCCACTCTCTCTAAATAAATCTAAATATTCTCTTAGGTGATTCAAAACATTTTTCTCCCATATCATTAAGGTAGCATGATTTAATGGGTCCTGGTAATAGAACCAAAATGTTGCACCTAAATATTTACCCTATGAGTGTAGATCAACATGCACAAGCCAAAAATATCATGGAGCACAATGAATAAATGTAACATCTCACATCGGCCTATCACATAAGGGATGAACTGGTGCACTCACCTGAAGAGTGAGAGTAGACCAGTCCCTATCATATTTGGTTGCATCATGATATTTGTTAAAGACTTACACTTATTTTGGTTTATAGTTAACCATCATTGCATTGCAGTTGATTTAGAAGAGCTATTGACCTTTTATTACATCTTGGATTGGTTTGGGATCCACATATTAAATGTGAATGTCATACATCTCTTTATGAACTATAAAAATAGTGAAGTTATCTTCATGAATTGATTTGGGAGAAGCTAAAATGTCTTTCACAAGGAAGGGAAAATGATCATTTAAAGACCCGTCATCATCACCTTCGATTTCTTATACTTTTACTATTTTCATCTCGCTTTTTATTATTGTTGGAATTCATTCTTATTTCCCTCCAAAATCAAATTCCCTTATTTTTCATTCAAATAGTTATATTTTCATTTGTTCACGTTCTCTAAGGACTATGAAACTGAAACAATCATGTGAGTTGGGAAGAACATTATTTCCTTCATTGATTTCATGACATGCTTTATCTACACATTTTTTTGGAAGCTTCTTAAATGTTGATGAAATATCTATTTTTTATAGTAGGCATTGTCAAATATTCTTCATCACTTCATATATGGATCACGCTATAAAATTTCATCTTTCAACATTTTAAACAAGATCATATGATCTTCAATTTTTATATCTTGTCGTTGTACACGTTCAATGTCATGTACATTTATCATTTTCAATAAAAAATGATTTTAGGGTGTAAAGAAGACATAAAAACATGTAACTTATTATCATAACTTGGTTTATTATTATAAGGAATCAATCTCAGCAACATATAAGAGTGTGCCACAAATTTTGTCATCTTTTCATCATCTTTATTCCGAATTTGGAAAAATTAAACTAGTCGTGCATATTCATCCACAACTAATTTAAACATGTATGGAAATATTTTCTTCATACTATTCCAATTAATGATGTATCCACATTCCAAATAAATGAACATGTGAGCAACACGTTTAATGAGGTTATAAGCAAAAATCCTTACAAAGACATTTTCTTCACAAAATCCTAGAATGTTGCATGTAATTATGAAATATTGAGTATGATCATCTATATCTTGATAATATTTTTAGAGAATTTTTTAAATCTCTTTCTTGACCTAAAAGGAAATTCTTTGTATTGGTCTAAGACCAAAGGCCCGAATTATTTTCCTTGTAGGAGAGATGAAATCAACGTCATAGAACTAGGTACCTCATAGATTCTCCAACCTCTATTTGTAAGGAGGTTATTTGATGTGAAAATTGAATGCATAAGGAACTTTAATCCCCATCAAAATCACCAAAACATGTTGGTAGGAATTTATGTCATTGTTCATGATTTGTTTGTTTTAATGACATACCCAAAGGAAACAACATAAAACATGTAACATTTGAGGAGATCACCTATTAACATGGTGATCATCCTTTATGTTTAAGAGGAGAAAATCCCTCATATGATAGGGGCATTTTATATTTTTGGTTCTTTTATCCAGAAAACACATAATCACATCAAAAATGGGAAAGATCAAGAAAGGAGAAGGGGGATAAATAAGGAGGAAGAGAGAAACCCACATCAGAATAAACATGTATAACTATTCAGATAACTCAAGGTGAACATAAAGGTATAATGGACACTCTCTTTCACATAAAAGACATAATACAACAACTGTTGCACAGAGAATAAGGACCAAAAGCAAAAATTCCTCCTTATTCTTGAATTATGTGTAAATGGCACGAATTCCGCTCACAGAGATATATAGTATAAAGGTTGAAATATCATATTATCACGTGTATGGAATAGAATAGAGGTATTAAAGACATCATCCAACTATAAACAATCAAGCATGATTTTATGATCGAATAGTATTAACACCATATGATAAAAATAATCTCATATTATTGCATTATTTTATTCATGGAATAAATAAGAAACATATACACACAGAAAAGTAACAATTTGTCCAGAATTGAGAAAAAAAGAGATCCTCTTTACAATTGTTTTCAAGCCTTTTATAACCATTTTCTCCCAAAAGTAGTTATATAACTGTTTTTTGACTTAACTCAACTCATGCCTTGAAATTGATTCAATTTGACACTTAAATTACATTTGACATTTAATTAATTACATTTTTATATTTTTACGTAAATTATATCAAAATAAATTGATTTGCTAGCCCCAATCTCTCTAATGGAAAATGGATCATGGAGTAGTGACACTCTTTCCTTTGACTTCAATGATGTTAACTTTCTTAGGTAAACCCTCTATCCCATCATGATTTCTATCATTATTCAACAAAATTATTAATATATATCCATTTTTTGATAAGGTGTGAAGCCACGGGTACCTATACCTTTAATACTTCTACACATGAATATATGATGTTGAGTCCGTATTAATAATATCACCTCCTACATACTTCAGACTAAAAACTCTTATTGTACTAATGCAACACATATAACATCATCCATTTCACCTCCCAATTTTTGCCTTGGTGTAGGTTGGGATACTTGCACAAGGTGTGGATTCTAGATTACACCATTTTGTTTACATTTCCCACCTCATTATGCCCATTCTAAGAATATCTTGTAATTATCGTCATCTTGTCTTCATTAAAATCGTGGAGATCTATTTCTTCAAGGATATGTTCATAAGAGTAAATATTTTAGGTAATGCTTTCTTGAGATGTATCAACCATCAAACTCAACAGCTATTATATCCTATAGAAATCTCTAGTTCTCTAGCCCTCTCATTGGTCATGTGAATAATGAACTAGTCATGTCTTCACAGCCTTGATAAAATACTCGCCTAGGTGACACATTTTTAGGAATATCAGTGTATCATGAAATATAAGGAACATGAGAATAGTTCCATGGTTCTCTCATTGGCACGATGGATCAATTTATAAGGTAAAACAAAACCCTCCAAAAACTCCATATCATGTTACTTGAAAGCTTCATATCATCATTTTCTCATGCATGTCACATTTAGAGTTTGATATTACATGTTTATCACTCGTTGTTATTCTTTCTATAGGTTTTACAATATCTGAGACATTACAATCATCAATTTTTTTTGGGTTCAAACTAAGAGGATGCTTGCAAGTTTGGAGTTTGGTTTGATTGTAGTGGTCACGTCATTGTGTTTGACTTGAAGCTATATTGAGCGATGTTAAATCAAATAATGTGATCTAGTGTGGAGAAAAATCAAGCAAAGCCTTATCGTGCTTATTTAGCCATGATATAACATGTTTTGGAAGTAAATATCCATTGCCTTTACCACCTTATCATAGAAATCATGACATAATAGAATTTTTTTTTAGTTTTAAATGAATAAAAAGGACATGATAAGAGAAACATTTCATATAATAATGTCATTTCCTAAGAGAATACAGCCCAAGTTCATTGGTGTTTAATGATGGGGATGGTAATAACAAGCTGCCTCTAGGTTTCATTATGTGTAAGATGGTAGTCTTATTAATAACGCCAATACTCAGTATTAGAATGTGTATTTATAAAAAAACTATTTTCAAAGAACTACGAAATCTATGAATAACTAACATAATAAGATTGAAAATGGAAAGTTTCAAAAAGACCTTTTTATGTGACACAGAACAGATGATAGAAGTCAGTATAGAAAAATATGATTGGGTAAGCCCGATAGTGACACAATCAAAGAAGATAGGGAAAATATGAATATGTGGAGACTATAGAGCACTAAATGATGTGTGTGTAAATGGTTCGTTTATAACTTCGTTCGTTGATGAAGTAGTTGAGGTCCATGAGGTATATTCTTTTATGGATGGATTTGGTGGATATCATTGTTGGGAATAGTTTCAAACCCAACTAGAAAATTAAGTAGATTTATAATATAAAAGATGAAATACAAGTATGGATCGTAAATCAATGTAAATTAAAATTAAAGCACAAGATATGGACATGGATTTATCTTAGGGAAATGTTTTTGAGTATAAAACCTGGAAACAAAAAACTTTCTTATTGTACTTAATATAACCCAACAATACAAAGATATTTATACAAAACTTTGTTTATATTATTCAATTATTTCATGTACATCCTTTGTGAAACTACAATATTTACATATAATACATTACAATATTTTGCACTTAGTATGTTGTGTGTTACATCCTAGCACTAGTTCCTATTTATAAAAAACAACCTAGAAATAGTTGTCACGACCACTTTCTTAACATTACTCCAAAGAGTCTAGATGTTTTAAAATAGTTACAAGCTTAAAATAAAAACATAACTAAACCATCAAAGAATCTTGAAATTCTTTCTAACTGAATCCTAGTGATCCTTACCATGTCGTTCTTCACATCTAGTATTTTGAATAGTACTTGACAATATGTATCCATTACTCTCCAATATTTTGCATTTCCTCTATGCACCATAAAACAACTCCCATTACGCATTGGTATAGAGCATAGTCATACATAATTTTATAATTGAGCACTCATGTACACCTCTAGAACATACTACATAGTTCCACACGGATTCCCAAGTTTCCATATGCTTATGTGTATATCATCTATACTAATCTTAAAATGCAAACAATATTGTACTATCCTACACCACTCCTACTTTATGAATTGGAGTTGTGCACTATTTCCCAATGTCAACCATTTTGCAATGGACCTTGTGTAATGTCATGAAAATAAAAAACATTGCTTGTTGATCACTTTTAATTAAGGGAGCACGAACTCATTCCTTAGCATATTTGAACTTTTAATCCCAGAGCTCTTCCCGCCACTATATAAACTTATCAGTAATCATTACCTAAGTCAATGAATCAACAACATTTAGATTAGTCTCCAACTTTTTCATTCATGAATATTTTCCTTTAACAGTTCCCTTACAATATGATCCCACACATTAATATGCTTTATACATGCATGGTATTCAGGGTTCCTTTCCAGATAAATCAAACTCGGCAAGTAACAAACTATCCTTGTTGTTCCTTGAATCAACCCAATTGTGAAACTCGGTCTATAAATCCACATTTATTCCTTTCTCACATGAGTATCTACCATGTACTTCACTTTTATGGTGGATACTGTAACACTTATCTGACACTTCCTCATCCAACATAACGCTACACCAAACAAGTTAAAAACATACCCAAAGGTGGATATGTGTAAATCTATATCTCCTCTGCAATCAGATTCCACAAAGCCATGTAAACTCAAAACCTTTCTTTCACTAGGATTTCCCTTATAGATATTACATGATCAAATTTTTTGTGTAAATATCTAGAATTCTTCTTTACCATAGTCCAATTTTCCTACATAGGATTTAAAATGTATCTATTAGTGAATTCCATTGCATGATTTGTAATAGAATTCTTGGTGTAAACCATTGCATACATCAATCTTCCCACCTCACTTGTATAAAATACCCAAACCATGTCCTTAAATGGCTCTGAAGTTTCTAGGCATTGCAGAGTTGAGATTTTTTTACCAAATAAGAAAGGTGTGCTAACATGTTTACTACCTTACATTTTAAAAAATTTTGAAACCATCTCATTAGACTCCTTATGACTCAACCAAAGTATCATGTTCACATGATCTTTCACAAATGCTATGCCAAAAATAAATTTTATAGCACCGAGATCTTTCATGTCAAATTTCACAGACAACTAAGAATTCACCTGCTTGATCATTGTCTTGAAATTTCTAATTAGCGGTATGTCATCAACATAGAGCACTATGATAACAAAGTTCTTTCCTTTTTCTTTAAAGTATATGCAAGGATCTACCTCATTGTGCATGAGACCAAGTTTGCACAAATGGATGTAAAAATGATTCCACATCCTTGGCGACTATTTCAAGCCATACAAGGATTTCTTTAGGAGGTAAACTAAATCATCTTTTCCTTTAACCTTGAAACATTCAAGTTGTACCACGCATATTTATTCCTAAAAATTTTGATGCAAAAATCTTGTCTTACATCCATGAAATCTACCTCCAGATCATATGCAGTTGTAATATAGCTAAAAGAAATGTTATGGAAGTCAACTTCATAATAAGAGAGAATACTTCACCAAAGCCAATCCTTTTGATCTTAGAGAATCCTTTCATATCTAGGTAAGCCTTATAATTCTCTAATTTACCTTGTACACTATATTTCCTCTTGTACACACATTTATATCCTACAAGATTTCATCCAAGAGGGAACTCAAGTAAATTCCAAGTCTCATTAGTATTTCATCCATGAATTTCTTCTAAAACATGATTTACTTGTATGCAAAGGATTCACACACTATCTTTGGATCATACCCATTTGTTACTGACAATAGGAAAGTAGAATTAAAATCAATGGAACTATACCTCCCCACAACTTTTTGCACTTGTTATGACCTTTTTCATATTGGTGTTTGAGATTCTTCTTCCTATTATAGCTCTACCTCTTCGTCAACAACATCATGTTCTAATACATGCTCTTTAGACTCTACATCAACCCACACTTATTTTGGTTTCTCCTACATATGTTTCAACTCAACTTCACCATTATGCACATCCATATGCACAAGAATCGTCTTTAATTTTTTGAATATAACGTTATGACTATAGATCACCTTATCCATTTTTGGAATCCATATTGTGTACCCTTTTACACCATTTCCATATATAATGAAGATGCACTTCTCATATTTATAGTTAAGCTTTGTCCTTTCCTCCTTTGAAATATGCACATATGCATCATATCCAAAAATTATTAGGTGTTTAATGGAAGGTTTCTTACAATTCTAATCTTCTTATAGAGACATATTTTTAGTGTTATTGATGGTGAAAGATTCACCAAATAACAAGTAGTAACTTTATTTTATCCTAAACGTTTTGCTCCAACTACACACCATGAAGCATACTCAAGGATTTTTCCATCAACATCATATTCATCCACCCTAAAATTACATTATGTTGTGACATGTATGGAATTATATTTTATCTTCCAATTTTCACTCCTTGTATAATTCAACAAATTCCTTCGAATAAAACTAGCCCCCATTATCACTACATAATAATTCGATCTTCTTCTCCTTTAGGTTTTCGAAAATGGATTTGAAATCCTTGAATTTCTTGAAAATTTATATTTATTTTATAGAAAGTATATCTAGGGTTTCCTTGAAAAGTCATATGTGAAAGACACATAGTTAATGGCTTTCCCAAATGATGAAACCTTAACCTAGCTAAACACATCATTATGTATTACCTATAAGATCCCTTTTGTATGTACAATGCTAATGGGAAACTTCACTTTTCTCTTCTTTCCATAGACACAATGTTCATTAAATTCAAAATACAAAGGATATTCATAAATCCCTTTTTCCATTCCTTTGGATTGTAGTAAGGTAAATCCCTTCTTTCTAATATGACCTAACCTATCATGTCATGGATTTTTCTTCTCTGCTAGAGACATGTTAGTTTTTTAATGTACCTCATTAGCCTCAGGAACAAGTGTGTTGTTGTAAGCACCGGTAATAGTACTTACATCCATATTGAACAAGTTTCTAGTGAAAAATCTTCTACATAGTACAATTACTTCATGTGTCATTTTGTAATCATTATTTGTAAATGACACCTACACACTAGCATCACACATCTTGCTGACCGAAATCAAATTTCTCACAAGACCTAAAATGTGCATAACTCCATGAGGAGTCTTGATTCTCCCATATATGAGCCTTTCTTAACTCTTTCTCGACCAAAAATCTAGCGAGTGGAGTAATATCGTAGAAAATACATCACCACCATTGTACTTCTCATATTTGTAGAACCAAATTCTATGAGATGTCATGTGGTAGGATGTAAAAGAGTTCACAAACCATGTTTCACTACATGCTTACACACTCCATGTTACCAAGTATTCATCTCCACCTTCATCTATGGAGATTTTTTCACCAGAGGATGTGACATAAAGTGGTTTATTCTTGTCCACCTTAACTTTGTAATCCTTCTTAAAGTGTCTTGACTTACTGCAGTTCCAACACTTCTTCAAATAAGGTTTGTCTAAAGTCTTAGATCTACCTCTCGACTCTAAATATTTCTCCTTTTTCTTATGCTTATATTTTCCTATGCTCTCTCATGCACCAAAAATGTATCACCTTCATGATATTTAGTATATTTTTGTCTTCTTTAGAAAATAAGGCTGAGATGATCTAATCCATCTTGTGCTTGGATGAAGTACCAATGATTTCCATCTCTAAATTATCCCATGAATCTAGAAAACAACATAAAATTGTAATGCATCTATCCTCGTCATCCAAATTTATATCCACATAAACAAACTAACTTATCAAATTATTAAAGGCATTTAGGTGTTTTGTAACTGAGTCACAATTCTCAAGGAATACGTATTCCTTCATATAAATAGTTTGTTAAGTAAATATTTGGCTGGTTATAAATTTTCCAAGTAATCCCACAATTCCTTTACCGTTTTCTCGTCATCTAAATTTAATAACATAGAATATGATATACACAATTAAAACTTATTATCTTCCTACTAACCTTGAACATTTTTCTTGCTTAAATTCCACACATCCTACTTGTGATACAAAAACCCAAGTTTTTGAATCAAGAGATTCTTTATTGAGCTTTTGTAACTCAAAAAATTTCCCAATAATTTTTTCGATCTCTATTCTTGCACATCCAAAAATATTTCCCTCCTTGTGCAAGATTCACACATCTCAACCAAGACAACTCTTCAATATCTAGCTTGAAGGTTCCTACAAACCTATAAGCAAAGAAGCTTTCTTACCAAAATTTGGGAATAATTTCAAAATGGACCAGAAAAATTAAGTAGATCTAGATCTAAAAAGATGAAAGAAAAGTATGAATATTAAGTTAGTGCAAAGGAAAATTAAAGCACAAGATTTAGACACATGTTTATCTCGGGAAAAACCTTTCACGTAAAAAACAACAACAAAAATATTTCTTATTGCACTTAATCTAACCCAACAGTTCAACAAGATCTATGTAAAACTACACTCACAATATCTCAATAGTTCATGCACAACATTTGTGCAACTACAATACTTAGATACAATACATTACAATATTTTTCACTTAGTGTGATGTATGTTACATCTTATACCTAGTTGCTATTTATGTTAAAACAACAACCCAAGAATAGTTTTCACAACCACTTTACTAAAGTGGAACCTAGGAATATGTACGCTTTAAAACTATTACATGCTTTAAATTAAGCTATAAATAGATTGTCAATTAATCCTAAGATTCCCTCTAATTGACACATATTCATCCTTACCATGTCACTTTACACTTCCAATTTTCAAACAACTTCTTGAAAATGCATAGACATTAATCTCCAATGTTTTTGATCTTCTCCACACACCATAAAGTAACTCCCACAATGCATTGATATCACTCGCCGTCCTACATAGTTCTATGACTACACTCATACACACCTCTAGATCATATTTCACAATTCCACATAGATTCCCAAGTGTCCACATGCTTTCACACATGTCATCTAAACTAAACCTTATTTCACAAGTAGTATTGTGTAATCCTACACAACTCTTGTTTTGTGCACTAGATATGCACACTATTGTGCAATGTTGATCATTACACAATAGAATTTTCACAATGTCGTGAAAAATTGAAGCATTCCCAAAAATCATCAAATTCCAAATGCATGGGAATATAAATCAAAAACCACCTTTACAATAGAGTTGGGGTCATTTTCTTATAGGGTCGTGCCATTTGGATTGAAGGAAGCACCCAAAGTATTTTTTAGAGCAGTTATCATTGCCATCAAATATTTCATTCATAATTTATTATAGACATACTTATATGATTGAGCAATGTTTTCACTCTTTAAGGAACACTTATTTAAGGTGTAGTTGATGTTATAATGCTACAAAGTCCTACAAATTTATTTGAATTTGATGAAATGTTTATTTTTCAAACCATTTGGAGTGTTTTTAGCTCATGTGGTATGCAAAGATGGAATTTTAGTGGTTTGGGGAAAAATAATAATAATCATATTTCTAAAGCCTGATAAAAATCTATCTAAAGTGAGACAGTTCTTAGGGTGTACATGATACTATAGAAAATTCATCTAGGGATACTCTAACATTGTGCAACCTATGGATACATTTTTATTGAAAGTTATGAAGTTTGAATGGTCCCTAAAGCCTAAAGCACTAGAATGAATTCACACATGTTAAACAAAATCTATTCATTGTGCCCATATTTTTATTTCCTAATTAGAGTAATGTATTTCATGTTCATGTGGATTCATAGAGGTTTGCAATAATATCCATACTTATGTAGCCAGGGGAAGGAGGATCAGATCACCTTTTTCATTTTATAAGTTATAAACTCTTTAGCATAGAAAATAACTACACCAAAATGGAGAGGGAAATATTGGCCATGGTTTTTGCATTTCAAAATTTTAGGAAGTGTATCCTCCCAATGCCATTTAAGTTTTTTAGAGATCATCAAGACTTGAGTTATTTGGTTGATAAACAATTTCCCAAAGGAAGAATTTTAAGATGGTTAATGATATTTTAGGAATATAAGTTCAAAATTAATATCAAATTAAGATGATAACATGGAGGTCTTGAGCACTTGAGTAGGATAAAAATATGATGAACTAAATGAACATTATTTTGAGTCACACTTCTTTAAATTCATCGCAGTACCAAAACAATTGGGGAAAATTAAGCAATTTTGCATAATGGAATATTGCTAGAACACTACGTGAAGAAGGAAAAGAAGAAGTTAGTCTCTAAAGTGATACCCATCATGGTGATCAAATAATTTTTGTACAAGCTAGGGAAGGATGATGCATTGTGGCGAGTGGTGTTGGAACATGAACATGCAACCAATATTATATAAGCACATGAAGGATATGTGGGAGGAAATTTTGGAGGAGAGTAAATTATTTGAGATACTCTAGAGTGGAATTTTGTGGACTATAATGTTCTAATATGTGAATCAAATTATGAGTCACTATGATGTCTTCGAAAGTATAGGGAAACCAAATCAAAAGGATGAAGTGTTGTTAAATCCAATGCTAATTGCACAACCCTTTGAGCAATGAGGCATTGAATTTATTGAGACTATTCATCCACCATATAAATAATCAAAGGCTAGATGTATCATTACTACAATAAAATCTTTCACAAAATGGGTAGGGGCTAAAACTACAAAAAACTATGCAGTTAGTGATACAACTAAGTTCCTATATGATAATGTTATTACAAGGTACATGTTTCACATAATCTTATTAGTGATAAAGGAATGCACTTCATAAATTAAAAATTGAAGGTACTCATAGAAGACTTCATGATTGTGCACCAAAAGAATACCACATACCATATTTAGGAAAATTGGTAGCTATAATCTATAAACAAAGTACTGGAAAGGATGCTCGTCAAAATTTGTAATGTAGAAAGAGAAAACTAGGAACATTAAATACCTACAGTTTTATGGGTATACAAAATAAATTTAAAATGTTTTATATGAAATACTCTATATTTCAACTTGTGTATGGAATAGAAGTAGCTATGTTGATAGAAGATATAGTCCCAACTTTTAACATTATAATGATTACAATGCTACGTGATGATTAATTCATTGAGAATAGGTTGCTAGAGTAGACAAAGATGGAAGAAAATCACATGATAGTGCAGTGGAATTTGAAGGCACACAAATACAACTAGAAATCATGATATGATAAAATCTACACACTAAGGAGTTTCAATAGGAATAGATGGTGTTGGTATATGAAAGAAGATCTAGAGTGTTCTTTGAAGAAAATTGTGCTTAAGGTGGAAGGGACCATGTATCATCCATCACATCACCGTGTAATAAATATTGGTGTTGTGGGATTTATAGGGGAATTTCTATCTTGGGAGGATAAATGGGATTAGGCTTAAAACCTAACATACTTGATTGTGCAACTACAATATAGGAATAAGTTCTCTTGAGAACAATGCTGGAGTAGGAATTTCCCTTCAAAGCATGGTGTGATAGATAGGGATATATAAAATAAAATTGTTTTTGTAGAGTTTATAGTTGTGTTTTTGATGCACGAACATTCGTATTTGTCAACAATCTTGTGTTAACCAAAAATAATTAAATAGTTTGATTCAGTCGTGTTTGTGTTTTTCAAAGTATTATGTAGGCTACACATTGAATAAATTTGTTGATAAGAGCTATGAAGTACAATTTTGACTTTTGTTGAGTGTACAAGTACATTGCATAATGTTTATGGAGTGTATAGTTTCCCTGTACAATGTATCATTTGTTGCATAATCACTAAATGTGCAATATTGTTTGTACAATCTTGTTCGAGCTGCGGACTTGGGATAATTGAATGTTTGAAGGCATTAATTTCATAGAAGGGTGACTAGGCATGTGTGGCTATGTTGTTAGTTCCTTTAATACTTACATTTGAATTGTATAATTGAGTCTTAGGAGGTGACATGAACATCTACATAAGCAGAGCCAAATTACTTCAGAAAGTAATTCAAACTTTGGGGAACTCAAAGTTCCCAAGAGCATAGTGTGGATGTAAGCTAAATTCTCACCAAATGAGTATCCATAATCACATTGTAATAGAAACCTTGATATTTTCACAATTATATAAGGTATGAAAAGAGTGTTGAGTGATAATGCATGGAGGATTTTCCATGTCTTTATGTTATCTAGAAGACTAAAACATTCATGATCAATTTGATACTAGTATTTCTCTAAATATTATATCCCAAATATTTTAATTGTTAAGGTTTGTGACCATTTGATATTTATGATGATACATGTTTATTTCTGTTGAATTATTCTTTCACGCGTATTCTGGAGGTTGTGAGGTATAATGTGGCTCTTTGTTAGGAACCCTCACCTAATCTGCATCATTTGGTAGCAAAGTGGGATTGCTTTCCTTACAAATAAAGGAATAAAAAATATTTATGGTTTTCAACATTGACATATGTAAGTAGAAAACTATTGGAGACATCTTCTAGCATGTAACTATTAGGTATAAGGTGTGAATGACGGAGTGAAAAATTAAGTTTTGAGACTTTCCACAATGTAGATTATGAGTAATAGGTAATTGCAAGAATCTTTTGAGAAAAGGATTGTTAAGTATAACATTATTGAGATTGTTACTGAAAATTCAAAGAAAAATAAAAAATGGCACATTGAAGGAATGTAGGACACCAAAATCAAGGTGTGAGAGTTGAGGACTCGGATGAAATGATGTGTACTATATAAGATCACTTGGAGGCCATGGTATCTGCATAATTTTGAGGTGTTGTTATGGAAGATAATAGTGATGATGAAGCATACCCATACAATAGGGAACATAGTTTGCAAACAAAAATGAGAATGCAAATGTAAATGTGGAAGAAGATGAAGCGTAAGATGGTCCCGAGGATAGAATGTTTCACATAATCAATAGGATGGGGAATAATCTTATCTTAGATACCCCTTGGTATTATAGTAGCTTAGAACTAATAGAGCTCACGGATTAGATAACAAAGAGGGAAAAATATTTAAGTATGAAGACATGGAATATACTAGGAAGTTCATTTTTACATGCATGAAGTTGAAAGGTAATGCATATATCTAGTGGGAACATGTCTAGACCTATCAGGTGCAACGTGGAAAGTATAAGAGAAAGACATGAGATATACTAGTGGAAAATCTAGTCTATTATCCAGATAATTGGTGCCAATAGGAGCTCATTGAGAAGGTAGACGAACCTATGATCTAGAAGAAATGGGAGGCCAAAGAAGTCATCTTAAAATTGTGCGAGTACATCAAGTTATTAGAGAGGTTGGGGAGTAATCCAAGAATTTCATATTCAAGTTTCTAGACTATGATGTACAACTGTAAGATGTCATGAATGGTTGTTAAGAAGAAACATAAGAAGCCAAGACTGCACATGCATTGATGGTCACCATGCATGATGAAAAGGAAGCATAGAAGGATTTGGACACATCTCTTCAATCTATAGATAACATAGTGGTTCATCTATAGAAATGGGAAAAACATGTTGCATAATAATTTTATAGGCATGGAAGCACAAAGCCTAAGGGAAAGGATTAAAGGCCTAATTAGTGAAGTGAAAAATGCTATCTCCTTACATGGGCTAGTCATTGCAACTACAATTTACGATTCCCTAATCGATGTTATGTAAGCTACAATGCAACTCCAAGGATTCTTTGGGAGGATCTATGAAGCAATTGCGATTGGAAAAACTACAAGGAAGACTTGGAGTTGTTCTCTCCAACTGTGAATAACATGAAAGGTTCCCTGAAGAACCTAGATCCTTAGGAAATTTTATATCAAGTTTAAGAAGATAAGGCTATATTAGATATGCAAGCTCCACCTCCACATCTCAAAGATAAGAAGTAGGCCCAAAAGGAATAGCATTTTGATTGGTAAATTTTGGACACGATTGCGTAGCATAGTCATGTTATCTATAAGCAGAACCACATAGGTTGAAAATTTAAAAAGGTGATCTATGGGGATTTCAGTAGATTAAAAAGATGAAAGGGTAATCTGCCGGATAAACTACATGATAGCAAACCCATAAGAGTAGTTAAGTAGTGTGTAGGGATGAAAATTGATAAATGATATTCATTGCACATATTGTAAATAAAACATCAAAATACAAATAAATCATCATAAGGCTGAAGAATGCATAAAAACATCTACAAAAATTTGATATATTATTTTTTCTTGAGATGAGACAACTATTTAAGTCTGGGAAAGTGTTGGAGGGCTATTAAGGCCTAAAAGTTGACTTGGTGTATTTTCCTATTGTATTATATTTACACAATACCTAGTGCACATTTATAGAATAAAGAAGACAAAATAGGGTATATGTAAAGCTCTTTGAGCATAGAAACAAAATTTGAAGGGATTGGAAGGTTGATAGTCACCTCTTTAAGTGTAAAAAATAAGTAAGAAATGTGTAGAGAAGGTTGTTGTTAGCCTATGGTTCAATACTATGATAGAAATCGAAGTGTTGTTTAATCTCTCTCTAGCTTGCATGTTTACATTTATGAGTTTTGCTATTTTATAAATTATTGTGTGAGTCCCAATTTGTGATAAGAAATAAGCTTTATCCTTATTGTACACTGTTTAATGACATGTAAATGAATCATTCGTGTAAAATATTTAGACTACAACCTTATCATGCCTTGATGAGACATTCCAGGGATTGCTAACATGAACTATTCTATTTCCAAACCTACACCAATCACATCTTGCATAGATTGGGGCACTCTTTCATTTTCAAGCCTACACTAATTACATCTTTCCCAATTTAAGGTAATATAATATTTTCAAACCTATTTTGATTACATCCTAACCACCTTAGGCATAATCTTATCTAGTGCTTACACTGGTTATATTTTTCCCAACTTGGAACATTGTCTTATTGCACTTATATGGTTTATATCCTCCCGCTTGGAACATCACTATAGTATTGTGCTTACAATACTTATACTTAGGCCCACATAGGGGCCATTTACGTATTACATAAATTCTTATGCGACGATACCTTACTATATTTACATTAGAGTTTTATTTTTATATTATACACATAACATGTATATATTTAGTTTTTATCTGTGGTCTCTACGCCTCAATACATTTCATCACTTCCTCATATGGAAGCAACCACAAGATGATATGAAACATAATTTACTTGGCATCACTATAAGACATGTTCATACTGACTCACTTGCATATCTTTCTATATGTTAACTAGAGAACAAGTTTCTAGACATATAAGCATGAATGCTTGCCTCAAGATTGTAGCGACCCTCAATTATGGAGATAAGGTGATATCTCTTTCCTTTTTACTTCCAGTTCACTGTTGTTCTCTTAATAACTTCAAGAAATCTCAATAGATGGTGAGGTGACTACAACAAAACATTCTCATGTAATTTATAATTTGTTTTACTTTGATATGTATGTACACATACACATCAAAGTGGGGTATTATATAGATACCTAATTTTGGTGTATGAGTACTTAAGTGATATTACTTCTTTACTTGTATGAGTAGTTGTCATGCACTCAACCTCTATGGTATATATCGCAACACTTTCTTTATGTTTACTCATCCAGCTTATCGCTCCAACAAACAAGTTGAACGCATACCCTCTGGTAGACCTACACATATCCAAGTCTCCACCCCAGTCGGAATCCACAAAACAATGTAGATCAAATGTTTTAATTTCATCAGCTTTACCCTGATAATAAATTGCATAATTAGGTGTCCCACACAGGTACCTAAAGATTCTCTTTACCACAGTCTAATGTTCCTTTCCAAGGATTTGACATGAATCTACTCACTACTCCCACTGCATGTGTAGTATTAGGTCTAGTACAAACCATTACATACATCAAACTACCAATTGCACTAGCATATGGTACCTGAGACATGTCCTCTATTTATTCTTAAGTTTTAGGACATTGTTCAGAAGACAACTTTTGACCAATGATGAAAAGGAATACTAACAAGCTTATTTTCTTACATTTGAAATCTTTGCAATATCATCTCAACATACTTTCTTTGATTTAACAACAGTTTCCTATTCACACAATCTCTTTTTATTTCCATGCCCAAAATAAATTTTGCAACACCGAGATCCTTCATATCAAATTCAATTGAGAGTTGAGATTTAACTTGACTAGTCATTTTCTTATTGTTACCAATTAACAACTTGTCATCTACATACAATAAAATGATAACATAATCTTCACCTTCCTGTTTAAAATAAACACATGGATCAGCTTTGCTTCTTTCAAGCCCAAGCCTTAACACATACCTGTCGAATTTCTAGTTCCACATTCTTAGTGATTGCTTCAAACCATACAATGACTTTTTCAGCCTACACACCAAATCTTCCTTTCCTTTGATCTTAAATCTTTTGGACTACATCATGTAGATTTCCTCCTCAAGCTCACCATGCAAAAATGTTGTCTTAACATCCATCTAATCTATTTCCTTATTGAAAGTAGCAGCAATAGCGAGAAGAAATCTAATAGAATGTAACTTAGGAACAGGAGAAAAAATCTCTCCAAAATTGAGTTCCTCCACCTGAGAGAATCCCTTTACCACAAAGTGAGCTTTATACTTCTCCATTTTCTGTCTAAATTATAGTTCTTCTTAAACACCCATTTACAGCCAACTTGTTTTCTTCCAAGAGGTAACTTCACCAAGTCATGTGTGTTATTCTTGTATAAGGACTTCATTTCTTCCTCCGTAGCCTTTTTCCAAGACTTAATTTCTTTTGATCCAAAAACCTCATTCACAGTCTTGGGTTCATCATCTAACAAACAAAATTGATAAAACATAAGCAGAAAGGAAATCAGGAGGGTTATACCTCTTAGGTGCCCTTCTCAGTCGATTTGATCTTCTTAAGACATGATTTTTGTTTCACATCTTCTGGTTATTCATCTACTTCATCTGAATATTCCTCTTGCAACTCTCTTTGTGTTCATCTTCCGCAATTGCATCAAATTCAAACACAAATTCACCTTCCTCAATTTTGACATGATCTTCCTTTGGTTTTGCTTCTTTCTCTAGAATGTCTTTAACCTCTCTAAAGATTACATTACAATGAAGAATGGCCTTCTGTGTTTCTAGATTATATAGCTTATATCCTTTTACACCACTAAAGTATCCAATAAATATGCACTTAGCAGATTTATTATCTAACTTGATTATTTTCCCTTTTGGAATATAGATATAAGCAATACAACTAAATACACTTAAATGTCGAACGGACGGTCTCTTACCAATTCATGCTTCCTGTGGAGTTTTGTCTTCAAGTGCGGATTTTAGTGATCTATTGATCAAATAACACACAATTGCCACTACTTCTGCCTTATTTTTCTATCCAAACTGGCACCACTGAGCATACTCCTACACTTATCCATTAGTATTTTTTTCATCCTTTCTGCAACTCCATTTTGTTGTGGCATATATGGAGTTGTCTTTTGCCTTTCTATTCCATATTTTTTACATAATTACTCAGAGGCATTAGAGCAATATTCCCCGCCATTGTCACGTTTCAAAACCTTTATTTTCCTTTCTACCCCGATTTTCTATAAGAGCCTTAAACTCTTTGAATTTATTGAAAACCTCAAACTTATTCCGAATAAAATATACCCAAGTATTTCTTGAGAATTCATCTATAAAACTAACATAAAACATGGCTTTTCCTAGTGATGGAAATTTTATAGATCCAAACACATCACTATGTATCAAATGTAGAATGTCTTCTAATCTTGTAGCATTACTAGGAAACTTTACTAGTTTGCTTTCCAAATACACAATGCTCACAAAAATCAAAATCTAAAGGACACTCTAAAATTCCTTCAACCATACCTTTTTCTTTTAAAGTACGAAGTCCTTCCTCTCCAATATGTCCCATCCTTTGGTGTCATAACATCGGCTTCATTGCCACAAATGTGGGAGTTGAATCTGAAGCTTCCTTATTCTTTGGAACCACAAAGTTATTGCACTCATCAATAGCAACTGCTTGTCTCAAGTTTGAAATGTGTTCCCGTACAGATACCTCTTGCCAATACCATTACACCCCAAACCATCTTGCAATTATCTTTAGTAAATGCTACTTGCACACCCACATCATTCATCTTACTTATAGAGATTAGGATGTTGGTGAAACCTGAAATGTGCAGAACACATGGGAGTGTTTTAATCCTTCCATCTTTAAACCTCGGCTTGACTCTCCCGTAACCCATGATCTTGTAGGTCAAGTTGTCTCTCAAAAAGACATCACCTCTATTATACTTTTCATATTCACAGAACCACTCGTTGTATGGAGTCATATGAAAAGAGACACCTGAGTCAATTAACCATGCATTATCACATGCATGCGAGTTGGAAGCTACTAAGAACAAATCTCTTGAGTCTTCATTAAAGGGTTTTGTATCTAAAGATCCAGTATCATTAGATGACCTACCATTTTCTACCTTCTTAGATCTATTGTCTTTCTTGAAATGACATGTTTCACCATAGTTCCAACATTTCCTCTTATCAATGTATGTAGTCTTTGATTTACTTCTAGACTTTAACGGTCCTTGCCTCTTCTTGCTTTTATCTTGGGTACGGTGTCTCACATACAATGCATCCTTGGATTGATAATCCTCCATGGATTTCCACCTCATTTCTTCTGATAGTAAAGTCGTAACTAAATCCTCAACTAATAATTTTGTCGTAGTACTAGTACTAGCCATAACTAGATTATCCCAAGATTCAAGTAGAGAACATGAGAGAGTAATACATTTATCCTCTTCTTTAATTTTAATATCACGGAAATCAACTAACTTAGCACAGTAATAAAGATGTGTAGATGTTCTACAACAAAGTCATCGTCATTCATTATCAACGAATATAGCTTCTTTCGAAGAAATAGTTTGTTCACCAAAGACTTTGTCTGATACAAAGTCCCCAGCTTCTTTCATAACGCCTAAGCGGATTTCTCATTTGACACATTCAACAAAACTAAATCTGATAGACACGATGTGATTGAACTCCTTGCCTTCCTATCGATCTTTTTCTCAATCCTCTACCTGTATACCCACAGGCACGTCTCCAAAAACAACAATCCACTGATATCTATCCACAAGAAGATCTTCCATCTTGAGCTTCAATAACTGAGAATGTTAGCCATTAAATTTTTTGATCTCGATCCTTGCACTTCCTGTCATTTTATTCTATTTGAAAATTTCACTCGTAGAGCTCCCACTCGAACAAAAGTATATCCCACGTTTTAGAAACCCTAACTCTTCACATTAAAGCTAAAACCTAACTCCAATACCAAATGTAAAGTTTTGAACCAATAAACAAATAAACGAGAAGCTATACTTAATAGACTATTCAAGATAAACAAAAAATGAAGATGGCATACACAAGATAACACAAGATTTATCTTAGGAAACCCTTTGAGTAAAAAACTCAACACAACAACTTATATCTCTTATTGCATTAACTTAACTGTTTACAATACAATAATGAAATTCCAAATCTACTCTACCCTACTACATGTCCAACTCTATGTAAGCACATCAATAGGAAACCGTCCAACTCTATGTAAGCACAATACAATGGTCCCAAAACCATGAACTAAGAAAACAACCCATAATGATCCCCCCCATAAATCATGGATTTTGACGCCAGCCATATACATGTATGTATAAAAAACCACATATTTATACTCCCAAAAAAACAAGTCGAACCCCCGATTCACAAACCCCAGCTAACACTAGTAGGAGAGGTGTTAAGTACTCCTAGGTATATAATATACAAAATATACAACATATTATAACACTATGATATAAGTGTATTAATGTGTTTATTGATTATTGGTCCAGGTTAGGCTCTTATTGGTAGTGTTCCTTATGTTGTTTGACTCTTGACTTGTCCTCAGGGTGTCTTATGTGTCTTTTGACATCCTTAACCTTGTTTTTGTTTTTTGCGACTCTACCTGCTTTCTTACTAACATGTTGTCTTTCTTTGTTCTTCCCTATTTGCTTATGTTTCTCTCTCGTCCCAATTTTCTCTTTCCTCCCTTCTTTTCCTTGTGGTTCTGGGTAGTTTCCACTTATGTACTTGTACATTTATGGTCTACCAGTTCCGTACTTGTATGAAACTAGCTCCAACCTTTGTGGACCATTTGTCCACTAGTTTTGAAATCCCTGGGGCTTGTGTGCCTTTTTGTCAACTTTCACACCTATTATGTATTAGCTTACGCACCAACACACCATACTTTGAATTCAAGAAGTTTGTAAGTATTCATGAACACAAAGATTAATTTAAAGAGCAAAATTTATTGTTTCCAAAAGCATCCCCATGCCAAAGGAAAAATTCATGCATTTACTATTTACTCTACATCTATTGAAAGATAAGGGTTGAAACACTTACATACAGTAAGTGTCTACTAATTTGTGTCGATTGTTGATTGCCAAATTGTTCAAGACACGAGGAATCTAATAATAATGGAGGGACAACACATAGTGCTATTAACACCCTTCATTATATATGGGTCTTAGAAGGTGTTGAGGTCGAATTAGCGTATTCAAGACAAATAGTTTCCCAATGACTCACAATGAAGCTAGGAAAACCACACAATGTTTTTGAAGTCAAGAACCAATCGATCGCATTTGTCAAACTGATTTTGCATTTAAACAAATTTGACATAATCATTTTCATACTTATATGAAACCAACTAAATTGATTATAAAACTCCACTTTTTTGGGACTCTGTTCATCTTACTATTTGAAAGGTCCGTTTCACACTATTTAGGGGAGATGACCCCATAATTGTGCATGTACCAAAACATGTACATTGATTTTCACCATAGGTTGTTGAAAAAATGACTAATAGCTGTTCAATTTTTGAATAATGACACTTTTTAGGAGCCAATGACAATGTGACACGTAGGGTGCTCAGTCATTGGTACCTCTTTCAAATGCTCTATATATAGTTTTTTCATTTTAAATCAATTCAAAAACTTCTTTTCCCTTGAAATAAACACACGAAACGAAAATACTGATGTGACATGATAATACGCTACACGATGATATAATTTTTTTATGCTGACGAGACCCCTACATATATCTATGTGCCCCTAAAGTTAAGGTGCACAACTATAGGGTCATCTCCCCTATCTTTGATGATTGTCTCCAAATTCTCAAAAACCGATATCATTAATTTATCGTAGAAACCCTAATTCTCTTATCTCATGAAATATTTCAATTACATTATTCTATATTTCGAGATTAACTTTTTAATTTCTCCAATTAAATTTATATCTAAATTAAACCAACTTGCTTTAATGCATTGTTAATCTAAAACCACTTTCCACATGTATATAATCCTCCAGCCGACCAGAAACTTTAAAAATAAAAATAAACAAAAAAAGGACATAACAGGGGTCAAAAGATGTCGATGTGAAGCAAAGCATCTAATTTTAAAGGGTATTTCATATGAGACATAATGACGAAACACGAAGACCGCAAAATACATAACAGGAAGATGCTCAGTACTTCAACATACCTATTTGCCTGGCATTCAATTCTTTTTTTTTTGTGTTGACTGTGGGTCCGCATCATCCACCACTTGAAACAATATGTAGATTTAAATAAGGGCACCTATAAATTGTATTTTACAGCAATGACTCATACCAAAACCAAAATGATGAGATCGACTCTTCTTTTTACCCTTTCGCAATTGCAAAGTTTTCGACGATCACAGGAAAGGAATCAATGGAAACTTTAAAGAATGCCCATATGGCGTACTGATTTCTTCTGCCTCTTATAAATCACGACGCAGAGTCAAAATACAAAACTCAAATGCTATATTAAATTTGGTTAGTAATGGGATCATTGGGTAATCCATCCACAATGGATGACGGTGGTTTTCCATTTAAATTATTCGCTTTCAACATTTGGGTCACAGGAAAATGACGTTTGTGGGAGTTGGGCACTTAAGAAAACGATAGAGATCTACTGTACCACAATTGGGTTCGTGGAATTTTATCTCGAAAAGGTGCTTACTGTGTATAGTGGATTGATGAGGTGGATTCCTTGCAGTTCAGGGCGATGACAACAATCATATTTGGATGATTAAGCCTAGTTGAACGCTACTGTTTTGGGACGAATGTTTGAATTGAATTGATTTGTGTATGTAGGTAAATAGCAATGTCTGGTTCATCCTTTCATTTTAGAATCTAGCACTTAGATTGAGATTTTAGAAAGGGCAAAGGTATAGATTTCTGCCAGGAATGCAACTTATTGCGATCTTAGCAGAATTAAATACCCACCAATTGGATTTGTTAAAATTAATGTGATATTAGCAGAATTCAGTACCCACTAATTGAATTTGTAAAAATTAATGGGATTTTAGGGTTGATCTCCAAGTTGGGCATTCTTTATCATCGCACAAGTTGATATAAAATTAGCAGCCACGAGCACCTAATGATTGGATTTGCTTAAATTTTATTTGGTTTTAGGGAGTGTCATTTCTTACTGCAGGACAGGTTCATATAGGGTAGGAGGATTGGGGTACCCAGTAATTGGTTTTGGCAAGTCGTTGGATCTCATACACGGTATAGCAAATCTGAAATTTTGATATACCATACCATCAAACCCGAATTTAATGATTAGGGCAAGGGTGCAAACCGATGGTGGATTCACCAGAGACTGATGTGTATTTGTAGAGTCGGGCCTTTCCAATTTATTGGATTTTGGTTCTGTGTGGATCTTGGAGAGTGACCACTGCCACTGTGAGTGAAAAAGCAAATCTGGAATTTGGGTATAGCTCCAAAGCTTTTATGATTAGGTCAAGAATGCAAACCTGTCAGAATTGCCAGAGGTCGATGCAAGGCTAAGCAGAGTCCAGTGCCCAATAGTTGGAATTGCCAATTAGTACCCTTTGCTGGATTGAATTTTGAGGCTGAAACTATACGTGATAAAAAACTGGAATAATTTGGCATGCAACAAGACATCTGGGCAAAAATTAATTTCTCGGTGAATGGACCAGTACTAAATGGCAGAATTAGCTGGAGATTCGGCCTCTTCCCCTGGGATTTCGTCAGACAATGTCAAGGGATTGATTCTTGCACTTTCCTCTAGTATCTTTATTGGTGCCAGTTTCATTGTGAAGAAAAAGGGACTGAAGAAGGCCGGATCCGCGGGAATCAGAGCAGGTATCTATGCTTTCTTTACATTGAGATCTTAGAATGCAAATTGTTTATGCTGGTATTTAATCTTTTGAAGTTGGGTGCTATGCTCCCACAAATACAGAATGCAATCTTCTCAGTTGGTTGCATCAATCCAGAAACCGTAAAACCTTTTCGTTTCAAGGTGTGCCTCATTGAGACCTATCATTACGCTGTCAAGGCTGTATCACATGATTAATTATTGTCCATAAATCTTCAAATTTCACCGTTCAGTAAATGGCTAGATGAAAATGCCATATTTAGTATATATAGTGCTATATAATGCCCTGCTGCTCATTTCCTTCCTCGCTTGGAGTCATAATCATAGCATTTGATGCTCTTCAGCTTCTGTCCTAATATGTTCTGGTCAATTATTTCAAATTTTAGTATATTCTATTCTTCTGCAGCAATTGTTGTGTGCTTTGGATATTCTGCCGTCATATTGATCTTATAGAATGCTCCTATGACAGTTGCACTGTGACCAAACAACAGTAGATGTACAATAATATAAAGGCTACTGTGGCTTCATTGCTTCTATAAGTCGAAGTCTTAGTGCTTCTGAATTGTGATGTGATTTTGAGGGAAACATTTGAAAATCATGTCATTGGTCATGTGAGGACCCTTTTTGTGTTATATACTGCAGTCATGTACCATTTTACGTTGTTTAGAGTTGCTATTGGGCAGTAGATTCGATTAACCGATTTCCGATTTAATGTTTCTAGTTACATGCTGCTCTGAATTGCTTACATTAGGCTTAATGTGTAAATGAAGAATAGAAATCACCTTGGCCTCTGATTATCGATGTCTTAAGAAGTCGTCATGTACACGGGATAATGTCTGCATTTCACTAATGTTATTATGCTCATTCTAAACTACTAGTTTGGGCTTCCTATGCTCAAGCATGTATAGCACCTCGGTCTCATCACGAACACTCGGTTCCATATCAGCCTTTAGTTCTAAATGCTCATTTCAACAGTGTCTTTGTAAACATTATCCTCCACCTGTCCTCACTGTCAAACTTCATCTACAGTCTCTTCCCAAGAGGTGCAAATGGTGAGATTGAGGCCCTCTAGGGCTGGTTTTGTGTAAACCACAGAAACATGCAGCTGTCCTGTCCCATGGAAATTCTTATGTTCATATTTTGTTGTATTTTTTAGCTTAGAAGGATTGGCCAAGAGAGAAGCTTTAGCCAACCTTCTCTCTATTGTTGTACCTTATGTGTTGATATGCTTTTCAGTACCATTAGAAGTTTCCAGTCAATCGAGGACATCTGCATTTCAATTTTATATAAATTTCAGTCGTAAACTGCAATTTTAGAGAATATCACCTGCAACACATGTCAAATGAGTTGTCTTTTTTCATATTTCTTTTATCGTGCTTAGAATACTTTTTCATTTTATTTTTGAAGTGTTATTAACTTATTTTGTAAGAGGAATTGGTTTCAGTGTTATATCTGTTTGGTCCATTGCGGCTTTAGTTCTTGTTTGTGTGTTGAATTAAAAAAAAAGACAGCCTCAGTGTCTTGTTAGATTGTCAGAAAGTTACTCTGTGAAATAGCTTCTTTAGAGTTTTACTTCATTTTATTCTTATTTGTGCAACTTTGTTTTTCTGAATGCATTTTTATAAAGTAACAATTCCCATGAAAATTTATTGCAGGAGTGGGAGGTTATTCATACTTATATGAACCACTTTGGTGGGCAGGCATGATTACCAGTAAGTGCTTATTACTTCTAAGTTCTCAATAAGGTTTAGCTGGGAATTCAGAGTATTTATGTTTCACATAGAGTTCTTGCACTCAAATTATAGCGATTTCCTTTCTCATTTACAAATTTTTGGAGGTTGTTGTTATATAGCCAAAGATTTTGTCTATTGGCTGTTGTTTTATTAGTATTCCTGTATTATTATAGTGACCTCTTTTTTTCAGACTATATTTCTTGCCTCATTTCTCTGCTAGATGATGCATCTTTTCTTTCATCATTCTTTGTACATTTTGTCTCCCATTTGATAATTTGCTGTTCAGCTTTTCTGGCAGTATCCATGAGCTGTAGGTAATTATTTACCTCAAAGTCCCTTAACAGCCTAGCAGCTCAGAATGATCTCTAGTTCTCCACATTTGTATGGATCTCCATCATTCTGGCTTGAAAGCCTCTATAATCATATCATGACAGGTTGCATGAGATTGATGTAATCACGCTTGTCTTTCTTTCCAAATTTCTTCTAAGATTGTAGAGTATCTTAAAGAAAAAACTATCCATTGTCATTAACTGCTCATATGTTCTGTTTGAGATTGTTGTAATTTCTTATCAGAAGGTAAATAAACAACCAATTCATTGTCCATGAACAAGATACTGCTCTACTGTGGAAATAATATTATTTATTTTGAATTTTTTGAACAATTGTGCTTGTTAGTTGTTACTTGGTTTGTTCTAAGATATTTAGTTCTTTTGCATTGGTACTTCTTTGCCCTTGAGATTATTAACATTTTAAAAAGAAAATTTATAGAAAGAAAATTGATCTAAAAATTTATAATTTTTCTGTTCTGGGAATTGTTTTACAAGATTGTAAAAATTACTTGAGTGCAACAAAAAGATGAAGGAAACAGTCATGGCATCTCTGCAAGTTCAATTCTTATGACAGAGATTAATTATGAGAAATATACAATGCTTGGTGGAGGTCAAAATTGGTCTGGTTGTTCTCGTAAGCTTGTTACAACTGGAAATGTTATAACCCTAGTTTTGCTTGTAAAGAAATAGGGGTCAACATGGCCTATTTTAAACTTCTGCTACCATCTGATATGATTTCTCTGAAATTAAATTTGGTATAAGGGTTTATGCAAAACAAGAATACTATTTTAACGTGCCTACAGTTTTCAAGTTCTGTACAGGCAAGCACATGAAACTTGGGCATCCTATAGAGGCTTATAGCACCAATACTTTGGTCCTCCTAGTGTACTATTCTTATAAAGAGCTCGTTTTAATTTTTGACTACTTTTCTTTGTTTAAATAGCTCCATGATAGTCCTGAATTGTTGTTTACCAAGGTTTATCACAGACTTCCAGAATCACATTTTTGGCTCTGCAATTTCACAATATATTTTCTGTACAATTAATAGAAGGTTGTGCTTGGCAATGAAAGTGTTTCTCGTAAATAAGTAATGTTTTGATACAAAAGGAACCAAATGTTTTCTCTAAGGTTCATATTATAAAAGTGACTGCATTTTGGTGGAATGCAATGATCTATTTTGAGTACCTATCTTTGTGCTGATATTTTTCCTTAATGTTGAACTGATGTTTACTTTCTTGAGTTTGGAGATATGTCTACATGCTTCTTTATTCAGGATGTGTCTATCTTGAGTCAGTATCTTCCCCCTCACTGTCTCCCAGCCCGGGAGACATCATCCTCAAAGGGATCCCAATCCTTTTGTAAAAGATGCACACTTCCAAGTCACCTTGTTTACCCATTCAATTAATTATTCTTTTATTTCACTGATTCTCTGTTTTTTGATTTTTCATTCTTCTTCAACTTAATGTCAGGGATCATATGTTTCACATCACACTTCCTTTGATGCCTATGTAACTTGGGAGGACATTGTCAAGCCTTGTTAATGCTTTCTTTAAGTGGTACAGAAGATAGGATGCATTTTAGAATGTGATGGTATCTCTACTCGTCATAGGTAGATCTTATTGCCAATTTCAAATGATCTAGGTATGTGATATTGGTCTTGGCAGTATTCTTTCTCTTGCTTGTCCCTTTTTCATGTGTTGAAATCTTTATGGATCAGCAGCTCGACAGTCAAAGAACAGAGTCTGGTCAGCAACAACAGAATCTGGTGAAATGACAGCAGTGAGCAAACTATGGTTAATGGTTGTCAGATCCTCAGACAAAAGCTCTGACTGACCTTTGGCAGTATGCTGGTGTCACCCAAGTCTCGTTGATGTCAACAGTACAAGCATCTGAAAATTCCCCTGTTCGGTTCCCCAAATCTTCCCTGGTCCACAAATAGAGAACTTTAACTTGAATGTGATGTTAGTGGGTTAAATGATTTCTATTTATGTTCAATGCAATGTAATAGGGATGACATGGTACAGGTTGGCCTACTAAGCTGTACAAGTAAAATAAATGTTGTCATCTAAGTTGCCGAAACATTTTGGATACGGGAGCGGGAGTGGAGTATCCATTTTTTTTTGACCCCGGATACGGCGTAGGATATGGCAGTGCAAAAACAATATAAAAATTAAAAGATATTACTAACTTGGAAATATAAATCGTTCCGTAAGCCTAAATTTAATAGCTTGATTGATAAATGTTTATCTTGAAAGTTTGAAAGTCATTTTGAGCTATGTATAAGTATATATATTTATACATGTATTAACACATTATTATAGGTATAATTTAATAATATTAGATTATCATTATAATATAACCATACTAATTAAATCAACTTAGAAGTTAATATATAGATTATATAGGTTTAATATATAATATAGTTAATATAGGTTAATATAAATAAATTATAGGTTAATAAATAAAATTAAGAACTTGAACTTTGGAGCCACGGCCGCCATGGCCGCGACCCCCTCCAGCCTGTCGAACCAGCCCCACTCCCCACGCCCTACGCTTCTCTCCATGGCTGCTTCGCACCCCTGCCTCCATGGCCGCTCCCGTCGCTGCTCCCGCTCCCGCTCCCGTGCCACTCCCGATACCCTCCCAGCCCTCCCAGGGTGCCGTATTGGCTACATAGGTTGTCATAATGGCTAGGTTGGGCAGGAGAGAGATTAGGCGAGTTTATTTGAAAAAAATCAGAGATTTCATTCGAAATGTTATGATGTCATAAACAAGTACAATGTTGTCATCAGTTTTTCATGTCTAATTTGGATTCTCTGTGGCAGCTCTAGTCGTAGGTCTTCCTCTAGTAGTTTGAATATGTAGTACTGCCTTCTCTTTGTAGTGAAGGCCTTGTTATGGCCATAACATTTATTTTCACTGTTCAGATCACAATAACTCACTAATTTGAGACTTCAACCATTGTTCATGTCTAGCCATCCTTTGTATACCCTATCATTACAACTAAGAGAATAATATCCACCTGGTGAATCACTACAAACTCTGGAAGAAGCCAATATCCTATCGATGGAATACTGCATAGTTTGGAGAAAAAATAATATCCATTCAGCTAATTACTATGGGCCTAGAGAAGATAATGGGTGGATTGGCACAGACTAGGTAACAAGATAGTATCCGTTTGGGGGATCACTACAGACTCAGCAGAAAATAATATCCACTTGATCGATTACGACATACCTCAGGGATAAATAATAACTGCATGATGGATTGCTATGAAGTATATACCCAAGTGAAGCAGGTAAATTGGCAATATCCTCCAATGGATTACTGCATGCCCAGTGGAGAGATAATACGATTATAAAACACAGCATTATTTTCTGATCAATGTTTTGGCATAGATTTATAATTGCTAAAGTAGATAATACATAAATGTGATTGTGATATACTGTTTTAGTTGATATTTCATCTTCATTGTTTATTAGGTGAATGTTTTTCATGCTCTACATTGTTAGATGTCAAACTACATTTGAGATAATAGCAAATTGTATAGGTCCAGTAACTGAAACCTACGTCACAAGGTTCGAGTTCATCTTCGACGAGGATAAAGTTTGGTTCCAGTTTGCCAATGGGTAATCATAAAGTTTTTAAAAAGACGCCATTAAGGTTGAACAATAGATTTATAAAAGAAATAATGTTACTGACCTAGAAATAAATAAATGCACAAATATGTAAGAGGGTCAGAGTGGAGAGAGTTTCAGTTAGTATCTGTATATATACACACATTTATAAAGCATGTCAAAAAATTCCCATGTAAAAATAATGGATGAAGTTCAGGTTCATGTTTGGCGAGGATAAAGTTTGGCATACCTTGTGAAATAGACTGAACATTAGAGTGCTCAGAGGTCCTAGGTTTGGGCCTGAACTGGTCCATGTTTTTCAACATGGTATAATAGATAGGCTAGGGGATATCAAGCTGTGTGACAAGAGTGGGGGTGTCAGAAGGTCGATCCTTACTCCATAAAGACTTGAATTTTACAGGTTTGGTAGTTCAAATTACAAATCTTCTGGAGGTGCACTTCGGAGGCCCTAGGTTCAAGGCTCTATCTGGCCCATGTTTTTGATGAAGCACGAGTCATATTTAGCAGTTCCGCTGGTATAATAACATCAATAACCACTAACTGGTCTTCTTCGATTTCATTCAAGAGTTACTTGATTGTGTTCATTGGCCAGGGGCCATAGAGTGGTTATAGAACTAAGAATGCTAGACTCACGGTCCCCAATGGACAGGGCATGTCATGACATTATATTAAGAATATTCTTTGCATAATATACGATTGCAACTTATATTTAGAAGTTACTTTTCCATCTAAAATTATCTTCCACACTGTAAGCATGTTTGCTGGTTCAGTGGTACTCCATTGGTAGGATGAATGAATTTTGAAAACTATATTATTGCAAATAACATTTTGATTGGATTGCTTCTCCAACCTTTTTCGGCCTTCCGTTGTCTAGCACAAGCATTATCTATTCTAACTAGCTGCCAAGCTCTATCAATCCATTATTGAAAATTTGTGTCCATGGTGACTTGGACAACAATAAAGTTGCATCTTGCAAGAATAACCTCTAATAGTGCCGTCTTGGATGTTTCCAACCATCACATCATTTTGAACATTTCTTATCCATGAATCTCCACTCAAGCGAGATTTGCAATTTATTTGAAAGCTTTTAAATGAACACCCAACCTTGTTTCCAACTTTCTTGTAAATTGTACCTAGTAAAAAATATATTAAATGAAAGTGACAGATGGAAGCAAGTAAACATGCAGTGGAATTTAAAAAGCTCTGTCCAGGTGAATCAATGGGTTTCTCTTTGCCTCCATTGTGTGCTTGTGGTGAAGTTTCATCAGAATCTGGCTGTAAGCATGATTTTTTTCTTCCCCTTTTTATCCACTGTTATTCCCTGCGATGTTGTTTTCTGGGATTATATCATGCTCCTGCTCCAAAGTGTGATTGAAAATTAGGTTGCAATTGTGATTTGGATGTAGAAATCTCTGTTACACCAGACGTTATTGTCTTCATCCTCATATGCTTATTTGCAGTGTTCCTTCTATTTAACAATTTTAGTTCAATTTTACCACTCTAAATGGCTTAAAACAACAAGGAAACTCAGCCGATCCTTCCAAATGCCTGACATAAGCAGATACCTAGTGGCAAGTTGACAGAATCTAAGTAATATAAATTCACTCTAGGCATATTTATTATATATACTGCAATTTCTTTAAATAACTGGGTCTTATGCTCCTTGAAATCCTAGCTCTGCACTTCTGGTCTTCTTTTCAATATTGTAAGGTCGTAAAAAATAACAGTTATCCTTAATAATTTCAGGTCAATCGGGGGGGAATTTCATTGTTCTTATACCAATATTAGTGACTGTATTCTCATCCATCCTCAAATGTGCAAAGAAATATTGAATTTGCATTATATCCAAAGTTTTAAGTGCTGATTTATGTTTACAATAGTAAATTGATCTTTATTTCCTTACAAGTCTGCTGTGCCCCTGCTGAAGAAATATTTTTATTCTGCACTTCTGGTCTTCTTTTTTATATTTTAAGGTCATGAAAAAATGGTTATCCTTAATAATTTCAGGTCAACTGGGGGGAATTTTATCTTTCCTATACCAATGTAAGAGACTGGATTCGCATCATCCTCTCATTTGAAAAAAAATATTGAATCTGTGTTATATCCAAAAGTTTAAGGGTTGATTTATGTTTACATTAATACATTGATATTCACTCCTTACAATTCTGCCGTACCCCTACTCAAGAAACATTTTATTCATATAAGTGGTCCCCAATCCCCTATATCTAACCCTAGAATTGTAGTTAATTTTGTATTACTAGTATGCTATAGATCATGAAAAATGGTAGAGAGTAATCAAACCTTATAATTCAGGCACTAATTAAGCTAAGTGGAATGAAATATATGAAAACAAGAGCAACACATAATCTGTAGCCTTATAGTCCAAAATATATATAACTGCAAAATAGTCCACCAACCTTCAAATAATCTCAAATTAAATGTGGTGGCGCCCATGGAACTGATAGTGAATCTTTTCAAAGGAACGATGATGGATATGTAAAGAAGGAAGAAAACTGACTTTTATGCTCAGTTCACTTCAATAAAAATTCTTTTAAAAAGATAACCAATGCGCTAGTTGAAGTTGGTAATTTAACTTTCTCAACTAGTTCTAACCTGGCCTGTTACACCTACATCATCCTTTTAGGCATTAACTATTAGACTCTAAATATATATTTTTTGATTGTTAAAATGGGATTATGGGACCTGTTCCCATTACAAATAGCTGGGCTTTTAGATCCCCAGATGATTACTACCAATTCGACAATTCCAAACACTTACTAATGCATTATGCAACATTTCACTATCGATTCCCCCTAATGACCTAACTTGGGGGCAACAAGCATAAATCCTCTACATGTGATACTTCATCAATTTCGTAATTCCCCCTAATGACATAACCTGGGGGCAACGAACACAAAATCCTTCCATGCCATATTTCATCAATTACTATTGATTCCCCCTAATGACAAAAACTATTTCCCACACTGGGACGGGAAATAGTCCTCAATATTACCCATTCGTCCTGTTTTACTTTTCCTTTTCTTCACTTCATGCCACTTGCCATTATCCAACGAAACCACCAACATGAGATCACTGGGATTTGTCGAAGTAACTGGATTATCTGGTAGGGAATCCTGATCCGAATCCGATTTGTCAGAAATGTGCCCTCTTTTCGTTCCTCCCACGGCCATAATCCCTTGATTTTCCTTCTCTGTATCCATCCTTTCTTTTTCCACTTTTTCTGCTGTCTTGTCCTCCGTGTTGGATTTGCTGGGCTCTTCCTTGCAAAATGTGGCAGCCACCAACTCTGGATTCAGAAAACCCCATCAATCAGAAGAAGTTGTGCCTCCCTTTTTAACAGATTGAGTTTTTTTGTTCAGAGGACATGAAACTTGCAGATGACCAGGGTTTCTACAAAATCTACACCGGAATGCCGTGTTTTCATAAACTAAAGCTTGGGAATACTGATAATTTCCAAATTTTAGATTAATTTGGTCCGACAGTCCTTTACTCAGATCCGTTTTGACACAAATGCGGGCATAGGTGCACAGTCCCGAGTAGGTTCTATCCATATCTTCTTTTATAAACTTGCCCAAGACGTTTCTGATAGCCTCCAAGGCGTACCAAAGATGCAGTGGAAGGTTAGGAAGTCTAACCCAAACAGGCGTTTTGGTGACCAAAAGAGTATTCGGATCGAAGTCAAGAAACCACGGAGTCAAAAATAAACCAGAATTGCCCCAAAACCACGGGCCTTCTGACAGGCATCGTTGATAATCTTCTGATTCTTTAAAATGCACAACATAAAAACCCTTGGAACAGAGAAATTTCACACCTGTCTGACCAGTTCTGAAAAATCCACTGATACAGGGCAGAAGAGGAAGGCCATAAACTGTTGAAACGACCGATCACGACATCCCAAGATAGAGTCTGATAATAATCCTCCACCTTTGATTTTTCAATGACAAGCGTAGGGGTTTCTTCTGCAAGATCTACCAGGTACGCCTGGCTGCCAGCTGCATCGCCACCATTTTTACCTAGGGCATCTGTGAACAAAGACCCAGGAGCCGTGCCCCGTTTGCCAAAGGTGTCACCCCTTGTGCTTCGGTTCGCTTCTCCCCCATCCTTACCCAATTCACACCCTGCTGCCGCCTTGCTCAATACCCTGCGAAGAGGGGGGTAATGGCTAACATTGTTCGCAGGTTTGGCTCCGAATGCCATTCGCAATGCCCGACCGCTCGCTCACTCCCTAAAAAGGTGTAAGGTTGTTCGCTATTAGACTCGAAATTAATGAAAATATAAGGGTGTTATTTTTTACATGAATAAATTATAGGAATAAAATTCAAATTTTTGGACATTTTGTACCTGCAAAGCCAAAATGTATTCCTATTTGATTGCGCCAACATTTGTCACTGTCCAAGACTCTTGAGTCTGATTTTCATGTTTTATGCCTCAAAATTTTGTAGCACCACAAACTCAAAAAATCGTACTTTGTATTTGGTATAAATTCAATGTGAATTGTCTTTAATATCTTTGAATTCATTTTGATAAGAGTGTGGGTGCTATTATAAATTGTGGGTCAGCTTTCTGTTTTCCTTCCTTTCCCGTCTCTTGGTAGTTGAAGGCATGATAAACTAAAGTCTCAAAATTATTTTTTCCTGGATATCACCTTTGCCAGGCCTGAATCTTTATTTGGCTGCCCGAACTTCACATTGTTGAGGTCTTGAAATCTGAAACTGATTCAATTATAGTAATTCAAAATTCTGGAGAAATGTTTGAAAACAATGAAAAATACTAAAATAGCATAGAAAACTTGGCAGTGTCTAGAAATATAAATTTAATTTCAATCTTGTCTTAAAGATCTAAAAATTCCCTTTTATGAGCTGAAATATTATTTCTTATGGCATAGACTATAACATGTGGATAGCTTGAAGTCAAAGTGTATCTAAGATGGTATTAAACTTTAAAGCACAGAAACACTCTGAAAGACAAATAGTCAAATCTGGCATCTTGGAGATCTTAAGCACAGACCTAGTTGGTCAACCACCTACCTAGGTTCGAAGATTCCTTCTAGTGTATTATATTTCTGTCAGGGTATTGATGCTTCAGATTATCATATGCAGATTAGAGTAAGCTGTGATGAATACATATGCGAATTTTTTAATTCTGATTTTATGTATTGTTGTTGCTGCTATTACTCATCGTGTTTCTACTTTCTATGATTATGTGATCACTTGATTATTCTATTTATACTTTCAAACACACTAACCACCATCTGTACTTGCTTAAGCTATTTGAAACTTAACACTAATCTGACAAATAAATTGTCTCTCATGTGGTCCATTGAACAGTGATTGTTGGAGAGGTTGCTAATTTTGCAGCCTATGCATTTGCTCCAGCTATTCTTGTCACTCCTTTAGGTGCACTCAGCATTATTATTAGGTATGAAGCATTTTTTATGATTTGGTGATTGTTTAGTTTTTGGATATCGGTAAAATACTAACGAAAGGAAAACTTTGATTGAAAGTGGGGTAGTAGTCGAAGATTGACATTTTTGCATGTTTGTGCAGTGCAGCACTTGCACATATTATATTGAAGGAGAAGCTGCACATTTTTGGTATTCTAGGTTGTATTCTTTGTGTTGTTGGTTCCACAACAATTGTCCTGCATGCCCCCCAGGAAAGGGATATAGAGTCTGTGAGGGAAGTGTGGGATCTTGCAACTGAACCAGGTAATAGATCAGTTGTTGGGGTTATGCTTCCAGTTCCTTTTAAGGCAACCAACAACTATGCTCCCATTTAAGAAATCTTACTTGTCATTTCAATGTTTCTTGAAGTATCTGAATTTATGTGTTTTTTGTTTATTTTATTCTCTCAGATATCTGGAACTTGCAATCTGATACATGTATGTCTGTTTATTATGACAACAGCATTCTTGTTATATGCTGCCTTGGTAATAGCAGTGACTTTGGTTCTCGTGTTCCATTTTGTTCCACAGTATGGGCATACTCATATTATGGTATATATTGGTGTTTGTTCACTTATGGGATCTCTTTCGGTAGGTCTTGTCATTCCTGATGTCTATTTCATCTCACACATTAGACTTAGAGCTATCTAATCCATTGGGTTCTTGGTTTTTTATTGTGATGATTTTATATAAACGTATTCTTATGTCTGTCATCTTGTGGCAGGTTATGAGTGTCAAAGCATTAGGAATCGCTCTGAAGTTAACATTTTCAGGGATGAATCAACTTATATATTCACAAACTTGGGCCTTTGCCCTGGTAGTGGGTATTTGTGTTATAACTCAAATGAATTATTTAAACAAGGTAATTTCTTTTATCATGAAGTGTTTCTATTTATTTAGTTTTATGTTGCGTTTCTGGAAATATATTACATGATGAAGTCAATTAAAAATAGGCCAATGATATTTTGATGTACGAGTCTATTACTGGATATTTTCCCCTTCTTCAATATCTATCTGCATAGGATAGGGCTTAGATATGTATTCAGGTTGTACATGTATGCAGATTTGACCCTGGAAAGGTTGGGCAACTTCCTGAATCTGGTTGGTATGAAATTTTTGATGTTTCCTATAATAAATAAATACACAAACAAAATTAAAATGAAAAGAAAACACACATACCCATTTTATATGCACACGCACACACACATACTCATTTCACATATAACACTAACCTTTGAGCTCATATTTGGAGGGGTTTCCACTGCTTTATGCTGCAAGGTGTTTTTGAGCGATTTGGAGGGTTATAGAATTCATTCTTGGCTCTGAAAATTCTCCCTTTTCAATTACTTGTATACCTCGGTAACTGCTTGTTTCTTTTTATGTCCTGATATTATTGCAAATTCTCTCCTAGTTTCATTTCAAATTTGATAAATGGGATTTTTCCTTTTCCCCTCGTAGTGTCCAGCAATGAGACTGTGGGATGCCTTGTGAATGCTGGACACTGGCTGTCTTATTGTATGGGGTGAGGTCACTGGCTGTCTTATTGTGTTGTGGGGTTGAAGCTGGGTCACACACTTACAAATGCTCTACAATCTTATGTAACCATCTTTCAATACTTAAAAACCTCCTAACATGTCATCTACGAGTCTACACCATGGGTCACCCTTATTGTGGTGTGGGGATTTGCATCTGGATCTCTCTCATATGGATTTACTCCTTTACTGTTACAACGTAATCCTTTGGACAGTAGAATTTTGATTTTTCTGATTTTTTCTTTTTGCATGTTTATATTCTTTATATATTTCTACGTATTTCATATCTAGACCAATACTGAGCCTGTACCCAACATTTTCCAAAATATTACCATTTCCATATCAGATATCATATTTGTATCTGTTTCCACTTTCCATATCAGATATCATACTCGTATCTGTACACACTGTATCCTAGACAATAATCAATAACTCAAAATTGCAGTACATTATGATTGATATACTAGATTACTTCTTTTTATTTGGAGGGTACATCACAAGTGTTGCTGTTATGTTCTTTTTCCTCTCTGTAGGTTAATGAACTTTATTATTCAGGAAGAAATACATGCATTTTATGTGGTCAATGCATTCTCCTGAAGACTAGAACTACTTGCATACCTAAAATACTGGGTTGGATGCCTCTATAGCGGAGCAGTCAAGATAAAATATTGAATACAGGGTTTGCAGCTGCTTCTTGCTTTACATGCGCACCAGAAATGGTGTTGCTTAGCTTTTAGAAGTCCAAGTACCAAATAGGAACAATGCTGGCAGTGGTTCCAAGCAGAATATGACTTGTTCATTGGGGTACCTTACAATGGATAGGGGCATTAATAGGAGGTATCTTATGGTTAGCAGTACATGGAACTTGGAAATAATTGCGCAAAGTGCACATTTTATTGCAATTTATTTCCTTTGGAAATGATGTAAATTAACTTTCTAGGGAGGTTTCTTTCATTTTTAGGTTAGGAGAGCTTAACCCTTGTATGATAGACTCAAAAAACAATATTATGTCTAGAATTGAGGTTTGCAAGTAGGCGCAGGAGCAGAAATGATAGCTCTCATTGCCTTGGTGAGGAGAGGATTTTATCAAAGACAACACTTTCATTTAACTGTTCTGTATTTATTGAAATAACACTTCATGCATGGTTTCAAAAAATATTGCATTCCGTTGTATTAAAAATGTATTTAGTGCACTGGTCAAGAGCTTATTTTAGAAATGGATTTTTCACCTAATTTTTATGTTTATTGAAAAAGTATCCCTAGTGAAAATTTCTAAGTTCAAGGAACCCTGTAAAGTCTTTAAGTTTCAAAGATGTCGTGATTATAATGGACGTGGCACAAAAACCTACTCAAAAAACACTGTATTGTAAATAATTTTAGAATAATATAATGAGATGCCATTATGGCAATAATTATGTGTACATATGATATTATTGATATTTTGACAAGGAAAATGATTGATACGAAGATGGAACTGTTACATCAATGAATTGATAGGCATATCATGTGTATTTGTGTGGAAGGTAAATGTATAATGCCTAAAAATATTTGACATGCTTATTACCATGTTCTGCAGGCTCTGGACACTTTTAATACAGCAGTTGTTTCTCCCATCTATTATGTGATGTTCACGTCATTTACCATACTTGCAAGTATCATCATGTTCAAGGTAAGACATATAATAACAATTTGGAGATGCTCTGCACAGTGCATGACTAACACAATTGATGATGCACAAGGAATTGTTTGTTCAGTAGTTAGGTACTAAAAACAAGGAATTATAAGGTGGTGGAAAGTTCTTATTTGTATGGCAATTGAGAAGAATTTATCTAATTCTATAGCTTTCAATATTTTGGCTAGTTTATGCTTCAAAATCCTTACATTTGCTTCTAAGTCATGCCACTCTCAATGAAGCTGATATTTAAAAGATTTTGAACTTGCTTAAAACCCAGGCAATAATAATAACGGACTTATCTTGAGCTTCATTTGTTTGCATTATTGTGTATAAGCCAAATAGAATAATATCAGTAATGTGGTTGGGGTTAATGTGGTATTTTCTCCTACTTCCTACTAGGCCGTCTTATACCTCCTTAATTTAGGACCATCATCTTCAATCAAGAAGACCAAGAAATAGGCTGTCGAATGATTGTGAATGGAAATGACTCCTGGATCATCAGAATGACTATGATCTGAATTTTAAAGGAAATGCTTTACTGCCTAGAGATTCAGTGCACCAACAAAATACGAACTACTTTCTGGGGTAGTGAGAAAGAGTGCTTTGATGGGGCAATGTCTTGAAGTGAAATTTGTCTATGCATGCAAGGAGAAGGATGTCACGAAAGATTACGAGAATCCAAAATTAACTTTATGCTCTTGCGCAAGTTGGAGAAATTGAGGAGTGTTCTGAGTGTAATTTTCTTCGTTACTCAATGTCTCTGTGCCAACCCGCGTGAAATGGTAAGGATGATAGAGAACACGGACAATTAAAAGGGAGGTAAGAGTCACTCTTCTTATCTACTGGTGCACGTCCTTAAATTGTTATGCTTTTTATGCTGAGTTGGCGTTTTTACTAGCCATTTAAAAACATTGTCTTTCTAGGTTCATCTTATTCTTAAAGAGAATTTCGTCTTTCCTCCTCATTAGGGACCCACTTTTTAATTAGCAACCCACTGGTATACTTTAAAAAAAAAGGCTTCTATGATTGAACACCATCTATTTTTAGAATTTGTTTTTTGTTAGTGTTGATCTTCTTCCTAGGCAGCCATGTGCCTTCCTCATTTATGATGGTGCCATCCTTGATACCTTAGAAACATGCTCTGCGAAATTTCACTTTGTCCACCTCTGCTGCGGTTAGAAACTTGACAAATAAAAGTTTACCGTTGTCATTTGTTTTGCAGTTAATCACTTGTATGGCCCTGTTGGTGGTCATTAAATTTTCCAGCTTGCATTTAATGTTATTTACCACTTTCCTATTCAGTAGCTGTGGTGGAGATCTGCATTGCTTACATTTGAACTAAGCTATCAGATACTCCCCTCACCAGTGACACATTGCATCTCGGGTGTATTATGTGCACAGTTACCTGGCGGATATGCATCTGATATAGATGGATATAACGTGATGTATGTGGATATATGGCCTTGAAATGGCCGTGTTGTATCTTGATAGGTCATGGCATATCCAATTCATACCTGAACCCTATTCACCATATATCCGGGCCATGGTAGAAATGTTAGTATTTGGGTTCCCAATATTATTATGTTTTGATCTTTGCTTCGCAATAACAATGTGTATTCTTGTCTCTCTCTCTCTCTCTCTCTCTCTCTCTCTCTATATATATATATATATATATATATATATATATATATATATATATTTCTATTTATATTACGTATATTTGTTTGTATGGATGTGTACAAACCATTTTGTATTCGGGGTTCCCCGAAAATGTGCTGTATCTGCACCCACACCGGTACCATATTCATTTCTTGGTAACCTAACATTGGAAAAAAATGTGTTTACTACTCTGATTCCCTAAAGTTAAACTATTCTCCCTTCAAAATTTTGGGTTTCATTTATGGCATGTGGCTGCTTGTTTAAACTTAAGATGTATAACAGCTAGGCCACCATGTCTTCACATCACGATTTGCGGACATGATATCATTGATGCTACTGTCAAAAGTTTTTGATTTCCTAGATGACATTTCTCCATTGGTTTTTCCTTTATCTAGTCTGCAATGCAGTGTCTCCCATAAATTGTGACTGATGGAGACTAGGACCTGGTTTGTTGCTTTCGCCTGTCTGTTAACTCTTGGATAATACCCATCAACTATTGGGTGATTTCATTCACAAACATTTCTGGTCAGATTTTGTCTGTGGAGGTTACTTTCTGCTCTCCACTACGGACCCTCAACTCGTTACAAAATTTTGACTGAGATGCTGGTTTATTTTCAATCAAAGTGGGAGTTTTATTCACTTATTCGTCTCCCTATCAGTTGGGGGACTAAATGCCCAAAGTACCTAGACCCATAAGCAACCAAGTTTATTGCTTACAAGTCTGACTGGACATCTAAAGCTTAAACCTTGCTACATATTTTTACGACTCAATTTGGCTATGCTTTTAGTTTTGTCTCTGATAAAGATTCACCTAAGTGGAATGTTCCCTGGCCATATCAACGCATCATCATCTTTCCTTGTTGGATTTTTGATTTGGCTTATGAAGTCCACTTCCCATCTGTCAAATAGCTGTTGCATCTAGGGTATGTAAAGTAACGAAGTCCTTCATTGGTCTTTCAGTTTTCTGGCAGGTTTCACAAATACGTGCCCAGACTTTGACTTCTCAAAACAATGTGTCACTGAAGGCTGAGTAGGTTTCATGTGACCATCACCAGACTGTCATGGACTCCAGTATGACTTTGAATTACTCTCTTACAATGCGCTAACAGAGCACTCAGTACACTCCCATCCTATAAATTAGTTGTTGATCATCTGTAAAAGCTTGCACCTCTTATCTTTTTGCCAAGTTTGTAACTGACATTTCTGGGACATTTGAATCTGTGAACAATGGACCACGGATATCTGCATATCGCTTTGGCTTGGCTGACACTCTAAATGGTTCTGGATATGGATAATCATCATTTTCCAGTCAGGGATTCTCCAGAAACACTTTGAGATGTGATCAGCTTCTACATATAATTTTCTTGGACTATTAGCTTAAAGTATATGATTTTGTTGCTCCAAAATCCAGTGACTTGCCTTCCAATGAGTGATTAGTTTCTGTGTAAGATACAACAAGCCTTGACTGACAATAAAAATGAATGAATTGGCCAGAAAATAATGACGAAATTTGCATGGGTATGTGGCATGCCTAACACCTCTTCTTCAGTAGTACCATCATTCAACAAATCCTCTGTTAATACCGTATTTGCAAAAATAAAGTGGATGGTCTAGAGTGTGCAGTCGTTCTTGAACTAATGTGTAGATAATTGAAATTTTATATTGTTATAAATGCCAAGCTCTTTGTGTCATTTTGGGAAGGCTAGTATGGAGGCAATCCCCATCGTCTTTAGTTCCTGAAAAGCACGTTGATGCCACCCAGTCAATATGAAGGCGATTCCTTTCTTCATCAGTTGACTCAATGGATAAGAAACTACAACCAACCTATGAATAAACTTTTTTTAATACCGAAGGCACCTCAGAAATAGTCTCACTTCTTTAGTTTTCCTGGCGGTTTTAGATTCCTGAAAAGCAACCGAGCAAGTTTCATAGGAATGTTAATTTAATATTGCACCCATGCTTGACTGGAGGTCTAAATAGCTTAAAAGAAACATGAATAAATTAATAATAACTCAAAAGAAAATTGTTGAGGACAATGTTATGGCAACTTACAGGCCAAGGTCTCCATTAGCTTTCCTTCCGAGGAATCTCAGTATGTGAGGAAAATTTTCATGTTGAAAGGCTTTTGTAAAGATCCAAAAATCCTAACCCTAGAATTATTTTTTCCGACATAAATTAATTGTGTGTCCGATAATTTTTTTAGTATTAGCATTTGGTTCAAACTTGTGCTAAATTCACACAAAAGTAAAAAACCAGGGACTTTTCCTTGAATGACACCAAAGAGACTTCACGCAGATGTGTCAATAATGCAGACCTACCTGTATGCTCCAAAAAACATGAGAAAAATATCATTAGGGTAACGACTACTCATGGAGGTTATCTTGAGATGACTTATATACACACATGAGTAAACACATGAGTAGAATCCCAGAAAAAATCAATCATCTAATTGAATTGTTTGTTGTTGCCTTCAATTGCTTTACACAAATTTTCACACATGAATAGAATCCCGGAAAAAATCAATCATCTAATTAAATTGTTTGCGGAAGTCTTCAATTCCTTAACAAACTTCCATTGGATAATGTTCCAAAAGGTCTTAGTAAGTCATGGAATTTGTTTCCAAATTCTTGTAAATATGATTTGCATATCTGTGGACCGGGCTTAAGACTTCATCAATTATGGCAGAGTGCTGAAGAAAATAGTAAATCCTGCCTGGGTTAGAGATGGATAAATCTTTGATCCACAAATACAAGTTCTCTTGTATTCACCCTCTAAGCCTTGACATTAGAAGATTGAACATGGGAGCATTAAATATTGCCTTTTTATTTAACATTTTATAAGCATAATAAATGGAGACCGGGATGACAA